>CM036538.1:24489181-24679181 GCA_020745685.1 Tautogolabrus adspersus
AGTATATGAAGCAAAATCATTTTAAGTGCGTCACAAATACTCCTTCCTGTGTTACTGCAAAAACTCAAATACGTAACAATACGTTTGAATTTCCATCGGGATCAATAAAATATCTATCTATCTAATCCACAGCTGAAGTCCCAAATAGATGATTTGACATTAAAAGTGGGTTTTTAATTTATTTTTTTAGTTGTTTAAGTCTAGAGCACACAGCTGAAATGAAACAACCAATCAGTGGCTGCTTTTTAGATATTACGTCTTCAGTTTGCTTTGGCCTGAGACACAAAAACATGCATTGTTGGTTTCTGTCTTTTTATGAGATTTGTTGACTATAACAAAAAATAAATCCCCGTTTTTATTGATGAACTGTGCTTATCTCCTTCTGGTGTTTTAATGAAAACATTGTGTCTCAATGTTGCCTCAATAGCTCTCGCTTTCTTTTTCCTGTTTTTTCCAAGAGAAATTGAACTTCAACATCAAAAGTCAACATGCAGAGTCAAAAGAATAAATATTAGTAAGATGAGCTCAAGGTTCACACTGTTTTCAGAGATCCATCATGTTGTATAATAATAATGATGATAGTAGCTCTCAGCTGATTGATGAATGTACTTAATGTGTATGGTCACACCCTGCCGGGACAAACAGCACTTCCTAGTGGTTTCCTAAAGCACAGCAGCTTCTTCTCCACATTTCTCTGAGTAGTCTCGTTTTTTTCCAAGTCGCAGGCTGTGATGGGCAGCACTGTGGGTGTAAGCTGCCAGGTCGAGCATTTGAGATGCAGAGTTTGCCACATGTCCCACTGATACCCACAAAGGGCCCATATCATTGTACAGGAAGGAGAAGGGATTAAAGAGGAGCAAGCAAAGGGAGGAGAGGGAACACAGGAGAGGGAGAGAGGGGTTTCTTACAGCAGGTGGGGGTGGGTGAGGGAGGGGAGGCTAAGAGGACAGTGATCAGCTGCATGCAAATAAACAGAGGAGGCCTCAGAGAGAATCTCTGCCTGAAAAAGAGAGAGACACATACACACAGAGAGAAACAGAGAGTCAGAGTAAATGATGGCAGAAAAGAAGAGACAGCAGCAAGTGAGCCATGCCAAGAATGCCATAAGGATCACGTCTCCAGTCCTTTTACTTCTGGTTGTCTTCACCGAGAGTTAGCTGTGTTTGGGAACTGTGAAGAGCTCTCTCAGGCCAAATTTAGACTTCACGGGAAGGAAGAATTAACCAGCCTTTTGCAAAACTTGTGTTTACTTTACAGACAGTTTTATGCAGACGTGCAGGACTACAAAGGTTACAATAACTTCTATCTTTCTTTAAATAACTCATAAAAAGCAGCCCCAAGTCTGCAGGATTCTTTTTTTTTACAGAAGTGAAGAACACTACACAAGTGACTAGTTTTACCTAAAGTTGAAAGTATTACATTTCAACAATGATTATAAATGTCAGAACTGTAACCCACGTATAACATACCAGAGCTTTGTATGGTACAAGTAGGTGAGAATCGATCCTTTCGTCATTAACATTTGTGCAAGCAGTGTGTTTTTAAAAGAACAAACAGATATACAGTATGTAGACGATTGTGTACAGCATGTGGTATAGATCACTGTTAACAAACAACCTAATATATTTTTTTAACTATACAAGCTTAACATGCAAAACACTTCACTATTCAACCCCCCAAAAGCCTTAAGGATGTCATAACAATTATTCATAAATCGAGAAAAATACAAAGAAACCAATAGCTAATGGAGAATAGCTGCTGATGTGGTTTGGTTTAAATGGTAAATGGACTTAAGCTTATACAGCACTTTTCTAGTCTTCAGACTGCTCAAAGCGCTTTTACACCGCATGTCACACCTACCCATTCACACACTGATGGCAGTGGCTGCTATGTAATGAGACCATCAGAAGTAACTAATCCCATTCATACGCATTCATACGCCGCAGACGAAGCAGCGGGAGCAATTTGGGGTTTAGTGTCTTGCTCAAGGACACATCGGACATGTTGCTGCAGGAGCCGGGGATCGAACTCTCGACCTTCCGGTTGAGAGACGACAATTTTACCAACTGAGCCACAGCCACCCCGGCCCCCCCCCCCCCCCCCCCAATCTTTGTTTTCGACCCCCCCCCCCCCCAATCTTTGTTTACCACCTACATTGTGTTTCATAATTTCACAACAGATAATGTGGCTTCTACAGACGCTAACTATCATACTGCTTTGCTTGATTCTTGGTTGTATGTCAACAATAGAGATTTGTAGTTTTGTAGTTTTAAATATTCATTTCTGAATGAATGTACTGAATGTACTTGTATTTTTGTGTATGTATTTTTCTCGGTTCTTACCTGCTCAGGACTATTAGCTGGTTGTCGCCTCAGGCTGCAGGCTGTAGAGTCTGGCTGGATCCTGGTTGTCACAGATGTCAGGTCTGGACACAGAATTCACATTGAGACACATGCTACCAGACACATAAGAAACATGGGGCGGTCACAGCAACGTCACCAGATTCATCAGCAGCCGCATCCAGAGAAGGAGCAGGAGGAGCAGCAGCAGTAGCAGTGACAGCAACAAGGGGGCAGCGATGCAGCAGAGAGACAAAGCAGTGAGGGAAGCAGATCAGTGATGTTATAGTAATTGGTCATAAAGTGGAGGAGGATCAGTGCATGCAAGGTAATCGAGGGCAGTGGCATACTTTAAAATCTTCATTGACATTTACTGATCATCATGAAACATACAAGAGGTATAAAGGTTAGTACTTTTAGCATTATTCATTTTGATCTCAGATTAAACGTAAATACAAAAAACATTCAGCTGAAGCCAAGCCGTCATTAGCCAATCACAGCGGACCAAAATAAATCCTAACATAGATCAGTTTCCACACAACCCTGAAAAAACTACCTTTAGAGGTTTCTGCTTGATCCAGACAAAAAAAAAGCCTGCAGTAAGAGAACAAAAATAGAAGCCGGTGTTTTTTGCAGTGAACAAATAGGGTGCTCCCATCTTACCTGTTGTCATTGATATCTGTGGTGTTTCCTGTGGACAAAAAAAAAGGTGCATGAGGAGGCAGGCAGGTGCACAGTGAGAGTGTTGGTGGTGTGTTAATAAGGGGAAGGTTTTTTTTCCACAGATACAAATGTGTTTAATTGAAACCGCCCGAAGCCATTGTAGATAAATGACTCTGGAAGCAGCTGCTGGATAATGTGTTACCTCTCAGACAAAGACAAGTTTTATATAAATGACTGAATAAGGTGTTTGGGGTTACATTTTTAAAATGACTCAGTTGTGCATTCTACTGATGTGCAAGGGAAAGACACAGCAAGGTCGGAAAAATAATAATAGGGGTTTCAAGTAAAAGAGGCACTACTGACAATTACTTGGAGTATTTGTGCCTTTCTTCCTTTGCCATTCTTCCTTTAACAGCACATGAACATATACTAAAAAACAAAAAAATATGTAAGCTGTTAAAGCAAATACTGTATCAATGCTGTTGTCGTTCTGTAGAGGTTTTTAATTGTATGACTGCAAGAGGTCAAACAACCTACAGTAACGTCTACTAGTACAGCTAGAAATAAAAAGAAAGTTTAACAAGTTTTAAAAAATGTCCTCGTTATTTTCCAGTCGTTTAAAATGTTAGTCCTTTGTCGGAAGGCTTCCTACTCCTCCCATTTACTTTACTTTCCCTGAACTATACCTTGACAGTAATCTGCAAAATATTCACTTATCTTATAACATGACACTCGGACATATCTAGAAGTTCTCACTGTTCTCTCTCTCTAGAGCTAGATAAGTCTATATACATGTATTCATTGTCATTCACGGGTGCCAGTCCCTGAATTTGTGAGCACTTTGCCTCAGAATGATGAGTTCAATATTATCAAGCGCCCTTATCCTTGACTGGATTATGACGCTGTTTAATCTCATAGGAAGAAAAAAAAATTGTGACGCTTCATAAAAATCGTATCCTTCCTTGAACTCTCAAGGCTACACCTCAACAGAAAGAAAAAAATGGGGGTACAGGTTTTGAAGAGCGGTTCAACTTTGAGTTTTACATTTCCCCATAAGCTCTAATTGAAATTCATGACACTGAGTAGAATTATATCCCTGGGCAAAAATAACTAAGCATGTACCAGAAGAAATTTCCCTCCAAATTTGGCTTCAGGATACATCACGGTGTCCAAGAAATTAATTCCAAAATGCCGTATGTCTGTTGTGGGGATGAATGAATGATTGAAAACAGACTGAATATGAAATCTAAAAGAAAAAAAACAGTAGCAAACCTTTCATTTGAATCCTTAACAGACCTTAAATATTTGCAAATCTCCCAAGATGACTCATGTGGAAAACTGCCAGTACTGAGCATGACTATTTTCCAGGCAAAAAGGGACAAATATGAGAATAATTTGCTGAATGTTTTTGTCTGCAGGGTTAGAAACCCTCTGCAACAGCATCATAGGGAGCAGAAACCATCCTGATTGAATTCTTCACAGGGCCGCTGACTGGACAACATCAATTATATGTGTTATTTAATAAAAGGCAGGTACTGTCACATTAGATTGATATATTTCCTCTAACCCTGTTTCTGACGTTTATTGATATTTGTGGAGAATTGAAGAGGTGTGGTGCTGTAACAGAGCTCTACAGCTGTCATCACCTGGTCAGGGGCTGAGGTGGGCACTCAGCCTGTCTGTTCGGCTATCTGTCTGGCTGAGTAATGATCCTGCACATTCTAATCTATCTCCTGTGTGTGTGTGTGTGTGTGTGTGTGTGTGTGTGTGTGTGTGCGTGTGCGTGTGCGTGTGCGTGTGCGTGCGTGCGTGTGCGTGCATGCGTGTGTGTGTGTGTTTGTGTGTGTGCACCTAAGTGTGTCTAGGAGCACAAACTTGAAGATGCACAAGCCTCAAGTAGCAGCAGCTACGGAAAATTAAGGAAATGAATGGAGTATTTTGCAACCATTACAGGCTGCATCTCTTAAATTTGGACTTTGTCTAAAGACTATAGACCTTTACTTTAACACCCTCCTCCTTACACACCAATGGCTCAGAATTATAGTCCCGACTGGAAACTAAAAGCCCATTAAAAGAAGATAAAAGCAAGAAGAAAAAAAACAACAAAGAGACACAGCAGGTGGAATTGTAATAGCAACAGGGAAAAGCGCTTTTAACAGCCACCTCTCCGTAAAAGTACATAAAACGTTCTAATAATGGCTGACATCATAGCATAATGGAAATCACTAAAAAATAGAGTCATGATATCAAATGGAATTTACCCCTGCTGGTCTTGTTCGTAAAATGTTCTCATTATTTTCACAGGCTTCATCTGAATAGGGCTCACCATTTTCTGAATCGAGCATCTCTGCAGTGTTCTTGACGGTTTGGGTCACAGGTTCATCTGAAAGCCTACAAACAGGAGAGAGACACGTTAAAGAGGTTTTCAAAATATGATGCAGGAATAAGATGTAGTAAAAAACATACAAGTGTTGGCCCTTATCTTCTGCAGTATATGTCTCAGTGATGATAGCTTGGTTTTACTTACATGTTTTTCTGAGAGTCGTTGTCGGTCGAATCGTTGCTTTGGGCGTCGAGGTGTTTGGAGGGGCTGTTCTGGTTGGAGTTTGTCTCAGGTATCCTCGGCTCACTCTCTGGGGTTTCAGGAGCAGGAGCAGGAGCAGGGACAGCAGGAGAAGCTGCTTCTTTGCTGTTGCTGTTGCGGAAATCAGCTTTGAGGAAGGCAACGGGGTGATCGCTGTAGCCTCGGATGAAGAAGGGGTTTGTTGGAGAGCATGGTGTATAGTGGCCAGGACGCACAGGCTTGGCTGTCAGTGATAAAAACAGAATTGATATGCATTGAATTATCCATTCATCCAGAAAAGGCAAAACATGACTTTTTCTCCTAAAGGGATGGTTCCTGTAGGACAAAATAATCCATTTTAATGTGGCTGGAACACTTAGAAAATATTAGAGTCTGACTGGAATGAAATTGCATTATTTTGTCTCCTACAGTGGCTGCTGGTTTAGCTCAGTTGATGGGCTGCCCATGTACAGAGGCAACAGTCCTGGTCACAGTGGTCTCAGGTTTGACTCTCGATCCTGACTCTGTTAGGTGCATGTTCTCCCAACTCTCTCTCCCCACATTTCCTGTCATTCTACGGCTATCCTCTCCAAATAAAGGCAGAATCCCAAAAACATCTTCTGCAGCATATGTACTGTACCTGCTCAGTAAACCACATGTTCTTCTTGAGAAATAACCAGAAACATAAAAGGGAAAAGCTTACATCTTTCTAAAGCAGATTCTCATTTGCTATTTATAGCAGATGAAAAAAGACCCTACTTCTCTATTGATTTATTACCTCAGTGGGCTTTTCCCTACTTTTCCTTTGCAGTTTCCTGGTTCATGATGAAAAATATGGTCTAATTAAGAATATATTGCAAAATATGTTTAGAGTGGAATCAATCATGATAGAGGCTAAGCTTCGCATATCCACCAAATGTGGTTACTTTTGACTCCAAAAAAGAAGCAAAGATTTCAGCTAAAACGCCAAACAGCAGCATGTGAAACAACACAAAAAACCATCAACTTTGAAAAACAGACTGCTCGAACCCACCCTTATTAAGCCTTCAACTTCTGCACCTTACGAACATGAATCAAAAACAGAATCAATCCATGACATGGCAGCGACAGTGCACTGTTTCTTTGTCTTTCGTTCACTGCGGTATAAACAGCATGACAACCATCTGCCAGCAGCTGTCAATCAAACACCTTCACCAACAGATCCCTCCAACTGGCTGATAAAAACAGGATAACTTATTGCATTTCCCTAAACTGATATATCAACAATATCTTCCAAAAGCACTTGCACACTATTTTGACTACAAAAGAGGATGACTTTATGTGATTTCAGTTGGTATTGAATACACCAAAGTTATTCTCAGATGCTGTTGTGTCATCCTCAAATGAAAAACCTTGTTCTACAAACACTCCTAAATCAATAGCTCATTTCTGTCACAGCAGCATACGTGTCTCATTTCTTCCACACAGAATTAAAATTCCTGAGTGCAATTATCTTCAATTGAACACAGTGATGAAGTGAGTCTTTGTGATTAAAATGGATTAACAATGCCTTTCTAATAAACTGCATTTCTCTCAGGAGGACCGGCTTGTTGTGTTTAGAACAATTACAGAATAAATGTTGCATTAGCAATTTCATATAATGACAAATGTTGTCACAACTTATGGCAACTAGCACATGTTGGATTTAGCTTCTTTCTCAAACTCTATGTGTTTCTCAGTGGTGATATTGAGTCTCTGGTGCTTCTAGTTTCTGAGTGAGCAACACGATTGGCGTCAAAAAGCCTGTCTCCCAGCTTGCTCATGCATGAGGAGGAGGTGAATGAGTGTGTGGTGTGTTGTGGTAGGAGGGAGGAAAGACATGACAGATGATGGAGCATTGGGGAAGCAAATCCAACCAAGGATGTTGCCTGTGAGGAAATCACACAGGGAAGACATGAAACGGATGGTTGCACCATGCCAAATGATTTTTCTCATGGTGCACTGCAAGGGCAAACATTCGGATAAGAAGCAGAAGAAATGGTCTGACCCAGTGGACAAGAGTGTTTACATGCAGCAGTTAAGTGGTGACGGTGTTGTAATTTATTTTGTGTTTATTACATGCATCTCCAATGTTCGGAACTTTTTTATAGGTTCTTCTTGAATTCCCTTTACTTTCCTTACATTTACATTTACATCAGATTCAAACTTATAAAACATGTTTTGTGAATACACATGGATGAGTTCTGCAAAGAAAATAACACATTTGGTACCATTACACAGAAAAAAAATCTGTGCATTTCTTTTTCTTCTTCTTTATTCAGGTAATGAAATGGGAAAATCATGATGCATTGGTTGATTCCTTTCCATAATTGTGACAATTGTTGATAAACTGCTGCTTTGTACATGACTACAGTGAAACAATTTAGAAAAGCTTTCATATGGGGGCACTGGTTGGCCTTGCGGTTAAGTCACATGCCCAATGTACTGTACAGAGGCTGTAGTGCATAAAAGCTGGTGGCCACCGTTCGACTCTGACCCTCGGCTCCTTTACTGCATGCCATTCCCAAATCTCCACTCCCGCTGTCCTACTCTATCAACTGAAAAAATAATATCTGTCTGGCTGAGTAATGATCCTGCAAGCCTAATCTATCTCCCGTGTGTGTGTGTGTGTGTGTGTGTGTGTGTGTGTGTGTGTGTGTGTGTGTGTGTGTGTGTGTGTGCGTGCGTTTGTGTGCGTGTGTGTGTGTGCGTCTAAATGTGTCTAGGAGCAAACACAAACTTCGAGGCCCAAGCCTCAAAGCCAACGAAATAAAAACGTAAAAACATTTAAAAGAAGATAAACTATAATATGTCTTTGCATAATGTCTTTGTATTTATCGTACCTATTCTGTGAATTTTGTATTACCTACTTCTCTGTCTTGCTGCTACAACGCCCGAATTTCCCCCCTGGGGATCAATAAAGTATTATCTTATCCTATCTTATCTTATAACATTTAATAGAAGGGATTGTACGCATGGAAACAGTCATTTACGTGATTTGATTTTTTGTTAATGTAAAGGTGCATTGGGGTGATTGCTCACGACTGCCTGCTTTTTTAAACCCATTTCATCTGATTACATAGCTTTTACTGAAGTGCAGCCATGTAATGCAGTGTCTAGATCAACGCTGATGGCTGTTTGAATATCTTTTAACATCAGATCGAGTGAGCGAGGTGCATTTGTTACCTATCAGGGCTGCATGGGGCCGGCGGAAGGGATTGCGAACCCTCATCACATCTTTGATCCGCTCCACTTCCTGCTGGTAGCGTCGGCGGTCGTTCATGGCTCCTTCCTTGGCCTCCTTCAGCGCACCTTCAAGCGCCTTGACTCGCTCAGCTGTAGACCGAAGACGCTTCTCCAGTTTTGGAAGTTCACAGCGAAGATCTGCATTGTCACGTACCAGCTGACAAACACACAAACAAACACATTCAGTATGCCCAGAGAATGACTGAACATGCCTGGAAATTTTTTATATACTCAGTCATGTGAAAAGATATTGATAATGTGCAAATATTAAAGAACTACTGTTGTAAATACTTTTACTTGAAAGAGGCATTTTTCTGCTAGAGATAACCATTGCTGAATACTGTTTTGGAATAAATTGTGTCCTTTTAACACAATAACATGTACCAGTTTGAGATGTGGGTCCTCATGTTCTGTGTTACTTTCCAAAAGCAACAATGGAAATGGATGTGAGTGTTCTCTTTTTTTTATCTTTTGTTCGACCATTTCCACTGGCAATGCTTCTCGGTTTTCTGGTATGATGAATTCCCCCTTTTGTGGTATGAAGTCTTAACAATGGAAATGATACATTGACCACAAAACGCCAGAAAGCTTTAGTGAAGCTGAGTGTGATGCGATCCTAAGCTACATAAACATGCTTATCCACCTCAAAAAATAGGGAAGCTCACCTAAAATGTATGGTAGACATATTTAGCATCAACAGACCAGCTAGGCTAGGCTACTCCCTCTTTAGCTTTACCGTGGAGTGCAAGTAATGCCCTTAATCCACTTACGTTCAAGACCACATTGGAGTGGGCTTAACATTGTACCCGCTTGTGAGGAAAAGACTGGATGTTGACTCACTCGTTGGTCTCAAGACAGAAAAGACTGAACTCAACAAATAAAATAACTCCTCCTTTAATGCATGTTTAACTCACATTTTGAGAAGAAAACAAAGCTGAGTGTATAATTTCTGTTGATGACTTTTAGTTTAAAATTGTTTTGATGGAAAGACACCTTCTGTCGTCCTTTTAATGTTTGTTTTTTATTTATTTTTCTTTTACTTAATTTTCACTTTCTTTATTAATACTTCAAAAAAAAATGAAAAGATGGATCACTCCAGAAGTTATCTAAGCAATGATGACTGAACAAACATCTGTTTTTTTATTATGTGTGATTCCAAATACGATTACAACATAAATAAATTACATAAAATTGTTGTGAAAACCACTTTAGCTGCTCACAGGGGTATAACCTGAGATGGTTGCTAATTGGCTTGTTCGTTTACATAATTACCAAGAAGTAAAATAGATGAGGAGCTTTAATGATTTGAAAATGCTGCACACAGCATGTTCCTTATACGTGGGAAAGGTACACATTAATATCAAATGACTGAGGTCCTTGAACATTGGAAGTCTGCTGCTACGTGATCAGGCAAACTAATCCACACCCTGCAGAGATACTGAGTATATAAGACCTAAGGGTTTAGCAAACAGGTAAAGCTATCCAACAGGCAGAGCAGCCATGGGATAAAAGAACCCTGCAGCCTGGCAGTGCTCCTTTATTTTTTGATGGTGAGTCATTTTAAAAGAAAAAACAAAGTAATACAGGCCAGATTGGTGTTATAAGTGAAGTCGTGACAGTCCTGTGTATGTGCAAAAAGATGGACACACAAGCAAGCACATATTACTATATCTTTACAGGGGGCAGAGAAACTCATACATAACCCCAGTGCAGTGTCCACTGGCCCTCTTTGGGAGTCTTATCACTTTCCACTGTGGAGTTTGCTGATTTATGACCATGACTTTCATCTTCCTTTCCCACAGTATCAGCAGGTGGTGGATGGGATGGAGACTCCCAGCAGCCACTTTAGGATTGGTTTTCTGCCTGACAGACTGCTGCAGTGCAGCTCTCACCAATCTGTATATGAGTATATGTGCCAGTCTGCAGAATGTTTAGCACATTGGTCCACGGCTGTAGTCCATTTAGGAATATTAAAGAAAGATGTGGAAGTGTGTTTAAGTTTGTTTTTATGTCTTCTCCTTTGCTTTAAAAGGCCTGGGTGTCAGCTAGCGAGAGGAAAAAACACAGAGCGTGTTTTTGTGCACCTGAATGATGAATCCACTCTTGTTTATCAAATCTGACTAACTGTTTTATGGTGTCTTTCCCTAAAGGCAGCATAGTTTAACACCTCCTGCAGCTCAGTTTTCAAGGAGACTTTCATGTGAAGTTGCTTTAGTGAGATGATTGATGGTGCCAGCCATAGATTTGCCCATAGGAGAGCGATGACAAACGGCACACGCTGCTCTGTATTTTAATTTGGCTGACTCTTTTCTGCCCTCCTTTATTATTCTGTTCAGCAGAGATGTTCTACCCTACAGCTGCACAAAAGCACAGTGAGGACCATGGGAACTGGGCGATCTGTCCTTCTTTATGATGCATACTTAAATATTTACTGCCTATTGTTACCTGCTTGTGAACTTTTGTAAGCTGGTCCAGGTTGTTTTCAAGAAAGGAAATCTTCTGTTTCTGAGTGATGTATCCCCCACTGTCATCAGGCTCCATCTGTGCACTCTGTCAACAGAAACAGCACACATAAGCAACGTGTAACCTAAAAACACTGCTGTCAGAAACCATGTAGCTAAGAAAAAAAGGCATGTGCAAGCAACCTTTGTAAAGCTACAACTGTTACATGTTGGGAACTAAAGGTTTTAATTCAGGTTGTGTCTAGCTTACTCTTCTAACTCGAGTCGTGAGGTCTTGAACAAAAAGCTTGCGTAGGTTGTGAAGGGTGTGAAGCTCACGAGCCTTCAGCATACATGGAAAGACAGAGATGAAAAAGTCCAGTCAGAGCATTTACAGAGTATTCAGTAGATCAGTGGCCTCTAAAGGAGCACAGTGAGTCGTGACAGAAAATAATGACTTACAACAGTCTCTTCCAGCCCTTTGAGATCCTGCTTTGACTGCTCATGTCGCTCATGAAGAAATCTATACAAAGACAAAGGGAAGTCAGACGGATGGATGGTATATTCTTAATGACATTCTTTCTACTCCAAATGTGAGCTAGAATAATTAATGAATAAAGAACAAACACAGCATGGGCCGGCTGCCCCACTCGTGGGCTGTTACCCATCTGCCATCTGATGCAATATGCTGCAAAGGTCAGCGCAAAAAGAGGCCTATTAGCAGCCAGCTGCTACCTTATCCTAAAACTCACAACGGACATGCAAACAGAGTTACAAAGAAAGAAAGAGACCAAGAGAGACCAACTGTAATTCTCCACATAGGGGAACACAAACTGTAAATAGTCCGCAGTCAGAGCTGCAGAGCAAAAGGAAAATAAATAGACACAAGGATGACAAGTGACAGAGAGAAATGGAAGACGTGAATCAAAAGAGGCAGCTCGCCCCCAGGCCTCCATATGGTGAAGTGTTTTGAAAGGCGGCCAGGACAGTAAAGCAGAGACTCACGTCAGTTCCTCCAGCTGCCGGCTCTTGTGATGGTCTCGGATCCTCAGACATTCAAAGTCACAGTGCAGTTGCTCCAACTCAAGCTGCTGTTTCTGGTTGCAGCTGAAAAGGTGAACAAAGGCTCCATCAGGGATTCAATGGTAGGTTTAAAGTATTTTCAAAGAAAGACATACTTTGTTGCTCCCTTCTCAAGGTAATTAAGGTTTTCATATGAATGTGATACTAAAATTTGAAAAATAAGTTTTACAATGGATCACAATATTGAAAAGATCTTTTGAACTCCTCTGACAATGGAATCTTTATATCATTTTACATATGATAACTTGCCCATTTCAGAGTTTTACAACTAAGCCTCCAGCAATTTACAAGAAATATTATAGGACAAATGGGGGAGATGAATCCAAAGTGGGAGAAAAATGCTTTACGAGAGGACAACTGCTTGCAATGGGATCTGTTTCTTTTGGGCCTCAGAGAAGCCTGAGAACTTAATTTCTGTCACATGATGAGAGAATAAATTGTCTTTCCTGAGTCTGATGAGTAAAGCTGCAGCTCTGTTTCGTGCACAGACATTAAAATAATTAGGAGGCCCCTTTTTCTGCACGCAGGGTTAGAATTTAGGTTTCCCCTGAAGTCACATAAGAACTGCATTGAACACAGAGGTACTTAAATGGCCCATTAGGTCAAAACTGGAGAGAACACTGAAGAGTCCCATTAGGGTACAGATGTTTGACATAAAGGGAAAAAAGCAAATAAGTGCACACCTGCACATCCACCTGAGTCTGAGTATCTTACATTTCAGCCAATTTGCTCTCCTTTCGTGATTCTTGAATCTTGGAAGAACATGTTTTATTTATACCTTCATTTTTTAGACTCTGCTTTAAGGATTTAAAAGGTCACTGCTTCGATTTAAGATGCTTTCTACCTCACTGACATCCATCCATCCATCCATTTTCAAGCCGCTTACCCAAATCAAGCTATGCCAGCAGGACAAGCAGAACATCCCCACACATCTTTGTCATTCAGACGCCTCTGCAGCTGCTCTCTGGGTGTTACCAGACCCTCCCTGACAGGCTTAGAATTGTATTTTCCTCCGTAAAGTGGGTCTGCCCTGCGCCATCCTCCCAGATGGTCACGCCTGGTACAGAACATCCTCAAAACCAGGCACCTCAGGGGGCCTATTTCTGAAGGAACCAGCCCAGTAGCTCCTCACATTGTGGATCAGCAGTGGCTTGACTCTTAAGTCCCTCCACGCTGCAGTTTCCTCAGCATGTCAACCACCCACACATATTGATTTCAGCCCCTGTTGAAGCTAGAGCGGGGCTTAGTTTTTTTTAAGAACTCAACTACTGTATCCGGGTATCCCTTATTTTTGGCATTTCCGCGCCTCTCATGAGGAAACAATTGAATTTAACATTTGTGCCTACAGACAAAGTGGGTAAGCTGTCTGAGTATGTATGGCCGGAATAAATCAGCAGAGTCTCATTTCAAAGAGGGAAGTATAAATGCTCTTTCTATGACATTGTGTAATATTTGCATACTTAAGCACATTTTTGTTTCATTTCATACTCTTGCACAAGTTTTTTTTTATTCTGAGGTGGCTCAAGAAAGCCTGGCTTAGTCTACAAGAGAAGGTGAAGAATAACAATGAAGCACTGACTCGGTTAAGTCGTCAATGATCTTCTGCTTCTCATTGATCTCGTCTCGCAGGCGGCTCAGCTGTTTGCTGTGCGCCTCACGGTGCGACTCCATCTGCTGCTCCAGAGCCCTCTGAGGTACCATCAACGAGGGGGGGTGAGAGACATACATATATTATGAGAGAGAGAGCAGGGAAAGGGTACCAAGAGGTGGGCACAAAAGGAAAAACAAAACAGCTAAAGTAAGACTGACACACACCGGTGCACATGTTGACATGCACTGCCTGATGGGCTTGAATACACACACACACACACACACACACACACACACACACACACACACACACACACACACACACACACACACACACACACACACACACACACACACACACACACACACACACACACACACACACACACACACACACACACACACACACAGCAGACTGTGACTGACTACAATGTAAAAGATCACTTACAAAAAATGCACACACTTGAAAAACAATATTGATGAACATTTGCAGAAAGACAGGTAGATAATCATAAAAACTTCCTGCTCAACAAGGATGTTTTCCATTTGAAAACTTAATAAGTTGCATATTTATTATAAGGCGTGATCGCCAGCTGGCCAAAGCAGGCCACAGATGTCCAGGGACCTGAGAAACCAAAGGTTCACTTTGTGTCATATTGAATCAATATTAATACCCAGAATGATCATACTTTTTGGTTATATTCTGCTCACAGTACAAACATTTCTACAAATTACGTTTTTGTTTTACGAAATTACAACAATCTTGCAGATATAAAATCCCAGGCTAGCTAGTATTCACATGTACTGGTTTCTGTCTGGATCTCTGAGCAAATTACAACAAATCTGCTGTCTCAGGTACTCAGTCTGCACCGTACAGTGATTGGAAACTGGAGGAACCACAGGCCCAATAGCTTATTAGTGCTGTAAGTGCTGAAATGACTCTTCCAATAGGCCATTTATCAACACAAAATGCCCAACATTTGCTGATGCAGCATTTAAACTTTTAAGATAAATTACTTTTCTTTATTACGTCCCATTGTAAATTGAATATTTGTGGATTTTGGCCCTTACATTTGACATTAGCTATTTGAAGGCTCTGGGGAACTGTGATAAACAGCATTTTTTTCATTTGATTTTTTACTTAAACGCAACAGTGCACCATTTTTTTAAAATATACTTTCTTGCTTTTTTTCCAAGAGTTAGATTAAAAATGTGAAACCACTCTCATGAATGTACAATGAATGTGTGGAGGAGCTAGCAGCCAGTTGGCTTATGTTAGCTCAAAGGTTGGGTAAAAGAAGGAACCTGGCTCTATTCAGAGGTATGATAATCAATCTAGCAGGATCTCCAGCTCCCCATGTAACAGTTTTTATCTGGCTTGATTAGCTTGTCAAAATGAATGGGGCGTTATATGTCAAATAATATATTGACTGCGTCCAGTTGCCGTATGGCAGCCATTAGTGGTCAAACAACTTTCGCTGCTGACACCTTGTAACCAACTGCTTCAAGTTTTAATACTAAGTTTTACTAACAGGCTGCTTATTATAGCCTCAAAATGATATTGTATACACATGAGAGTGAAATGGATCTTGATCTTTGCAACTAAATGTCAAATAGAAAGCTTATACTGTAAGCGCATTCCCCAAATGTCAAATTGGATTTTATAATACTGTAGTATTGCAAGAAAAAAGTTCTCAGATCCATCTGTAATGAAAGTTACTGTTTGTCACATGGATGCATTCACATTGAAGCAAGCTCCAAACAAACTCTCCCACTCTCCATTCCCATCCCAGCCACACACAACCCCACACACCCCCACACACACACACACACACACACACACACACACACACACACACACACACACACACACACACACACACACACACACACACACACACACACACACACACACACACACACACACACACACACACACTCACACTCACACCTGCTTACCCATCTAGCTGTGTTCTGAGGCAGCATGAAAAAGGTCATGTCACTCTCTCTGTAGTCATACCTTTATATCACAGGAATCCAGGTCAGACGTGTGATTCTCCCCCCTGGTCACCTGTGACACGCTCTCTGAAACAAAGACACACACACACACATGGCTGAGAGAAGACATAGAGAGAGAATGTGAGTGAGAGAAATCAAGACAGAGAGAAACAAAGAGAGAAACGATAAGAAAAGGAAGAAAAAATGAGGACAGTTACGCACTGCTGTTCATGAAAGAGGTGACTGTGACCTGACTTTGACTGCACAGTAGTTCTCGCGCTGCATGTTGACAGCGAGGTCAGCATGATCTAAGTTAATTGTGCCTCAGGTGCAATAATATCTGTTATTGAAAATGGCAGCTCCTATTTCCCTGCTGATCTGATTTGCCATTTACACAACGCTGTTCCTGGTGTCTGATGATGAAATTAGTGAGGCCTCTACATTACACCGGGCTGTGTGATCGACATGACCTGCAGCTCTGTGTATTTATCCACTTCAGTAATGACTCTAGGACCACCTGGCAGCGGTGTGGAGTAGGAAGAAATTGATTTACCTGCCCTTAAATCCACCAGTTGTTTAATGCAGTCCTGTGGGGCTCCTTAGGACTTGTACTGCTCTTGCCCTGATTTGTGCAACATATCGGAGTCCTGGGAGTGTCTGTCGTTTGCTGTACCTTGCACAAATTTCAAGTGTACCATTAATCCACATGTGCTCGCGCTGTGATATGTATGGACACTTACACTGTTCATCATTGTTTACCCTTGTATTACGTTGTCTTGACAGGAGAAAAATCCCTCTGGCACAGACTAAAAGTCGCCCTTAAAGCGAATAAAAATGTTATGAGAGTGGAGGCACTTCTTCTCAGTTCTAGTTCAGTGGAGCTGAAATGCAGCGACAGACTTGTTGTCTTTTTTTGTTTGACTTTATCCAGACATGATTTGTATTGACTTTGACATATCATTAATCTTAAATTTGAGTCTTGCTTCTTAATGTGCCTTGAGCAATTTAGCAAGATTTACAATGTAGATCAATATTAATATTGTTCAGGGAGTTAAAATGTCCCACAGGACAAAGAAAATCATTATTCATTAGTTTTTTTTATCTTTTCAGCACAATGTCATCTTTCAAATGTCCCTCCATTGGACACATATTCTACTCAAGCTCTATTTTTGTTTGCTGACTTGTTTTTGCTGTGTTGTTTGGATATGCTCCTGGAGCAGTCTAGTTTTCCTGTTTAATCAACCAAACCAAATCTGCTGTTTTGCTTGCCTGGCCATATCGATATTTCCCTCCTTCACCTTTACACTCGGAATAAATGTTTAACTCTTTGCTCAGAGTTTGCTATTTTTTTATCACATAGGATAAACATCCTGAGCCTTAGGCAAAAACACTTTTCTGACAAACACAGAGGGCTACCTGTATATTTTTAATTGTATTGCTGGAACATGTTTATGCAATATTGCTCCTTGAACCTCAGATTTAGATAGATAGTTATATTTCACCTGCAAAATTGGATTTCTGTTCTATTACTATCATCTATTATGAATAAGCTACACTACATTTATTTATTCTTTATCCACTAACAAGATCAACCTGTTGTACAGTATTAAAGTAGTTTATTTGAAATATGCCTGAAGGGTTGAGAGAGTGGGATACGAAGGGGTTAGCTGGCTTATATACACACACAAATGTGATGGCAAAGGCAATAGAGAGAATTGGACACACAGGTGATTGAATTTGTGAGGGAGGAGTGGTCCTGTCCCTGAACCTGCGTTATACTTACTCCATTTACCGCATTACTTTATAGAGAAAGCAACTATTGTACTTTTATAACGCTTTGAAGCATAGCATGTTACATGAGTCTACCTTGAGCTTGGACTTTGGCCAGCTCTTCAGTCAGGGAGTCGTAGCTGTCCTCCAGCTGTCTCTTCTTCTTCTCCACATTCTGCATGTACTCCGTTAGAGAGCGGATCTTTGCCTCATGCTGAAAGTCAGAACACAGCGTCTCAGATGCAGAAAGTAAAGTGAGCAGAGGACCTCTGTCCAAGACACAATTTGTACAACAAAGTAAAACAGCGCTTTTAAAAGTGAAATGATCTTCACTGAACCTTGTTCATCATGGAACTAAAACCAAACATCATATCAATGCTCACAACATGAACCACATCAACACATAGAATACAGAACATCTATTCTTGTCATAGTGACATTTGGAGCACAGTGCTCTTCATCAGAGTAATCAACATTGCACAAAGGCCTACAGTATATAATAGACCTTGGCTGATTAATCGGCCGATATTAGCTCATCCAGTGACTATCGGTGTCGGCTAATTCTATTGAGGATATGTGCTGATATTATTGATTTTATTTACGAGTCAAATAGCATTTCATTTGAGTTTTATTGTATTAAACTAGCAGTTTTCTTTCACCAGCAGAGTGTGTTATATAAATTACGACATTAGCATTATCACCCTCCAGTGTAAAGCGGTGATGCACATACGTACGCAGTTTCCATTTGAGTGACCATCTGGTCTTCATTATACTGCATGATTTTTGCACAAGTGTTTGATAACTGCATTTAAGGGATCAACACAATAAAAGTGTCTATCTATATCTATCTCTACAGACCGGAGATAGATCTAAGAAAGTTATCGGCCGATATATCGGTATTGGATTCAGCCCCAAAAATCCATATCAGTCAGGCTCTACAGTACTGAATAATCATTTGTGATGAAGATTAGACGAAATAAGAGGATTGTACTCCAAACCTCACTCACTTGTTTATGATGCTTATCCTTTTTTTTGTTGCTGCAAAAATAGGTCTATTGTCCTGATTTTACCACTTGATTAACAGATTTAAAAACATTTTTCTACCCCACTTGCTTCTTCTTAGTTCCTGTCCATCAATCCCTCACCTGCGACACGAGGAGATGGCACGAGGACAACTCTCTGCCTGTCTCCTCCATCTTGCGGTGACACTCCATCTGCAGGTTTTCCAGGTGACGGCAGCGCTTCACCATGGACTTCACCTCTGACTTTATTTTACTGATGTAGAGGCGAGCCACGGTGAACTCCTCCTCGATCGCACCGGTGATCTCCATGGGCTGCAGAGAAATGAGGCAGCGAGGAGGAGAGACACTTAAGAGACTGGTGGAGACATTTGGTCAGGATTGAGTGGAGATCATTTAAAGACAGCGGGGAAGTTAAAGAGGGATGAAGCGTCTCAGAAACTCTTCCTGCCATTTTATAAACACATCCATTAGGTTAACAGCATCATTTAGCAGATGTCGTCCTTTGAAGTGAACTGTGGAGGACAGACTATACATCCACATTTTAAAAACAATCTAAATACTTCAGCCAAGATATATGGTTGAATGTGCCTATAAACTATCTTCAGGTGTCGTATAGAAAATTTCTCAGTCAAGGTTAGTTCTTATATACTGACTATATTGCATAATGTTTGGCTCCTCTCACTGTAAACACAGCCACAGATACACAGACACGTTTTCTAATTGCTCATCAAGATGAGTAATTTTCTTTGTTAGGAATCACTGTGTTGGAACATTTTTCATGAGAGAAAATTAAGGTTTCATACAATAGATCTTGTTTGGTTTCCTGCCAATAACTCCACCTGGTTTTTCAACCCACTGCACATATCGATACATTCTGTATGTTCATACAAAAATGAGAATAAAAGAATCTCCATGGATATAGGAACCTTTTTGACAGGATATTTTGATCCTCAGTAATGTTATAATATGTACTCATACTATGACACAAAAATAGAACTTTTCATTAAGTTTGTGACCGTGGTTAAAGGAAGTGTCATGGCGTTACTAGGGGCAACTGTTGGCTACACCTTAAGCAATTTTATCTAACCATATTTAGACTATCAATTTAAAGCACCTTTGGAGTATGATTTTAATGTAACCTTTGAATATTTGTCCTAAAGCTTGGTATCTGCCTGATTTTGCACACTTAATATGACTTTAAGAAGAGGATGGTGTAATTGTTTTATAGACAATAAAGTAAATATGCCCCAATAGATTAAAGGTCCCATGTTATGCTTTTTCTGGTTTTATATGCTCTTTAGTGTGTTTTTCAGGTGTCTTGTGCATGTTTAGGCACATCTATGTGCAAAAATTCAAAGTCCGCGGAAACGCGGCTTCTCCTACCTCCTCCTGTTAGCAGTAGCAGTAGCTGCATGTAACGCTCGGTTCTAGCCCCCCTCGTTGAAAATTGGCAGTGTGATATCACACTGCGATGATGTCACTGATCCAAGCCCATTGGCTCGTTGTGGCAAGCACAAGCTCATGCTGCACATTAACTACATTCCCAATATGGTAAAAGGGGCGTAACATTTCCGAGAATTGTCCGAACGACTGACCAATTACAACAGAGCAGATCGGCCAACCAATCAGGTCAGACTTGGCACACGTGGGGACCCTGCTCCGGGGGGATTCAGAGCATTGCAAACACAGGCAGATGAGACGGGCTGCATCGATCGTCAGTACATGAAAACAGACACTTTTTTCGAACATTAGCGATTGTGAACGTACTTTAGTAGGCACATAAATTAGATATATGAACCCCAAAAAGGGCATAATATGGGATCTTTAATGTTTTTCCACTATTTTTTTCTGTAGGAGAATATTACAATCTACACATTTAGCAAAAGAGAGCTTGAAAGCATACATTTGTTATGAAACAACCAACTCACCAGCTTGATGTCTCTGTTTCCAACAATTGTAGTGAACTCGCTAAGGTCCCTCATCAGCCCGTTGAGAATCTCAGCGATGCGTTTCCTTTGGTGGCTGCTCGCTTCCTGGATGCGGGACAGATCCACCTCCAAAGCCATGAGGTGAGCCTGTGGGAGGAGAGGAGTGAAACGAGGGAGTAAACACAACGCAAGACAGGAGGGAAGTATGGTTTGGTGAAAGGAGAAAAGGAGGAGCAAAAGAGAAAAGCCCAGAGGGTTACGAATAATAAAAGGAGTAAAAAACGGGCAGATTAAAAGAGGAAGAGGTTGAGATTCCTTGAACCTGAGAGCACAAACAGCTGAGAGACATATTTTAACCCCTGACCTGATTCCCATCCACTAAACACAAGCAGCAAACCGTAATGGCCGCTAAATTACAAATCAATAAACTACAAAGATAGGGGTTGATGGCATCGGTGCTGGATGAAAGGATCTGGAGGAATGAAAGATGGAGCTTACTCTACCCTTCTCCATTTTTTGTACAGCAAGCAGCTTTTTAACAATGCCGCAGCCACAATGGCTTTAACACAAAGAAACTATTTGGATTCATTCGATCAGTCTGACGAAACACAGTGAAAGATGAGGGTGTGCAGTTTGTCTACCTTGGAAGCAAATTCTTTGATCTTGCAAAACTGTGGCTTTGTCTTTCAACATAGTGAACCTGAGCAACATATTTATGACACCTTTGAAACTTTTGTGATCAGATGTATCCAGGGAGTTTTAGAGGTCAGGAGCCCAAATTACCCATGGGCAACCCCATCCCCCCTAGGAAAAGAAAAACCTTAACATTTCAGAATTGATTGTTAATCTGTTTTTTTTCTTTAAAACAGAAGCCCTAAGTGGACATGAGTCCGTACATTCAATTTACCTTTTACCTTGATAAGTTATTTCCAGCTGTATTCACTGGATTATAAACTTTTTTTTATCTTGTTTACTCTCCAAATAAAAACTCTTGGGAGGATTAAAACTAAATCCTCTTTCATTATGTGCAAAACAAAAAAACAACAAAATCAGCCTTCAAAACCCTCCATGTTTAATTTATCTGCAATTAAAGACTTTAAGTCTTCTAAATACTGAAATCTGCAGAACCTTGATTAAGTCAAGACCTTGGTCTGCTCTGTGGTCGCTACAGCCCAGTTCTTTCTTTCATTGTGACTTTGAGCAACACATTTTTTAAATTGAATTATAATCTTCATTGGCATGTGTTCCTATAGTGCTATTGCAACACCCAATGTATTTCATTCTGTAAAAAGTGTATCATACTTTGGCACATGAATTATATTCTTGAGCTCTTTTTTAATGGTGCATTTTAGATAACTGCTTCCATACATCAAAAGTCAGCTGAATGCACCATTAACCCTCTCCTTGGTAAATCTCCAGTGAAATGTACGCCTTTATGAACCTCTCCATCTTCATCTCCTTCATTGACTCCGAGCCATGTGATCATTTTCCAGGTCACTTCACGTGTCAAAACATTAGCTTAGCATAAATGGCAGTAAATAATTACTTGAAATCGATTCATTTCTAAATAAGTGAAACGTGGAGGGGGCGGGATAATGAAAATGGTTCAGTTAGTTATGGAGAGATTTATGGGGAGATATCGTAAAGATGGAGAAATGATGAATGGAGTTAATTAAAATAATAGAAAGGGGCTTAAATGGACAGATGGATGAAAGGAGGTGCTAAAAGGAACAGATGAGTGACAGTTACAGTAAGCGATGGCATGGCCTCCTGCAGAAGAAGACTGGAGTTTCCATTGAAGCTGGGATGAAGACAGCTGAGGTGGAGACAGTGATGAATGTTCCCTGTTGCAATATTTTTCTAGGCCAATGCCACCCTATTTATACTGAAGATATGGAAAAATGGGAAAAGCAGCAACACTGCACATTAGCATAACAGCTGGGAAGCAGAGAGTAGAGAAATGATAATAAAAATTCAGAGGGAATGCGGATGGAAAAGTCCCTTAAAGGATGGAATGATGGGATTTAAAAAAAGAAATCACTATATCTGGTTATCCAGTATCACATCATGTCAGACTGCTGCACAGCGTTTGTGATCAGGAGTCAGGTGAGAGGTCAGGGCAGAAAGGGACAGAAGAGGCCAGAGAGAAGGCAAGTGAGATGATTGAAGAGTGAAGCAGGTTTGAGCTGGATTAAGCTGCTAAACTGTACAGTGAGTAGTTATACTGTCAAATCCTTTCATCAATTCCTGGACCAGCTTCTGAGAAAGACAGATAGGGAGGGGAGGACACTCTGGCAGAGTGTAAAACGCTGCATGAAATATTGAAGAGGTTTTAAGAAGGTGAATAATGGACCACTTGGTCCACTGACGATCACATTAGTAAGACTGACCAGCTCTGCCAATGGTCCTTTACTTTTTCTCTAAAAATACTTTCTGTGCACAAAGATCCAACTGATTACAGATCTGAGAATTACAGTACTTATTTGTAACCAAGTCAAGGAAACAAAGGAAACTCTTAAAGCTTTAAAAACATCTTTTTAACCTTTTAAGATGGTGTTTCCACTACAGCGCCATTTTAAAGCTCTACTGTCATTACGCCTTTGTACTTCCATATTGATTTTACAACGGCATAATATTGGTATTTCAATCTGTGATTTCACATTGCATTACAGAATTGTAGATGCATGACGGATCAACGAACAACTGGGGCTCCACATACACAGTCACTGTCTTATCCCATCTCGCCCGTTCAGCTCCGTTACTGATGCTAGCAGAGAGGTGGGACAGCTTGGTTCAACCATTACAATTCAGTGACATTTAAATTGAAGGAGTGACATAACAGGGGTGTACCTATTACACCTCGAATTGGCAATGTGAAAATGACCTTTTTCATAAGGCTTCCACACCAAAAATGTAGGTGATATGCATAATCAAGAACGTGTTGGTGTGGTTTGATTGACAGTGACCAAACAACCCCAACAGCTGTCTTCGATAGTATGTTGCTTACATTAGTTGGTGCACGTAAAGTGACTGACCAAGAGAAAAATAGATAATTGATAAAAACAGAAATCTCTTGTGTGAAAATCTAAAAACTTTAGAAAATACTATTTTTTCATTTTTGCTCTCGGAAAAGTTTTCAATGCTTTTAAGTTCTTGCGGCCCGTACTGATTAAAAATTCATTATTTTTCAAACTTTTCAAAAGCCTGACATGAAAATGTCTGACTTGAATAGCATAATTCCCCAGGCTTTCTGTTTAAACTATGGCAGATTAAACTAACTCCAATTAAATCGTCTGGCCTCACTCGATGCTGCTTTTAACATAGCCTCAAACAAGCTGTTCATTGAAAAGATGACAACTTCTGAAGGGAATCTACGAGGCTTCTCTGACAACTATCCTCTTAATAATAAAAAGTTTATCTATTTCTCTGGGATGCTGTCTTTAAGATTTTCGTGAAATAAGTTTTGGACAAAATGAGAAACAACCAGAAAACATCTAATCCAATCAGTTAGTTTACAGATTTTTCCCTATTACTTCCCAATGCTTCTTTCTCCACCTCTCCCCACCCTGTATATAAATACCCTTCTTATAGTTCACGTTTGTCTCTCAGTTATTAGTTCATGATTGCTTGCTGCACAATTTATCAGAATTTTCTCTGTTATCTTTTCTCCCATGCAGCTCACTAATTTCCCTCATTATCTCTCTAATTACATTTTAACAAGCAGTTTTACACGTTCTGGATAGACAAGGGCTTAAACTAAAGGAACATTTTTTACCTTAATTCTCCTTTTCTCTATCTTCTTTACGCCTTTATATACTATGGGGATATGTCCATGCTTTTATGGCTTTTATTGCCAGAAATATAACATACCTATACTTCTCTCTTAATTCTTCTTTGTCTTTTCTCTTTCTCTCTGCTCGGCTCTTTTCTGTTGCAATTTACATTCGCCTTTGTGGCATGAAATGAGCCTCTAGGAATTCAAACCCACCATTTTCTTTGCAAGCTCTTCAGCCAGCAGCTTGTTCTGCACGCTCTTCTCCTCCACCTCCAGGCTCTTTTGGTCGTAGTTGACTGCCAGCTCCTCCAGGGCCTGGAGGACCTCTTTGACCTCGGCCTTGGCGGACTCGTTCTCTGTCTGCAGCCTGCCGAGCTCTGACTGAACCTTCTCACCGTCCCCTCTGGATGATGCTAAAAGCTGAGGGACACAGAAATTGAACAACTGAAAATAAACCGTTGTGAAAGTAATATTTGATATAAAAAGGGAACAGAATAAATCCCTGTATCGGAGCATTGTATACAACAAGCATCCACTTCATTATTCATAAGACTGAGCTTCTACAGTTTAATAAATCATAATTGTGGGGTTTATCTTGTTCTCTTGGTAACAGAAGATAAGCATGTGAACAAGCTCTGTTACACAATACAGATGTAATTTAGCAGATGAAACATATCTACAACTATTACTTGTCACTGTAAGAGGTGACATTGGCTGCCATGATTTTTCCTTCCATTGCCCTGCTTCACCAGCTGAGGGGCATTTTACTAAATGGATGTCATTAGAAGTAGATTTTACTCTACCCAGGGTGTGTTTGCACTGCAGCATACAGTCTGTTTTGCCAAATGGATGTAAAATCATGTTACTGTACACAAGCTACAGCTGGGTAGTTACCATCATGTCAGCCTGACCCACAGCAGGCTTATTCTGGGATATAAATGAACTCATTCGGCAAATTTGGACTGTCTCACATGGCAATGCACTACATGCCAGAGCTTGCTTCAGGCTGTTTAGCCCACTGGTTTAGCCCCTGTTATGATTACATGCTGTAAATTCTCCACTTTATTGCCTTTTAATGGAGTCTTTTAAGTGCTGTTTTTTTCCCACAGGTGGCACGTACTGGCACACAACCCTGCTTAGTAAAGATTTGTGTGAGAAAAATACTGTAGACCTGCGTAAGAGGCCTCTATGAGATGAGATGCTGATGATATCCTCGTCTGAAGCTTTTTAAACTCACATCAAAAAAGCATCAGAAAGCATCGCTTTGTTTGTAAGTCAGCTCAAATGTTACGTGCTTCCGTCCTCTATAAATCTTCGCATTGATTCTTTCCTACAACCATTTATTACTGCTTATTTTGAAGCCTATTCTTTTTTTAAACTGCTGTTAACACTCAAATAAGCCAGCACAATACGACTTTATATTCTTCAAGCGTCTTTTTTTTCCCTCATTTATCTCAAGGGCAGGATAATAAACCCTCTCCTGGTTGAGTTTTATTCAAAGCGTAGTTTTGATGGCCCCGTTTTGCAGGTGCTGCAGACGACTGTGGGCCGTTTTAACCAAACTGATGAAAGGGTTTAAAAGGGGGGGCTTTTTACCTCCTCCTGGTCGAGCATCTGCTCCTTCAGTTTCTCCACCATCTGGCTCTGGTGGTTGATCTCATCATCCTTCAGTGACAAGACAAACCCAAGGAATATTAAACAGTTCATTTACATGCTTAAATAAAATATGTTTTCAGTGTAATGCTATTCAAGGGACATGTTGATTATAAACACTAGGAAAGCAAAGTATATAAATACAATTTTGCACTTCTAATGCACTTATTGGATGGCCTTGTTTCTATTAATCATTTATATCACCCTAGAAAAATCCGCCTCTCTTTCAATGATAAACGTCACTTCTTTAATCCATTTACACTAAATATAACGCCACCAGTATGTTATGGCAATAAATTCACTAAACTTATAAACATATTAACATCATGCATGAGCTCTGCTATCTCAGGTGTGCCGCTTCAGAGGATAAAAATTAAATATATATTCATTCTACATGAATTGCTCTGTAATTGTCCTCTGTCGCACACCTGAATAAACCTCCAAATGTGTAAGAAATAGAAGGATGTATTTCTCATATTCCTTGTCAAAGAAATGCTAATTGTATCGCTGCATTAAAACACAACTGGTTGTGCATATTGATTGAAACTCGTTCATAAAAGCAATACAATTATACATAAGAGCCCTGTGGAGCACAGCTAGTGTGCATAGCTGACGTACTAAGAATAATAAATTAAACCTTAATGCTTCTCAATGTAAAATATTGCTATCTCCCCGATGACATCTTTTCCTAATAGTTCCTACATTAGTCACTGTGTGTCTGATCGCGAATTCATTAACATGCATAATTTATGTATGACATACCCTTTATGTTCATGTGTGCACATGTAATATTTACAGTCTATGGTGCATACCCATGTGAAAATCTCCGTCTCCGTGTGTAAACAGATTTACATTCACACATACAAATGGTTCACGTGCGTCACCCGTTCGCTACCTTTTCATCAAGCTGTTTGTAAAGCTTGCGTATCTCCTCCTCATACTTCTGGCGCTCCTCCGCAGAGATGTGCACCACAATGGAGGAGGCGTCAGAGCATGGGCTGCAGATGTCGAGAATGGGCTCTTCAGACTCAGGAAGGACCCGAGGGATGTCCTCAGTCTCTGGGCTCAGAGGCTCCAACACAACAACATCCTCACCTAAAGGCCAGGGGGAAAATATTCAGTGTTTGCAAATGTGGTTCTCTTATCTCTTCCAAATCCTCCTCCATGGATTTATGCATAAAAAAAGGGATTAGTGGAATCATCTTCAGTGTCTGTCCTTTCCTTACCCCTGAATAGATTGAAATCTGATTTTTGAGAATTTTCTATAAAGTCAGCTTCCCTTTCATTAGGCTCAACAGGAGTAAAAGATATCAGACCTATGTAACAGTAAAATGTCAAATGGCCTGTGTCTGACTCTTGCTAAAACTGTTCTAGTAGTTCAAAAAGAAAAAAATTAATCTGGAAGAAGTGAGAAATGTTAATAGGGCACAAATACACACGTTTAATGACATGAAGAACACAGAAAAAGGCCTGGTCTGACAGCTACTGACAGCTACTCTGGAGTGTAATGTGTTGTAACGCACTTCATGTCATGTAGAACCACAGTAATGTGTGCGGAAATGACCAAAAATAGTCACTTGCCGGATAAAGGGCTACAGAAGCTTTATGTTTTACTGCTTATAATATATATTCTCACTGTGTTAACAGAAAATGTAATCTAGTGATAATTGTGTCATCCTCAATTCAAATATGTTTGTCAAATTTGACTCCAGTTGTTAACAGCACCGTTTTGACAGCAATGAAGCCTGAAAGGAGGATGGATCAATTTGGAAATCGAGCACTTTGCCCCTTTAAGACAAGGTCAGAGTAATCCATAGTTGAGACAATACACCTGGCTGACACCTTTTAGTGATTTGCTGCTTCTTGTCTGGTTGAAAGTGTGCAAATCAATAAAACAAGGCTGCCTGGTTAAATGCAACAAACATCTAAAATCACACGATTGAATAGTGTAGGAGATTCCTGACCCTCCCCCCTGGTCTAAACTGAGAAGACTGGGTGAAATTTACTGTAGGAGACAGCTGTTCTTGTCTTTGGGCTATCCTTGAATAAAACGTTGTGTAATGTGGTACAAGATGGAGGTCAGCAGCTATTGTCTCAAGGAGCTGTTGCCCTAATATAGGGAGTAGTATGGGAGGAATGGGGGGGAAATGATGTTGTCAAAATGATCCATTAGGAAATTAAAAGTTTAAATCGTGAGCGAAACACAGCAGAAGGCTGGAGGGAGATATTGTGTGTATTTGTTGGAAGGAGAATGAGAGTAACCAAGAGGAATGAAGCAATAAAATGTCTAATTTTCATTGATAGGTGTTCAATACAAATATGCTGAAGCGTTTTTAAAATTCAGGTCAAGCACAGAGGAAATTATCTCCAGAAAAAACAGCTGGCAAGATTCATTACACCTCTTAAATGTCAGCCCATCAGTACCATTGAGAGCGCTGACATTTGAACTGACCTACAGTCTAGCAGGAGATGATGAGAAGAAAGAATTGTGTCCTGTATGTGTGTGAGTGTGTGTGTGTGTGCAGTGCCTTATGCCCTTGTATTTTTGGGGTTTACGTGTGTGTACTGACATGGGAGAGGATCAGGGTAAGTTATGACTTCTCTGTAACTGTGATTAGCCCATAACAGTGTGAGGATTAATAATACATAAGGATTTATAAAATATAAAGCTCTAGGCAATGCTTGCCCTCAGGTAAATGTGTGGGGAATCCAATTATACAAAGTATAAAAGTCTGAATAATATGAGAGAGAAATAGCCAGAGAGGTATTTTTTAAGTGTTGTGGGCACAAGGCCAGCAAAGACTGTTTGTCTGCTCTATGCTCATATCTCCAATGACTTGTATTCCGATGATAACAAATAAGACTAAATCTGCACCTACATGGTCTGAAAAATAATCTATAGGGTAGCAGCCTGGTTAAATTTTCATTTCTATACTGTATGTATGTACTCTTCCATGCATGAACAGGGAGTGAAACAAGAAGTGGAGAAATCAGATTTGTTCTATAGGGGATTATATACTGAAGAGGCTGTGCTCTCTAGAACAGATTCAGATTCTCTTGTTTGTTCCCACCTTGATCAAAAATGTTAATAATGTTTCTTATACCGTAGCTATAGGTTTGTGCAATAGCGCCATGGCGTTCTTATCTTTATAACTTATTAGTATTGTGTTTTTTGCAGATCATGTGCAATATGGCTAACGTGCAATAACTGTTGTTTGAAAGCTTTATTAGTATGTGCTTATCTGTTTATATTTGTTGTTTGCTTTTTATGGTTTTTAATATATTTATACCACTATATTTTTAACTAAATATGCAAAGCATTCAAGTCCAACACTAGTTTTCCTAAAGGAACAATAAAACATATTGTATCCTATGAGGACGTGAGGTGACGTGATGTGACTTGACGTGGCCTGACGTGATGTGACGTGACGTTACGTGACGTGAAGTACCATGTACTGGTTTAGAACAATTTTTTAAATTTGACTTAAAATTACATAATTTTGCGGTCATATTTACTACAGTTAATTGAAATAGGTTGTGAGTCTTCAGCCATGCTTACAACTCTGTGAGACTATTTTTATGCCCAGAAGTGCTTTGAGATAAATGCTAACTCAGTATGATAAAATGTTAACAGTGACAATGAGGAAATGGTTGGTACTATGTTGTTAACCCTTTGCACCACCTAATTTTAGCATGTTTCCATGCTAATTGTTGCTAAATAGGAATAGTGGTAAGCAGAAACTAACTGAGGAGGAAAGAATAAGATGCAATAATAATGGTTTTGCAAATATTTGGTCATTTAATCTAGCTATTGAACAAATTCTAAATTTCACCGGCAAAAAATATGAATGTTGTTGTTTATTTTTTTAAGTTATTTTTGGGTCAATTTTTTACCTTTATCAGATAGGACAGTTGATGAGAGACAGGAAATGTTGGGAGGAGAGAGTGGGGGATGGCATGCAGCAAATGGCCGAGGGCGGATTCCAACCCACAGCCGCTGCAAAGAGTCCTTAAGCCCCCGTACAAGGGGCACGTGACATACACGCTATGCTATCAGCGCCTTTTGGATATGAAAGTTTTTACCAAAAAGAATGGCAACCCATCCAGTTACTGGGATTATAATTCGGTCAGAGGAATACCAAAACCATTAGGAATAATCCTGCTGAGATCAAAAAAGTCTGAGATCAAATATCTTCCCTAGCAGCAGAGATGCTGCAGCCTTCACTAAAAATAAACTGTTATTCTGACATTAAAAGTGCAAATTGTGTCAAAGTGCCATAACAACGTTTTTCAGCGCCCTCTTCTTTTAGAAGACTTGTTTATATATTCGGTGTTGTTGCGAGGTGTCAGCATGTTAACAGTGTGACAATTACCGCTCCTCCAGCTGTTCAGCTCAGCCTCCAGTCTTTGAATTGTCTCCTTCATTGACCTGTTCTTCTCCTTCTCCTTCTCGTACTTCTTCTTCCACTGCTCGGCTGTGAGCTCGAGGTTCACTGATACAGTATTTCTAATGGTCTTGGCTCTAATCAGGGAGAAGCAGGGAGAAACCGAAGAACAGATGAGAGAAAAGGCGAAGGAGAACATATAGAAAAGAAAAGAGGGGAAAAAAGAAAAGAACAGCAGAGAATAAAGAGGAACTGTCAACAAGGGTATTTGAGCCTGAAAGTGGTCTTGCATCTCATTAATTGGTATGCAAATTGGGTTTCTGCCAAATGTGCTCTATGGTGCATGAAGCAAGAGGGTAAGAATTCACATTGGCAGAGGGTCCAAACCTCTGAAAATATACTCACATCAAATATAGCAACCATACTAATCATAGGAAGAGAGAACGCAGTATGCAGCTATAAATAATAGCTCAATTATGACGCAAACAAGGGGCGTCACAGAGATGAAACTTTCATGATGCTCCAGCTGCAGCACTAAGCTCTACTCATGTGAAATTCTACATCGGTGGCCATCGTTTAATTTCACACTCCGGTGGGAAAAAGCTGTCCACCATATTAATTTACCCCCGAGACAAACAGCTCTGTCTTAATAGGTTCATCAAATCTGAATTTAGATAACACTTTATTTGGATAGTACAAATGATCAAACATCAGATGGCAATAAAGTTAATGTTGAACGAAGAGCAAATGGCTTTTTTTTGCACTACACTTTTAACATTGTGTACCCAACCTATTCAACCATTAAACCCCTATTTCTTAAAGTAACTAAAAGCTTTAAATTAGAGGAAGGCTAGACTCAAAATGTCACTGAGCTGTCTTAAATGGTTTTACTCTCACTTAAACCTGTATATTTCTTTGTACTGATACTTGTATTATGTTAAAATCTAAAGTACAACAGAAATGTGTTTACCACTGTGTCATAATGTTTTTGGCATATTGATTTTAAAACAGCGATTAATCCTGGTGTTCAGCAGCCGCTGTGGCTGACAGAGAGAGATAAGAGACCAAGTTTTATGTCTGCTGTGGATTCTATCACTCCCTTTGCTCCGTCATACATTATTTATTTTAACCAACTCTCATGTCACTCTCTATTTAAGGGATTCAATGGTAGAGGGGGAAAAGTCTGGGGATGCATAGGGAGGTTTTTTTCGAGATCTGTCATATCTGTTGACACTGAGCTATAGCTGTAGAAATCAAGCAAGCAAACCAAAACCTCTGCTCCTATGAGTGCAGCTTTACCCCTTTAGATTAGAAAAGATGCTCTTTAAGTAATCTAAGCACGATCAGAAAGCACATTGCAACACAAACTCTGCCTCCAAAGCACGGCAAGGGGCTGCCAAAAGCAAAGTTGGAGGCAGTCATATCTGAGGGGTATATCTGAGTTAACCAAATGTAAGCAGGATAACATCCAAACACTAACATCTGAGAGAAGCAGAGATGCACAGTGCAGCAGCACATGACTACTCAGCATCAATGCATGTTACCTTTGGCCAAACATCAAGGTAGATTTAGTCTCTGCGTCATTGTAGCTGGAGGGAGAGCAACAGATGAACATGGTGGTGCGACAGTTCCCGCCCAGCGAGTCCTGTAAGATGCGAGTCATTTTGCTGTCACGGTACGGCACGTGGGATTTCTACAGAAAGATAAAGAAAGGAGGGAAGAAAGGGAATCCAAAATGGTGAGAAAAGCTTTAGAAAGAAGAAACCGAATACCCTTTAAAGATAGTAGAAGATGCTCTGAATTGCTGAATTGTCATTCTTTTCTTTCTAAAACCAGAACATACGGTGCTGTGAGCAGCACCAGCACAGAACAAAGGAGGAAGAGGTTTCTCTCCCTCTGATGCATCATTCACAGAGTGAACGTTTTTTTTTTACCTTTGTAACGTCTTCAAAAAAAGGCTGTGTGTAATGAATAAAGAATGAATGCCAGTAGATTTATGGGAGATGTGGTAGGAATTTACAATCCATTTAATGGAGCGTTCCTTAAGAGTTATAGGCAGTTATATAATACGAGATAGTTAATGGTTTAATTACCCTGATGGAGTTTTGAAGGACTCTACAGTGGGCAGAGTAAGCGGGTAAGTGTGTTGGTTTCTTATAAATGAACATCCTCAGATGAAGCAGCATTGGGGGTTATGATGACGGTACAGAAAATAAACTAACTTGTCATTGCTGCATTCACACAACTCAACTTTAAGAAAAGAATTGCATGTGAATGAGAGGATTCAGCAAAACCCGGATTATTCAATCATGCTTTTTTTTCTAAGCTTTTAAAATTATTGCTTACCTCAATATCTTTGCAAGGAGACCCTACTGTTTTACATTAGGGAAAGATTTTTATCAAATATTGTGACAGGAAAAGCTCAACATTTTGGGGAAAGTGCTTATTTGCTTTGGCACGAGTAACTACTGAGCCATGGCTTAGATAAGCTTGGCACGAAGCCTAGAAATCAAAAGATACTGCTAGCCTAGCTATATTCAAAGGCAACAAGACCCATCTTCCATTTCAAGCTAAATTATAAGCATGGTGTATCTTGCCTAGTTCTTCTGAAGAAAGGTTTTATTTGACTGGATGAAAAACGATGTGTCGTGTGGACTATTTCTCAGCAAGGCACAGGGACTTCCTGGAGGAGCCAGGGTAGATGTTTCCATTCCTTGCTTAATATTTACTGATATATAGGAGACCAGCATTTACCTTTTACCTTACATTTGGCAAGAAACAAAAATATTCCCATAAATGTCAAGGTTATGGACTTAGTTCTTATAGGCAGAGAGAAACTGCCAAGGTTGATCTGTTCAAATTCACTCAATTTATTTTCTGCAGGTAAGACTTAAATAAAAAAAACAAATTGTTAGGAAGCAGGTGTTAGGTGTTAAAAAGAAATAACTTAGAGGAAAAAGGATGAAGCAGCCAGGATACACTGAAGGTCTGATATATAAGACAGACTAAAGAGTATTTCTTCAGCGTACCGTTCCCTCGGCCAAAGCTGAGATGACGTTCCCCAGAGCAGACAGAGACCTGTTGATGTTCTTGGCCTCATCCAGCACTGATCCCTCTGCGCCTGTCTTACTGACCTGACACAGAAACACACACACACACACACACACACACACACACACACACACACACACACACACACACACACACACACACACACACACACACACACACACACACACACACACACACACACACGCACACACACACGCACACACAAACACACACACACACACACGCACACACAAACACACACACACACACACGCACACGCACACACACACAAATAGGAGGAATTAGCTCATAATCTGTTCTTTCCTATTTATTTATATGGTCCCGTAGATGCTTTGATTTTAAGACAATAAATGATTATTTATAGTAAGTCCAAAAAAGGATCTTGATAACGACTATGTAATTTCAAATGTACTCAATACTGAATGTGAGTTATGCTCTTGAATGTCTTTTGATCAGCATGTTGTCCACAGGCAGGCGTACGATTAATAAAATGTTTTCAATAATAAACAAATAGTGAATGTATATTTACTCGGGTTTAAAGGGAGCTGTTCTCTAAAACAAAATCATCAAGTGCCTAGAAACTCAACACAGCCAATTAATTTCAAAACATTGTCTCAGAAACATGTCTCTTTTTTCCAAACTCAGTATGGAATTATAACGGGTTTTTTTATAGTAAGCAAGAAAGAAAATGACTGTGCAGTATACCACTGAACCATTGCATTTTAAAGTGATAAAGATAGACACAATCATCATGGGATACAATTATTTACAGCGAGATAATGTGGAGCTTAAATATGAAGGAGAGCAAGTTGTTCAATCAAAGCGTGCTGTGGAGCGTTAACCAACTTCCTAGTTCCTTCATCTTTAGTACCAAAGTCTGAGAAGTGGCTGAAGCAGAACCACTTCCTCCATCGATCCCCTGGGACTGAGACAACTTATAGATGCACTTATTAGGAAGAAACTACTGCCGTCAGCATAAATCTCGACTTTATGGCCATCTACTTCTCTAGGTACACACTCTATACACACTCTATTCTATATTCTGCATCAATACTATCAACATGGGACGATGCCCACAGGCAAGGGTCCAGTTCAGCCAGGGCTCTAATGTATTTTCTGTCTGTGTTCAAGAGTATGACCTAGAAGCTGGAGATAAATTGTTTTTTATGATGATGTTATGAGTACGTCGACTCTGATTTCACCTAAAAGGCCCTGAAAAAAAGAGAACAATTAGTTGTTGATGGCCTTACTCAAGTTGACCTCTGTCTCTGCAGTAGCCTCTTTTAAAGCCTTCTGAACAGAGCAAAATCATTTTCTCAGAAAGGGATTTTTTGGCCATCAGTCGCACTGATAGGATTCTTGAGAAATGAGCAAACACCAAACTTCATGTTGCATCAGCAGCAGACTTATCCGAGCCCTCAAAATAGAATCAGTCCTCAGTGTATAAGCCAGATTCCTCAAAATGCCAAATTAAAAAGGAATTGCATTGGGTTTCATTAGTGCTTAAAATGCTTAAATAATGGAGTTTAGGGCTTGAGATGATGTTTATCTGCTTCTTTTATGTCTATTTCTAAAATAGACATATGGTCTCAGTTTTATACAATCATGATAATTGTTAATGTTGTGAATAGTGCAAAGCCATACAGATAATACGCATTAGTCTTACCTTCTCACTACCAGCTAGGTCGACCAGGTACAGCTTTCCACATAGCTTTTGCTCCGTCTCCACGTTTTCTTGTTTAATGTTTATCAGGAAGATGCTGTGGCTGCGAGAACTGTGCTCATTCATGTCTGAAGAGCAGAGTGAGGAGAGGAGAGGAGAGGAGAGGGGAGGGGAGGGGAGGGGAGGTGAGGTGAGGTGAGGTGAGGAGAGGAGAGGAGAGGAGAGGAGAGGAGAGGAGAGGAGAGGAGAGGAGAGGAGAGGAGAGGAGAGGAGAGGAGAGGAGAGGAGAGGAGAGGAGAGGAGAGGAGAGGAGAGGAGAGGAGAGGAGAGGAGAGGAGAGGAGAGGAGAGACTTTAATTCAGAAGACTTGTTACAGTAAGTGAGATGTTCACTTTGCACCTCATCATGGGTTTATCACCTCTGCACCTTAATGTTGCTATATTCAAACTGTGACAAAAATAAGACGTGAAGTAAGACTCACTGGTGACAGCAACGTGGCGGTTGGCCTTCCCTTCATCTATCACATCCATCACTTCCTCTGGGCTGGTGACAAAGCGCTCTGTGCAGCCCTGGGTAAAAAAGCAAAAAAGTGCTAACATTTATTTGTGCTGTTAGGAAAACTGATGGTATACAATATGCTACAATAAACAAGCTACCATCATACAATTGTATATACTCTGTTGCTGGAAAAAATCAGAACTAAAATATTAAAAAAATATTACAAGATTTTGCAATTTCACCTTCTTTAAATCAATATCTTCAAACTCTTGAGGATATTCACGGAGTCAGTGAAGTCCCAAAATGTCTAAAAATGTTTAACTTGTGTGCACAAGATATTAACTTATCAAGTTAGATATTATAGTGCAAACAAGATATTATGTTGTGTGCACAAGGTAATGTGTAAGTCAAATATAGTGTAGTGTGCACTTTTTGGGACTTCACTGGCTCCGTAGATATTGTTAAACCTCAACCCTCAATATTTTAGGGAGGTGCTTATTTGTTTGTTAAATGTAAACTTATGTTAGCTAGATCAGATGATAGACATTGCTTACATTTACAGCCAATAGTGTGGTAAATGGTAAATGAACATGATATAGCGCTTTTGCGTGAACTGTATAGCGCTTTTCTAGTATTCTGACTACTCAAAGTGCTTTTACCCATTCACACACTGATGGTAGAGGCTGCTATGTAAAGTGACCATCGGAAGTAACTTATCCCATTCATACATATTCATACGCCGCCTGACGAAGCAGCAGGAGCAACTTGTGGTTAAGTTCTTGCCCAAGGACACATCGGACATTTGGCTGCAGGAGCTGGGGATTGAACCCCCAGTCTTCCGGTTAGCCGCTACTACTAAGCCCCAATATGCTAGCTAAAGTTATCCAAAAGACCTAAAATGCTAAGAAACAGCTAGCCTGGCTGTCCCATTGTAATAACACCCATCTATAAGCATATTGTGTTTGTTACATGTTTTAAGAGTATGAAGAGGGGTCACAAAGACAAGGGGCTCTGACTATTATTTGGCTCATAACGAATAAAGCAGAAAAGACTTCAGGCAATTATGAGTTGCACCAAAAAAAAGCTTGAAAAATAATCCCTTTGCAAAGCAAACTGAGTTTTGAAAAACAAAACAAGCAAATGATAAACTGATAATCATGTTAAACTGCTGTTAACTTACCTTTACATAAGGAACTCTGTATTTGTCTTCGTGCACTGACAGGTTGGTTTTCGTCACTGGAGCATGAGGGGAAGTGAAGGAAAATGTTTTCGTGTTAGCCAAGCGTTAATTCATCTGTGTTTTTGTATGTGTGTATTTTGAAATGAGTGCGCAAGTGAATGTGTGTTTTTACTCTCGGCACAACTATAATCAGACCTGACTGTGTTCCCTTCATCTAAGTGAGTCAGACTCTGTTTATGTGAAGGTAAAAATATGTGAGTCTCTGGCTATAAATGTATCTAATGGACCTGAATTATTTTAGCCAAAGTCACTGAGACATAAAGGTTAAACAACTGACTCGGCTGTGTCCACGAACAAAATACACATTTTTGGCGATGTCTCTTGTTGGACCAAATTCATATTTTAGTCATATCTCGTTTTAAAGTCCTGTCTTGTCCATGATAATTAAATTTCACCAGATTTTGTGTATTTTCCTTGGAGTCTCTGGTGTGTGCACTTGTGTGTCTGCTTTGTGCGTTCTATCACCCTACAGACATCTTTTTTCCATGCAAATCTGTCCTCTGGGTGTTTTTCTCTGTGCTGCTTCGATTCATCTCGCTTGTTGTCGACTCTTTTTTTTTTTGTTCATAGCTTAAATGTTCCTCAGCTGCTGTGAACTCTCCTGCATACAGATGAGGGCTTTCAGAACGGTCTCTGGCTCGATTAAAGATGTAATCACAAGGCTGCTGCCTACCTCTCCCTGCAACGCCTCTCCATCATTTTACACGGGTTACATCTCAGTGATAAGACTATGAACTGTACTGTTGTGTTCCTGCAGTGTGCTTTACTTCCACAGGTTTTTACTATGAATAAGAAAAACTATAGAAAAAGGCAAACTGGTTGTGTACTCTTCCAATCTAACACCATCAATAAAAGCTTCTTGAGTTTACTTGCTGCTATGGTAACTCAAAATTATAACAATGAGAATAAAAGACATGGGTGGACTATGAGACATAGGCCTCCATGAACAAACACGCTTAAGTAAGCACCATGTCATTTTCTTACTACAACTTTTGTTACCATCTCTGCTTCAGCACTTTCTGGTCTTTCAACCTGAGGTACAGGATACTACTGTGTATGTCTGAATGTACATGTTTACTTATTATTTTAGCATTGCAGTGTTATGGTGTGGACCCCATGAAAGTAACCAATTTCCCTTAACACCGGAATCCACTCAGTCTTGCAGGTCACTTGTTGGCATGAAGGGAGGAGTCCTTTAACTCCAACTAGCACATGAGAAGTGTGTTTTCCGCAACAGTGTATCATTGTTTTCTTAAGATGTTTGATTGTGACGTAATGAGTATAAAAAGCTCTTAAAAATTGTATTTCAGGGTGCCGGATAGCTAAGGAGGATATCGCGCACTTCAAGTTTGGTCTGTGTGTGGTTAGATATCCCTGTAAGCTTTTAGCAGCAAGAGATAATAAATGGGAGGGAAATGTACCTATTCACTGGTCCGCTTTCAGTGGGTCCATACCTTCAGTGTTAGTGCCTAAACTCTAACCAAGATGCAAACATTTAATATATCTGCCTTCTGGATTAAAGAAACAGAACAAATAGAAAAAAACTTGGGTCGTCTGAAAATATTAAGTCTCCATTGATATGGTACCCAAATCTTCCTCCTGACAGAAAGTCCTTTGTTTTACCAATTGTCTCTCATAGCCAAGGGCTCTAATGTATTTACCATTTAAGGTCAAACTGTATTAAACCCGAGTGTTGAGAAATAGGGCAAAAAGAAGTCCATGAGCCACTGGCTTCTCACTTATTGCAAGTTAAGCTGTGTGCATGAGTATAATGGACGAGTAATTCCCATAAGTATGTTCAACTTTTCTTATCTCGTCTCTCACTGGGTTTTGTAAGAAGATCATTTTATTTAAAGTTTTAGAAGGAAAATTAATTTCAAACTATAAAGAACAACCATTGTGTCGCTGTAAAGTGTGAAACTGTGTAGTGCAAGAGAACTGTACAGTATTGACAAATATCAGTGGCTTGTTTTTAGTCACGTGTTCAGTGCATAAACACACCATCCAGCAGGTCCCGGATTTTATCCATGTAGATCTCAAAGTAGGAGACCTGAAGCACAACAAAACAAAGAACATGTGGCAGATGATTATTGAGAAGATAAAAAAAAGTAAGTGCTATAGATAGAGAAGATATGTTAAGGATGCTTATTGTGCAATTATGTAAAATGATGATGCGGTAATCTGTCCTCCTCTGGGCCTGCAGAGGTATTATCCTCTATTAGTAGACTGTTGTTAGAAGAGAAACAGCACAACAAATAATGCAGGATTATCAGGATTTTATACCATGATTTATTGATGCTTTGCTGATTCCACTCAGCCCATCCATGTGAGGATTACATCAGAGGCCCGAGCTTTATTCCCAGAGTGTATCACAGTGTGTAACAGTAAAATTGAGCATCCCTTTGTGTAACGCTTGAACAGGCACACATGGAAATTTCACACCAACCTTAATGTGGAACTCCAGATTCTCATCCAGGGCAAATATATGTTCGAAAATGTCCTCTGCGATACGTGGGATGATTCCCATTCCCTGGGAATCATGAAGGTTCCCCTGCAGGAGGAAAAACCACAAGATAAGAAGTGGAGAGAGAGAGGGAGAGAGAGAGAGAGAGAGAGAGAGAGAGAGAGAGAGAGAGAGAGAGGATAAATGCAGACCTTGGGTTGAATTAAGTGGAGAGAATCGTAAAAGAAAGAAGAGCAGAGTGGCTTTTGACTTTAACAGGAACAGGGTTGTTTCCCAGAGAGAGCTGTAAAGGAGGTTAGCTCCCACAGAAGGCTGGTGAAGAGAGATAGTGAGTGATGACAGTGATGGAGGGAGATGTACTGTCAGGGCGAACAGAGGAGGAGATACCAGGAGGGGGGAAAAATGTGTGTGTGTCTGTGCATGCATGTGTGTGCCTTTTAAAGAAGTCTACCATTTGAATTATTTAGCAATACTGTACCTCCATGGTGTGTGTTTTTCCCGAGGAGGTCTGCCCATAGGCAAAGATAGTCCCATTGTATCCACCCAGTACATCTAAAATGAGAAAAGAAGAAAAGGAAAATCATCTTACAGAGAAAGGAATAGCACAATAAAAGAGGTTTGAATGTGAAACTGAAGAAAAAAATAAGAACATCACACAAAATAACAGTTTTAGTCAGACATGAATGAAAAAAAAGGACAAAAAAGTTGACAAGTTCCCAGACAAAGACAAATATCTCTGACCTTTGCTCCAAAGACGGATCAAACTGTGCTTTAGTGAGCCTGTGTGCACTCAGATGTACATGCGGTTTAAGCTTGGCTAGCTGCTGAACGACCTCTGCGGCTGCACACAATAAACAACGTCTACCTGCAGGGTTAAAGTCACCAGGAGGCACTCAGGGAAGTACGGATATATTATTCTTTCCATTCATCTGTTAGGAGTGGCACTAAAAACAACAGCTCCTCGCCATTTGAGGTCATAAAAGCATCAATTGGCTGAATGTCATATTGCTGACTTGGTCTTATAAACTTCTGTGGTAAAAGTCAAGCATGGATAAAGGAAAACACATCACCCTGAACCGCCGGCTGCCACAGGTTAGCTGACCACAGACCAATCACAAAGACTCCCAGCTGAAGCAAAGAGGGACCTTTTCCCATTTGTCAGTTTTACATAGTAAGGCCCGAAACAGAGTGCAAGAGAACAAAGAATAAAGAATCTGCCTCTGAGAGTAAATAAAAACAGCGGGAGATGAGGTCTCTTTACAACAGAGGAATACAGAAAAAGAGAGAAAAAAGACAATGAGAAGGGCAACAAAACAGGTGGCCAACATAAGAACAGAAAAGGAGAGAGAGTAAACATACTGCATCTCAAATCCAGCTTTCTCAGGCCTTGCTCACCCTCTTCTTAAACCCTTTTCCCCTGATGAAATTACCGATCTCACTTATCATCTCCTTTCTTCATTTTGCTAAATCCCAAACCTTGAATCCTTCCAACCCTGTGTCGTGTTTCATCTCGCCTCCTCTTTCGTCTTTCCTCGGCCTACGTGATAATCTCGCACTCTATAAGAGATCTCCCACCTCATCAATCTGTTTTTCATGCTCCATATAGAGCAGGCTCACTTGCTTTGAAGGTAGCACAAGATACGAGACCTTAACAGAGGGGAGAAAAGAAGCAGACAGATGTAGAGACATGCAGATGAAGCGAAGGGCGGGGGGGAAGAAGATTTGACTCTTCAGGGTGCTGGTTTCGTTTGATCTCGGGGCCTTCTGGATATGCTACTCCCGCTGTGCTGGGATAAGCATGTATCTTGTAAACTAGTGAATTTTTGATGCCCATACCTGTAGGTTGTGTGACCACATTTTGTCATGGAAATTGGTTTCCTCACTCGCTTGTAAGGAGCAAATGCGAATGCATGCAGCAGGCAAATAGGTGTCTACCTAAGTGTCAGATATTACTTTGTGTTTTACTTAGTCACTCACTCTTCCCTCTCGTGTACATAACTTTATTTCCTGCCTTCGTGTGTTTTCCATTTGTGTGCAACACCCTTGTTTTTTCATCTGATCCTTATTAGTCTCACCTGTGCCTGGACACTTTTTCCTTCTCCTCATGACAGTTACTGTTTTTAGCTTTTTCATTAAATGCATTATATAGTCTGCTTTTGGGTCCTCTCTTTTTCTGTTAAAAACAAATGTGATTAAGAAAACTGACATCCGATAAGGGGAACCAGAGGATACGGTGATTTAAGAGGTCTTTGCTTTCTCCCTCGTCTTGTTCTGCTCATACGACCTGGATAAAATAGAAGAGAAAAGCATGTACTTGACTCACCTTTGACAATCTGCTTGGCGCAGGTGTTGTAGACCTGTTCCTGTGTGGTGTTGGTGGGAAACACCTGGTCAAACACGTACGACTTTCCCTGCAAAAAATGCAACACAGACTCAGTCAGTTTCATGACGACACTGACAGTTTAGAGAGCACTCCTGACTACTTTCAACACCTCCTCCTCCCCTGCGACTTGCTGTTAAATCCACCCCGGGAAGTTTGTGAAGCCGAGGAGAAGTGTGTGGATGCATGTGTGTATGTGAGTGTGTGAGAGAAAAAGACTTCACACATTATGTTCCACACTAAAACATTATGTAAAGCCATATTGCCACAATAAAAAAAGGCCACACATCAATATTTTCTTTATGCACAATGAACGTGCTTATTTGGGAAGTGTCCATCTGTGTATATCAGGCCTGGATAGCAGCACGTTTATCACATTAAGGGCCCCATCTGTCTGTTCTGAGTGGTGTGCAAGTCTGTGTTGAATATGTGTGTGTGTTTTTTATGAGTGTTTTGAATGAGTGCAGTGCAGCTTGAAGCCTTGGGCAAGTCTGTGTGACCCCAAGAGAGACAGGAAGAGACATCACATGTGAGGGGAAGCCATTAGAGGCAGTGTTCAAGGACTCGAGGAGTGGAGTGATGGAGTGAAGATGAGAAATGGAGTTGAGGAGTAGAGCAGAGGAGTGTAAGTGTAGATAGGGCAGAAGAAAGTGTGGGACCTGAAACTAAGGATTGCATTTGTAAAAGAATAAAACACAAGGAGTAAAGGGTAAAAAAAAAAAAGAAAGCAATGAGGAACCTAACAATGCAGCCAACCAGCTAGCAACTAAGCATTAAACTAGTCACACAGCCAGGCAGAGATAATTCAACAAACAGTCTTTGACTACCATTCAACCAACTAATTAGCCAGCTAGCATTATTCAGCTCATACGCTATTTCACCCAGATATTCAGTGAACCACACAGTCACAAAAAAATAATTACAGAAAAGCAAAGTTCTGATGGCACAAAGGTCTGAAAGCAGTTTAGTCTCTAAAATAAAACAAACCTGTACGAGGCTGTAATTTTACAAATAGTGTATGAGCGGCTTGGAGAAAGTATGTATGTTTGTGTAAAGTTCAAAGCAGCAGTGTCTGTAATAATACAAGACAGCCTGCACCTCCCACAAACCCTGCAGACATCCAGCGTGAGACGCAGAAACACAGAGGGACTAAACTCCACACTCTGCTCATAGTTTGTATTGGGCTGCAAGACTAACATATTGCAGCCCTGTCCCCTGGAAATCACAATCATTTACTAATAACTTTTAACAGGAAATGTGATTTGACTGAATTTTGGTGTATTTTAATATAATGAAGACATTTTGTTGACTTAAGTAAAGTTGCAAAAATGTAGAAACTGAATGTATAAGCAGGTTTACTGCTGACGTTTTTCTTTGTTTTTTCCCAAAAATAGCATTCCAACTCCATCTTCTGGTATTAATAAGCTGGTGTGTTAGACGTGGACCCCAGACAAAAGGGTGACAGTCACCACTTCGTATTCCCGAAATCCACCCCAACTTTATTCTCAAAATTTAAGCACAGTTTACATAAATATAGTGTTTCATTTACTCTTAATAAAAAAAACAATGTGTCTGAGCATATAAACGTCAGCGATTATTACATCATTGCATGCAATTAGGAAAGCTGTTTTTTGATATACAAGAAAACGGTTGCACACTACTCTACCTAAGCATTTAGGTTGACTTATTGTCCAAAATGTCGATACAAGATTTTTAATCATTGAGGGAATAATATTTTTGGAGCTTTTATTTTATCAGCCAGTCGAAAAAAATGGGGGATTTGTATCAAACTTGGGTTTGGCTAAAGAAGAACAAATTTAAATTTTAGACCACATCTGTCTCTCATAACAGCAACACTAATAACAAAATGAATTGTCATAGTATTGTAATTATATACAAGCATAGTGGTAGCACTTGCAGATTTACATATCATAGAAGTCAGCACTATTGGCCTTGGAGAGCGGAGGACTTAACACGACCAGACACGGGACTCATCTTGGGTGTTGACCTATATTTAACCATGAAAAGTGACTCAGTGATGTCTTTTTTTAAGCCTGCAGAAAGGCTGCGTACTTCTCAAAGCCCAACAATGAAGGTTTCTTATGTAAATTGGATGTGCTGTATAGTAGACAGGATTTATATTGGACACAAACCAACCGCTTTACATTTATCCATATTGCCGTGAGGGTTGCATAGTGAGTAGGAAGAAGGAGCACCAAGTTACATAAGCAAGGCATTAAATCCATACAAGCTCTATAGGTCTTGTTCTATACGTTGCCCCTACTAGGAAAGAGAAAGCAATTTCCCTACATGGGAAACACATAATACTTTATTATAAGGATAAAACCACATGCATTCACCCCCAGGGAGAAAGATTGAGAAGAAAAAACAGGATTAGGGATTTAAATTATTTAATCATGGAAAAAAAGAATAAGAAAGTGTGGGCTGCTCCATCAAGCCGCCACACACTGAGCAGCATCTTGAATGCTATTAGTTTTGATTAGTCCTAATAAGCTCACCAACAGAGATGCTAATGCCTTTCACTGTTACATAATCTACCATAAAGAAAATGACATTTTAGCGTGTAGAACATGTTATGTACTGCCCTTTACTTAAAAGCTATACGACTTAGGAGGACGCTCTAAACCAGGATTATTTCTGCACCAGTGATCTGGGATAAAGTTCTTCAATAATCCAATGCACCTCCTAGCTGTTTTACATATGGGCCCTGCTGCCTCTCAGCCTTTAAAATGACTGTTATTATGAACAACAACAAAAATATATACAAACGTTTCTATGGCTCAATCATTTCTATATTGTAGAACCTTTGTCCAAGAGTTGGATAAGATAGCCTTTAGCCCTCACTTTTGACCAATACACTGTGTTCTGGTTTATCTATCCATCCATCAATTACCACATTTCCCCCTCGGGATTAATAAAGTATTTCTAACTCTGATTTTGATTCTGATAGCCAATTTTTTATCTTGTTTGTTAATATAAACAGCTGCTGATGATCCCTTTTTGTGCTGGGATGGGAAAAATGACAATACACATAGCCAAGGGTGATTGCAGGATTGCAGGATAATATTTCATAGAACACACAAGAACCATCCGCCATATATAACCTTTAATGTCTAGAATAACATACTGTATGAACATACGTGCTCTTGTGAGTGACCGAGCAAATAAAAGACAGATCGACCAATTCAAAAAAAATGTCAACATCAGCATTGAAGTCTGAATAACCCCATGTCTTGTTAAAGGACAGCCAGCATGCCTGAACACCAACAGCCAGCTGTATATGGGCAACAAACTACATTTTCCAGATTTGCAGAATATGTGAATCAAATGTCAGCAACTGATTTAATCACTAAGTCACATTATTTGAAGAACTTTGGCAAAAGAGATGAAAATAAAGACAACAAGAGGCCACAGCGACAAAGCATATCTGCCATGCTAAACTATCAAAAATCAAGCTGAAAAGAAATACGTTTCCCCCTCAGTTCGAAGTTAATTTGGCGCTTGTTTCTCAACCTCTTGCAGAACAGCATCTTGGTTTATTAAATTATGACTGATGTTCATCAGTAATTCCAGTCAGTCATTTGTTAGTCTTGTATTCCTGAAATACGTCTTTAATCGATACACAGCTCACAGCACTGTAAACAGCTCTGTCAGTGGACACGTGGCGACATTTGAAGAAACTTCATGACTGTGTTTATGTTTAGTGTAGATTCGATGATAGATTCCTCACAAAGCTTTTTGATCATTTGGGTTATGGACAATTTGCTGGCTGCGAGAGCAGAGCGTCCCTAAGAGCGCCCGAAACGTTTTCAGGTAATTTCCCTTTGACCTAAAGCCAGTGACATCAACCAGCTGCAATCAACTAAATATGTGTTACTCACAAAGTTATTGGGTGGATGAAGCCAAGAAGATTACTCAAGAGAGAGTCATAAGGCAGTATAAGGCAATGAGTTGAAAGATGGGCTCTTCTGTTGTCATAGTTATTTTTTCAGGCCCTCTAAAGTAAATGTTTTGCAGCCAAAGTTGACACATTAAGATTAGATGAGCGCTGCTTTCTCAGTCTGCTAAGAGACTCTAGATGTTTTTCTCGTGACTCTCAAAGCATCTGTTCATAAGAAAGCATCAGGAAAGCAAGAAAGAAATGAAATATGTGCCACTCCCAAGTGCTGTAGCTGAAAATCAGGAAACATTTCTGCAAAACAAGACTCTGAGTGGGAACATTGACCTCCCACTTTACAGCACGAGCTTTGCATAAAATAATTTGTTTTTGTGACAGAAGCTGAAGACATTTTGGCACAACCCAAGCTTCCATTTTTTGGAGCCTATTTCTCGTCCATATTCTAATAGGATGAACTGTTTGGTTGTTGTTTCCAAGTGCTGTAATCACAGCTGCAGGTACAAACAAGCCTCCCATCAGAACTGATTATGCCTGACTCTTTTCCCAATGAGCCATTTGTAATGCTACACAGCACACATGCAAAACACACTTAATATCAGAGAGGCAGCGAGGGAGTGAGAAATCATGATGTGGTCTTCATTGGGGTGAATAAAATGAGTCAGTTATATAAGCGGGATGAAAAAACAGCCCCTTTGCCGGTCATTTGTTTTGCTGTCTGTGCCTTTACAACACTAATCTGCTCCTGTTCTGCTTACACATAATAATATCCTACATGCACTATACACATCTGTAGGTCACCATGTCTACATGCCCATCTCTTACCCTTTTGCGTTGCCTAGGTATAGAAACAATCACTTCTTTGTTGTGGTTGTTAATCTAACTGATGTATTTTCAATGATGTGCATGCCCCCTCATGTTGAATTCTGAAATATAAACTTGAATATGTAAGTGTGTCTGTGTGTGTACAAACACAGATAACATTTAAAATGATGCTGCTACATGCTGACATTGTTTGTGGCCCTCAGCTTTGTATGAATGTCAAACACCCACATGGCCTGTCCAGCCTGCAATGTGCTGCTGTCTGCCAACAAACAAAAGGGTTGAAGGCAGACAGAGAGAAAGAGACGGACAACAATCAACAAAAAATGCAAGAATTATTGGCAGTAGGCAACAAAGCTGAAAAAAAAGACTTACGCTTAAACTAAATGAAGAGAAGAAGAAAATAACCCGTGAGTGCAAGTGATCAGAGTACAAAAATAAATACATAAAAACAGCATTTAGAAAATAAGGGAGGCAAAGAGGGTGAAGTACTATCAGAAATCCCAGAGTAAGAAGGTGGAGAACATACAGCATGAGAAACAATCGACCGAAAGCAAGAAAATGAGATAACCAGTACCAGAGAGAGACAAAGGAGAGGGATGAAGGGCTGCAGCAGCAGCAGCTGTTGAATTTAGATGGAGGTCTTCTGGTACAGAGGGTTTAAGACCCATGGGACCAAAGAGGCCCCTCTCTCACCAGAGGGCTTGGCAACAGACTAACAGCAGTGTTCACAGACACATTTGAGTCTTGCATTTGTGAAAACGCTCAATTGCAATGAAGCTACAAACAAATGATATGAGCTTAAGGAGAAAATAGTGTACTTTTCCTGTGCAGTCTGCAAATGTGGTGTTAAAAAAGACAAAAAAGACAAAGGCTGTTCACTCTGTTAGGCTGCAATCCTTGACATTAGTGCACATCTTAAATGCCTTCATGTTCAATATACCTTTGCTTAGTGCTAGACATCAACTACAGCTGGTGATGATGGGAAAATCTACAGCTATTTGAAAATTAGCTAAATGATTGGATAAATTACAAAAATATTCCCATGTGGTACAGTATGTTAAGGTTTAAGAGATTAACATGGATATTAGACGTCCATCTGAGAGGACATGTGTACCAAATTTCTTGGGAATTCATGCAAGAGTTCGTTAATGAGATATTCAATTCAGAATCACAAATGTCAACCTAATTGCTGGGCCACTAAACAGAAAGTCACATACTAGGATATAGGCAAATCAATTTGTTCCAAATCACCTAGTACAGTACAGTAAATGTTTAAACTTTGACATGCAGTATGAAAAGTCAGGGGATACATTTATTTAAGCCACAGCTTCTTGGTACAATTGACCTTGGTTTAATTGCTGAGACTTTCATTCAAAGGTACAAATGTGACCTCATCACAAAAGTCAGGAGGATACATGTATTTGGAACAAATTTCAAAATTTTGATCTTAATTTATCTAGTAGTTATTAAGATATTTTAGTCAAAAGGGTCGATGGACGTCGCCATTCTAAGAATGTGTCCAAACTAAATACAACAAAAGCAACATTAGCCAAAAACTCTGTTCCCTTGCATTGTTCTCTTTTTAAGTGTCCATACTGGTTGTCCTATTGCTCATGTAGCGCTGATTCATGAAGTTCAAATGAGGCTTTATCTGTCTGACTAAGGATGGTGGCGTGAGGGAGCCCACCAGGGAGCTGAAGGTTTCTTGTGTGAGTGTTTTGTCAGGTTGCTAATAACAGTCTGCAGGCTGCTCGTTGTATTTGATGTCATTTACAGCAAAGAAACACATAATAGTCACAATTTAAAATTTGTGATTTCATTTTAGAAGATCAAACTAAGGAGGATGTTAGCAAACTCACTCTTTTTTTACTTTTGAGATGACTTCTTTACTCTGATCTTGAGCACACAGCTCAGAGGTAGTGTAAGAGGTTTATTTACAGACGTGTAGATAACAGATTCATTGTGGACACAGAGCCTCCAATACTATTGATGGGTGGACTCCAGGTGTCTGAGCCAAGCTTCTTGGTCTGAATGATTTATACAAACGTTTCATCTCCTCACTAGATGGTTAAGGTCTTTAGAAATTTACGTTGAACCTCTTGATTAAAGGTACCCTGTGAAATGTTTGACCATTAGTAACTTCAGACTTTTGGTTTGAAGAGCGGGTTTGTCTACATCTTGTATACAAGATGATACACAAGCCTCCCAGAACTTGTACCAATTGATGTGCTCAGAAATGTATAAATGTGCCAGCAAAGGCAAGAAAAAGAAAAACTGCGGTGGTAGGCAGCAAAGTATTCAGAAACACTTGATGTGTTGTTGAGAAAAGAGGTGCAAGTAAACATTACCTTGTTCACAAGAATACTCCACAGAGCAGCTTGAAGGTCAAGCTGAGAGAAAGAATGGTCTTGGTCAAAAGGAGCTCATGTTATGAAACCAACATTAACGGTTGGTTGGAGACAGGGTGCAAACAGAACTTCTCAATGTCAAGCTAGACACCACCCGACCCCAGCTTTGAAGAGTTTTCTGACACAATAATTGCCTCATGCTACATAAATTACATAGACTGTCTTTGACAAGCTGCAGGTACAGTATTACTCCCACGGTAAACCAAAAGGTCACATGTCAGAAAAATGTAAACAGAACTGTTTTTAGGATTTGACCAATGCTTTCTTTTTTGTGCAGGGACCATCCTTGAAGGTACACTGACATTAGCCATAAAAGAAAGCTAACACAAAAAAGACTCAAGGGATGAATATTTGTTGACTGCCAGTCCTTGCAGCAAAAGAACAATACTTTTGAAAATGGACAAACACACGTATACTTAAGTTCCATTCAGGGAGGTTTAATTCTTCACATATTCTGCCTGTCCATCTGATTTCATGCTAAAGTGTCCCTCCTACTAACCGGGAGATAAATGGCTAAATATTTCACACAAAAAAATGGATGTTAAGAAGATTATGCATGCGTTCTTTTTCCTCCTACACGTTGGTGGGTTGACAAGAAGGCGGCTGCTCACTTTTTTTTACTCCACAGCTCTTTTGAGTGGCTCGGTGTTGGAGGGTAAACTCGACTGGAGGCAAAGAAGTCGAGGTCCTGTTTTTCCTTATCAGACTCTGTGTGCAAGAATGTGTGTGTGTGTGTCTGTCTTTGAGTTAGTCTCTGGATCTGTCTGCCACCACAAACTCTTCTACTTTCCCCTCTGTCCTCACACACAGAATGCACAGAGAGACTGACGGAAGAGAGGAGTTCAACGCCAATGTCTGCTCCATCCGTCAAGATAATCAGGCTCCGAGCTGCAGATAACAGCATCATTAGTGATATTCTCGACAACAGAACCCCCTCCCCCCCCCCCTCTGAAAAGCAGGAGTTACGTTGGACAATACTAGCAAACATTACTGTATTTCTTAATTCACTCTGCTGACAAGTCACTGCAAAGTGAGGCGACGACTCCCTCTCAAAAACAGAAGTAAAATCTATAAGCTGGGATAAGATGGGTTTGTTTTTTTGTTTTCTTGCAGCTCTGTTGTACTTATCAAAGCAAGTTTTGTAGCGAAATTAACTTAATCACCAGCTTAGGGAACCAAAAGTTTACCACCCAACAGTACATTGTTAACTCGTCGAATAATTTTACTTATTTCCCTGTGTCAAGTTGTTTATTAAAGAGCCACACATTGAAGTGGAGCAATTAGTCCCCCATCAGAGCGAAATACTCTGCATAATTCATCAGGGGGAGAGAGGGAGAAGCAGGAGAACAGAGGGAAGAGAAGATTGGAGAGTGGAGGAGTAGAGTGCGGAAGAGAGGGAAGCCATGATTGGTCTTTGTTCAATGAGTTTCAAACCAGAAAATATGAGCTACATCAACCTCCCTGTGGACTCCAGAGGAGGAAGAAAAAAGAGGTTTGGAGCTACATTCACATCCAGTGGAAGACAAACGGAGTAAATGATTGTGAGAATGCAAATGAGCTGAGATGATGGCCTAAAAATTAGGGAACAGAAAGACGAGTAAAAGAGAAGACCGCAAAAAAAACCTGCAGAAAGACGTTCTTTTATTCAATTCTGAGAATGTCTGGAATGATGCATCCATTCAGCAGTGACAGCACAGCTCAAACTGCCTATTTCTTAGGGGAGGCAAAATAGTCTGGAGAACAGAGTAGAAATGAACTAGATCTGAGAACAAATGTCTTTTTATAGTAATGTTAACTAATCATTTCAGCTGAAGCCAATCCATGCTGCCATAGGGAGAGATCAGGGAAATATCAGGTTTGAAACAGAAACCTTCTTGCTGTAAGGCTATGATACTAGCTGCTGCGATTAGCCTCCTTTACTTGATACATTTCCTGTTAAAATTGTTAAATATTGATTCTTGATCAAATATATCTCATCCCCAGGTTCATTTAGAAGCTGTCCGTAAATTCTTACAATTTGCAGTCACTGACTTTAAGGCCTATTTGAGGGAACAGAAAAAAATGTGCACACAATGGTAGGTCATATAGTGAACATTTGATTATGACTACATGTTGCGAGATAGTCCAAATAAAGTCTCTCTTTGCACTCTTGAGGAAACTATGGTAAGAGGTAAATGAACATGAACTGTACTTATAAAGCGTTATTCTATTCTTCCAACCACTCAAAGCACTTTTACACTACATGTCACAAATACCCATTTACACACACATTCATACACAGATGGATGTGCACTTCAAAATGAACTCATCCAATTCATAGGCATAAACACAACACTAGCAATGCCACTGAGAGCAATTTGTGGTTCAGTGTCTTGCCCAAGTTCACTTGACAGCATGTTGACAGCATCAGCTGGGATCGTACGACCAACCAATTTAAAACCAACCAACTCTACCACTGAGCAACAGCTCAAGCAGCTAATTGCTCCACAATGTTCATTAGCAGGTTCCTCAATGTGTCTGTCTGCTGCAGATGCAAATGCTAAACCCCACATGATCTGTGTGCACCCCTTCCATCTGCGCTATTGCACTCAAGGGCTGATCACGCCCTCTCCGGTCAATGCTTGTGCTGCCGTCCGTTTCTGGTTCATCCCAAAAGTGCCACTCTGTTCTACTCCACCTCAAATAAGCACAGCAAGTGTCAAGCCAAACACAGCAGATCAACCCAGACAGGGAGTCAGAAATGGGATGCATAGAGCATCCGGTCAATTTCAAAATAAAACAATCGTATAACTAATCACATTATCACCATAATGTCGAAGAGCAAGTCAACCTCAGAAATGCAAAGTAAGCTGTGGTTCTCCTTATGTGATCTTCTGAACACGCCAAACCAGCTCCTCTGGGCCAAGCTGAGGTAGTGCACATGCCATTAGATGGACCAAAATCATGGCACAGACAGTATGTGACACACAGACGCTGTGGGGTCTCGGAGTACGAGCGAACCAAAAAAGTGAACCCAAATTTCCAGTCCTTTAAAGTCAAGGGAGCAGCAGAGTCCAGTAACCTGCAACTACAACTGTAATGTTATTATCAAAAATGTTTACAGTCTGAATCTTTCTGGTTTCTCCTTTGAAACTTGGACCTTTATTGGCACCAGTATCCTCATGTTTAAATGATTAAGTCCTTTTGTCTTTATTGGAAAAGCTCAAGGGTGCACATAGACCCAGGAGAGCCCAGAGCAACAAAGCACAGAGAAAATTGTACCAAGTTCAAATAGACTGGCTACCCAGATACTGCAGAGACTGAGAATAAAATAGATTGAATGAAAGGGAGAGTGGTGAGGGGAATGGCACGAAGGAGAGAGGAAAACACTTGTCAACAATGACGAAGACTCCTCATCGCCTAAGTGACACTTTGACTGTTCCAGTGCTCGCAAGCAATGTCACAATTGATTGGGCCTCCAGCCTTCACATGCCTCCAGTTACTGAGGTTTATAGAAACACAACAAAATATAGAATTGAGCCTTGAAAAAGACACGAGTTGTCTTGTCTGAATAGGGATCAGCGACCTCAGACTGGAGCACCAAGCTTTGATCATGACCTGAGACAGTCTAAAAGCTATTAGCCGTCCACTCCCACAAAGGGAATATTTGATGTCAAAGCAAACACCTGAGGTCTCATGGACTCGGAGTCATTACCTCTGTTTCAGCCCACAGCCACAAGCGCTCAGCTCAATGTGGGCATACATTAATCCAGTCAAAATTAATTCACAAAAGATACAAGCTTGCTTCTGACAGCAGCTTTGTCTCTATCTGTGCTGCTTCAGCACATCAGGGAAAAAAGCCAAACACATTTAGCTATTAACACTGAGAAAATCCTGTTTTCCAAGCATTCCTTAAAAAAGCCTTGTGCCTAATATAGCTGTGCATGTGTAAAATAATCCAATTAACACTTACTAACACTGTGGGGATAGGCAGTGCATCAATTTTTCACAAGAACAATGTCATCTGAATGTTTTCTTGTTTAAAAAAAGCAGACGGATGCACTGCTGAGAGGTGGAAACACTGAACACACTCTCTTTTTGCAAGTGACGCCATGTTAACAGAGCCATCAATCCCTCTCTACCAGTAATTCAGTTTGTTCATAAACCCCTGAGCCTAATGCATTGAGTGAATTTAGGTGAGAGGTGATTCTCCAATGAAATGATAATGCAGCCAACTTATAATGCAGCTACAGTAGACATCTTTAGATCTGTGCCAAATTGAAATGGAGGTTTTGCGTCGTCCTGGTCCAACGTTGTAATTAAATCTCAACCCATGCAGAGCCTCGACATTGAATGAAGAAGACCCAAGCAGTAATCCACCAACTGTATCTGCATTACACTTTTAGTATGAGCCCTGTTAATGAACACATGTGCCAGAGAATGAATAATAAATTAGTTCATGAAAGGCCGGGATGGAAATATGGAAACACAGATTTCATCAACTTGTGTTTGCTGGCAGCCATTATTAAACCCAGTGACCTAAGGAAATAGCTTGGTGGAAAATTAAGCTATCCAAGAACTAGCAGTGAGCAATGATTTAAATGTGCCGTTAAAATCAACAAGAGGGTTATTGGGATTCTCTTTGTAACTCAGCCGCAACTAATGACTGAGCTGTGCTGGGAGGTAATTTGGATAACAAAGAAAAAAAAAAGTGAATGGTATTAAGAGTTTGCATAAAATGTAATTAATTCTCAGGGAGATGGAAGAGGTCGAGTAAAGGAGCAACAAAACAGTATGTTGTGATTATTGATGTACCTACTGGGAGCAACAAAGAAACGGCAGCATGCAATTCTAGCCTAGAGAAGTGTTTTTTAAAAGTATGGACTGGGACCACATCAGGGCCACGCACAGATTAAAATAAGCCTGAAATTCTTGTTTGCCAAGATTTTCAAAGTCTCTCTTATATAATGCGATTTTATTCAAATGGTAAATTAGATTAACCTAGGTCAAAAACAGTGAAGGAAAATGTGCTTGAAAGCGTGGCTCCCCTGAGAGAGGAAGAGATACAAGTGACCTTGAGGAGATGACAATGTTCTCAAGTGTCAGATTCATAAACTGAACTTTGATTAATTGAAGGAAACAGAAATCCTTCATGATAGGGGATGCTCATTTTGTCTCCTTTAAGGGTTTCCTTCTTGTCCTATTACAGCACGTATATGGCACCAACTGCTCTGGGTCTTGGCTTGTGAACACACGTGTTTGAGCATGTGCCGTTAGTTAAGATGTCGCCTCAACAGGGACCGAGGGGGCAGTCACAGGGACCAGGCAGCTTCCTGGGCAGGGCCGTGGCTAATGAGGAGAGGATGCTCCATTACCGCACCCCGCAGCTAAAAGCCTCGCAGTCATAGCCCACTTCTGTCATAAAGGGAGAGAAACGGGCAGAGAAAGGGCTGACGAACTGGCACAAGCTTATCTAACCTCAGCATGTGTGCACGCTGGGTAAAAATAAAGATGAGCTGAAGGAAGTGGCAGCTAACGTACTGACTGTGACTAAAGACTAAATTTGTGACTCTTGTATTAACCCATTAGTGATTATTAAATAAAAGTCGCAATCACACAGCTGTGGTGCAAATTATTCCCATTTGGGTAAAACAGACTGTAAATTCAGAATGAGGCACAGTTAAAAACACATACAAAAAATCAAAAACATAAAGATGGAAACATGTTGCAATTGAAACATTTTTTTTGCTGCCAAAGCCAAAATATATGCAATTAAAGCAAATGTGCTGCAAACTCCTTTTCAGAGTATGTTTTTTTGCCTGTGTTAATCAAATGGAGCTTAGTGTCTGACAATTTCTTTGGCATTATACTTTCCACTGTTTGTAATTATTGTTTATTTTATGTCTGTTTTTTATGTTCACATTGTGTCTGGTGCTTGGAATGAAAAGTGTAAAATCAAGTCAAATCAAATGAATAGCCTACATAAACGATGCAAAAGTCAAAAACATACAAAAGAAAAATGCTTTCAAACCCAGTCTGGCTTCAGGACTGTAACACATATCACATAAAAATAAGCTTAATATTCATATAGCAGTCTAAATATCTGTTTGACACTTATTTATAGCATGTTATTAAGACTTGAGTTTGTTTTGAATCCAATAATACTAAGCATTTGATTTAACTTGGTAGTTTTTGAAGACCTAACCATTTCTGGCATTCTTCCAATTTGAGTTTATCAACATAAGAGGTAGCTCATTTTGATCTGTTTTAACAAAATAACACCCGTGTGAAGGTTTCTGTGATTACATGTTTAAAAATTCTTCTGCACCTAAAGGCCAGATAGCCTCAAAAAAGCAGTATGATAAATAAAATATATATTTTGCATTAGAGAAGAGAAATATCGCTCCCAAACCTTGAGTTTCTAACAGTTTCCCAACAATTTAATGGCTAATGAGCTTATGAATCTATTCTGTTTAATATCAGGGAGGAGAGGAGAAGGAGAAGGAAATCAGGTCGGCCTTATTGATATGGATTGTGTGTATAGATTAGGCTCTCTAAAGCTTAAATAAGAAGAAGATAGCATCAAAGAAGTTGTGATTAGAATATTGATTTAGCTCTTGAAATACAGAAAATGTAATCTCAGCAAGCCCATTTCTAATTTTGAGGGTTCTCACATCTTTGCTGCTGACTGCCATGAAGTAAATCTCACCAAAATGACTTCATCCTTTAATATTCAGACTCTGATTGACGGGAGCCTCCCCTCTAGACACCATGAAAAGCTTCTGGAAGCCTCTACCTTTACTTAATGAGATGACAGACGATGCTGAGCTCCTTCCCTCCCATATTCCCAAAAAGCGTAACTGCTGAGTCATGGGGAAATGAGCGGCAGAATCATTACACCATGAAATACAGCTAGACAGAGAAAAATGGAGTGAGGGAAGACAAGAGAGAGAAGAGGGAAGATGAGGTCTGATCCCATGTGGTAGTGCTCCAACGGCGACGTCCAACGGGGAGAAATGAGTGCAGATCTTGACCCGACGCAGCAATCCCATTACACTTGCCTAATTGGATAGGGTGTGTGCGCTGCAGTGATAGAATTAGAGTACTAAAGCTACACCAGGCAGAGATGAGGGGAGCCCTCTGGACCTCCATTTATGTGTCTGTTTGGCTTGCAGACAGTTAAAAGAAATATCCTTGAGGAGAAACAGCACCAATGCAACCATAAATAACCAAAGGTACGAGACAGGTAGACGTGTTTCCTCTCCGCCCGACACACTCTGTCAACAGTTTGTTTCGACGGCAGCTGTTTTTCCCTCCTATTTTTCACTGCAGCGTCTAATCAAGAAAGAAACTGGAGAATAAAAGAGAATCAGCTCTCAGCCGGGCACGACAAGAAAAGAGCTGCAGCTCCATCAGAAACCAGACACTTAGAAACTAAGTGGCTGCTGATGCATAATCAGTTAATTTTCAACAATATTACATGCCTATTTTCTGCCACAGTAGCTTGCCATATAATCCTTTTTCATTTTCATAATTTGGAGACAGAGCTTTCAGGTGAGAATAAGCACCTCCTTGTGAAAAGAGCAAATGAAATTGTGAGTTTTAGTGCCGAGTAAATTCTGTGGACTGGTATAATCCTCTATTCTTCATAAAAATGTAAACAAGCTGTATTTCTCCACAGCTGTGAATACAGCAGTCTTTAAAGCCATGGGGTTTCTATTTTAGACTTGTAAGCATGCGAGGGAACAGCAGCCATGGAAAGGTAATCCATAGAATTATAAATGGTGCGCAGAAAGTAGAGAATCAATAGCTCTTTAATGCGTACATTTCAATTGGACTGTAACACGTGTGGAGGGACCCATTTCATCACCACCAAGTTCGCCCTGCTCGCCATCTGTCATATCTTTCATGGGCCAACAAAACAAAATAAACAGAAAAATCCATGTGACAATGACAGGAAGGTCAAAGTAGAGGTCAGGGCCTTGATATATTGAGTATTTAAACAAAAGTCAACACAACAAGACATACACACACGTCCTTGGGCTGAATTTTGCTGAATAACAGCTGCAAGTTGGAAGAGAAGACTTTTCTTGTTATTTCTGAGTTTTTGTCCAACTTCATTTCAGTCTGATCTTTTTTTTTAGATGAAGGCTCATTAAAATCGAACCTCTTATCTTTGAAAAAAGACTCGTAGTTGCAGAGAAACAATGACCTAAAGCTGAAGAGACACTACAGAGTAAAATCCACTGTGGAGATTTGCTCTTGCTTGCTAAAAAATCTTAGAAATGATGGGTGATCTAATAATCTTTCACCAAGTTATGTCATTCTTCTTTCCCCCTTTAAGCTATCCCAGAGCGGGCAGCTAAATGTAATCACAAGGTTTTGCAACAACAACAGCCAAATGAACCATGAAATGATTTCATTTTGGACAAAGGGGGCTGAAAATGAGGCCTCATAAAGCCCTGACGGCTTAAAGAAATATGACAGCAAACAATCATTGTGCAAATAACACAGCTGTATAACAGCGGTTATTTCTTATCATCATATACAGCCGCTGTTATGATTTATATATGCCCACAATTCATTTTTAATAAGCCAGGACTGTGTATGGCTCATATGGCACTGGCATGTCATATCTGTTTGTCAGCGGCTGAGAGCAAGAATGAAAAAACGTAATATCTCGCTGCCTCTGAGGCGTCCATGATCAGTTATTTATTCATAGAAGAGAATCCAGAGCGTGATTCATCGTGGCAGTCTCTTTTGCCTGCCAGAAGATTAGGAGGGACAATCTGGCCCCTGTGACGCCGCATTATTCCAGACAGTGAAATACTAGAGACAGCTGTGTCACTCCTCTGTGAAGCTAACACAAAGGCTATGCCGGGGGGCAGTAAAGCCCCAGTATGACGTTTTTAATGTCACACAGACACTCGGACTCACAGGGCTCCACAGGTGGCCATGCATGTGTGATGAAAACAAACACAAAAAAATCCCAAAATAATGAAGTTATTTCTTCTTGGGAATGTGACATTTTGCAGGTTGTTATTTAAATTACTCATGGGCAATATGGCAATGCAATGTCTCAAACGGCTGCAAGGAACAGTCGAGAAACCTGACTGTCTGATTTGTGCAGCATAGCTTACTCGTTTTGGCACACACAAATGTAATCGATTCTTCTCATAATTCTGGGGTGAATGAGTGATTCTGTTCAGTTTTCTTGAGTTTCTGCTGATGATGATTTTCACACTGAAAAATCCAAGTCCGAGTCACTGACTTGAAATCTTTAGCTGAATTTCAACCAAAAGTACCAAGGAGGGTTGCCGGTTGACCTAGCGGTTGTGTCGCGCGTCCCCATTTGCAGAGGCTGTAGTCCAGCCTGGGGGCGCCTCTGGACCTTAGCTCCTTTCCTGCACGTCGTTCATGCATGTAGTTCCCTGCTCCCTCCCCAGTTTCCTGCTCTGTCTACTGTCATGTCTCTCAAATTCACATTAAGCGGAGTTTCTCTGCTTTATACTTTTTAGCGAGAGCCTGTCTGACACAGAAAATCTCCTGCGGTGTACGTCATGAGTGACATTCAGAAATTGTCAGGATTTGAATGTCCAGAAATTGTCTGTTAATTTGTCAGGAGCTTATGTGAGAAAGATGTTCAAGCAGAAGTCTGTTTGTAGAAAATAATTAAACAATGTGTTCTTGCGCCTCTTTTCATCTCGACACAGACCGTTTCTCTGAATACAGGAAACGCCAGCTGTGTTGTTAGTGGGCAATACAACTCAGAAAACAAACAGAAACCAAACACTTCTGACACCTAAAATTGTGTAATTTTGCCAACAGATTCTGCATTCATATGCAGAATCTGTTTACAAAGATTAGCTGACTTGTGAAAGAGTCCTCTGAAGTACTCCACCAATCAGAAAAGTACAAGAAGTACAAGACCCACCCTCAAAGTATTGTTGCACTGAACTTTTACAACCCCAAAAGCGTAGTCTTATTAGGGGGTTAAATATTATTCAGAGTACTTTTTAGGGGGTAATAATGAAGTCTCTTGTACCATATGCTGACTGTATATACTGCCGCTAAAAACACTAAATGATTTCAAAACTCCCTATAGTGTCCTGGGAAAGTTCCTGCTGTGGAAATGCTTCTAGTAGCCTACTATCCCTTTAGCCGGGACTATTTTGCGGAGGAAAATTAAGTAACTTGGACTTTTATTATATCCTGGTTCATGCTGTGGAACTGAGTACCTTCTTAAGTCCGTAGTGTATGGGGATGTTTCTGCGGTGGAAAAGCAGACTTAGTCGAGTCTGGATAAACTGAGTTGAGTTCTCAGTACTCAGGTCTTTGCCTGAGGACCCTAATGGAGTTTAAAGCTGCACTGATCACATTTTAATTTTAACAAAGGATCAAATGGCTGTGTAATTCAAAAAGGTCTGCTTACACAAATCCCACAGATAACTATCATCGAAATCTGCAGCTACACTCAGTTCTGTGGAGCGTTTCAGCATCTCTCCTCTCAATAATTTGATTTTATGACCTATGACTTTACTCGCCACTCTCAACATCCTTCATTTCAGCTGCAGAAGGCATCAGTCTAAAGTGAAAATGCTCTCATAAAGTCACTTTAATCTACCTGCCAAGCTCCATACAGCACACAGAGTAAAAGTAAAGACAAACAGCTAAGCATAGTGGAGCATTTAAGAGCTAAAGAGCAAGATATTTCCCTCAGGAGCTGGTGGAGACCCAAACATTAAATCTAGGTGCATTCATCTGGTGGCCAGAAACAAAACTCCCAATGAAGACTGATGTTGCTTTGTGTCTGTAGCCTTAAGGTCAGATTATGTAACTTTGAAAAGAAGGAGTAACAACATCTTTTTATTGCAAAGGAAAGGTTCAACTATAATATGCAACCTTAGTCAATCTCATCCACTCAGTGCGTTTATTGTTGTGACTCTTCTTCATCTGGTGGCGTATGAAAGCTTGTGTTAGGAGACACATACATATATTTTGGTGTAAATGATATTTATCAGTCAGTTTGACATCTTTATTACCTTTTCTACTGTTCTGTGTTTTGGTATGTCTCAAATAAAGTACTGAAATTTTCTTTTTAACCACCTGAAAAGAAGTGGAATATAAAGGGGAATCGATGTGCTATTATTAAAGTCACAGTGTTGCTTTAATGAACCCCTTTTTGAATAATAAGAAATATACACCAGTACTTTAGTTCCACTGAACCTAAATTCTTGATTCGGATAGCAAGTCTTAAGTTGAATTCTCTCGGCTAATGCTCATTTTAAAGTTTTGGGTGATTAGTTTAGTTCGAATGATCAAAATTCAGATAGTAGTTCATTGATTTTTCAGCCTGGAATGAAACCTAACCTAAAGTCAGGCTCCACCTGTTCCTCTTATTTTGAGGCCCTAGAGGCATTCGTACATCAATTCCAAGCATGCCAACACACCATCTTCCCATATCTTTAATCTCTCCCAGTCTCCTCCTGTCTGCCACAGAGGTGCAGCCGAACCATCACTCAACCACTCAAATCATTGCCTCTGTCACTTAACAAGTCCTGGAAGGAGCCTTCCTCCTCCAGCAGACAAATGTGGGGCCAGATGCCGATTGTTTCTATCAGCCGTCACGATGTGAGGGCTTAGCTGTGGCTACGGGGTCCCTGCAGCATGCCAGCCAAGCTTGCGTGCCGGCCTGATATTTTAAATCCTGAAACAATCTGACTGCCGCGCCATTTAAACTCTCAAGAGAATTTTTTTATTTTACAAATTCCTCTGAGAGTATTTCAGAGCTACGAGAGGAGAGTTACAGAGAGAAAAATACAGTCTGAATACATTTGCACATCCAAGAAAATAAAAATCTTTGTGAGCTCAACAGTAATTACTGTCGCAGAGATGAAAACTGTATGCATGCTTTTATGATAACAGACGACTAAAGAAAAGTCAAAAGAGGCGCAGTTAGAAGATGAATAACTGGAAATGTAAGCGTAAACTGCAAGCTCCCATTTCAAGATTTCCCCGGGTTTTCAGATTGCTGCTGCAATACAAATGTGTAGAAAAGGAATAACAGTGTGTATGCAATCTTTCCATGGTAACAGATCAAAGTTGACCTAATTGGTTAACATCATTCTACTCCATTTCTGCATTTACTGTTTCCAACTGTCATCATCTGTATACAAATTATATATTTCCTCTGTTTAACTCACGATACAGCCTGAAAGGAGCAGAAACACTGACATCAAAAAAATATTTTACTGTGAAACAGCTGATTCAAGAATTTAAATCTGAGACTTAAAAAAAAGCTCATCAACTACAAGACGTAAAACATCTGAATGACATGATTGTTTTCATTCTTGTGCTGCCTTCAAGCACACCCATGAGTACATTTTAATAAAGCTGCCAAGATTGTTGCAGAAATGAATGATTTCATGCTGCTTTATAATGCCAACCTGCCATTCCCAAACAAACGGCATCAAAATAATGTGATAACGAGCCTTCAGTTCAGGCTGCCTCTGGAAGATATCCTGCTGCTACAACCAGGATACACAAGACAGTCACATATGGATATCTACCTCAACACTGCCGCCACCATGCATTTTAATGTGTGTGTGTGTGTGTGTGTGTGTGTGCGTGCGTGCGTGCGTGCGTGCGTGCGTGCGTGCGTGTGACAACAAAGTAAGCCGATAGGGATTTTCTGCTGTCTTCATCATCACTTGAAGTCAACCCTCAGGCCAAATGGGTGTGTATCTCTCTCTCTCTCTCTCTCTCTCTCTCTCTCTCTCTCTCTCTCTCTCTCTCTCTCTCTCTCTCTCTCTCTCTCTCTCTCTCTCTCTCTCTCTCTCTCTCTCTCTCTCTCTCTCTCTCTCTCTCTCTCTCTCTCTCTCTCTCTCATGAATGCATGCATACAGTATATACAGTGAATATGCATGTTCCAGCTCACATGTGAGTCAATTTCTGAGTGCATGCTTCTGTTTGTCTGCCTGTATAAAAGTGGGTGTTGGTGCATATCAATGGTATATGTGCATGCCTCAGATATGTGTGTCCATTTCTGGGCACATATTTGTTGGTGATTTGTGTTTGTGTCTTTGTGTTTTTGTATTTCTCTGTCTGTAAAGCAAGAGCAGTGATATGGGTGTGGTACAGTACATGCATAAAAACAGTGAATGCACATGTTCAAGCTTGCATGTTTGCCCATATTTTGTCTACGTGTGTTTGTGATTCTATTTGTCGCATGCATGTGAGTCTGAGTGTGATTGTGTTTGTGTGTATCCAAGTCCATAAAAAGAGGGGGTGTGAGTGCATGTATATAAACAGTATGTGAATGTTTTAGCGTGCATGTGTGTCTATTTTCGTGTGCATGCTTGTGTTTGTGTATTTTTTGTGAATCTGTGAGTATACAGTAAATTGGCATGTTTCAGCCTGAATGTGTGTCCATTTCTTTTTGCATGCACATGTTTGTATTTTAGTGCATGTGTGTTTGTGTGAATCTGTTCATATAAGTAAATATGTGCATGTTCAGCTTGTATGTTTGTCAGTTTCTGTCTGCATGCATATGTTTTCATACATGTGTATCTGTGTATGGGGGGCGGGGGGTTATGTATGTCTGTGTTTTTGTGTATGTGTGTGTCTCTCTCTCTCTGTATTAAAGTATTTAAGTAAATATATGTAAATACGCAGTATAAATGCAAATTACAGCTTGCATGCATGTCCATTTCTATGTGCCTGCATGTGTTTTTCATTATTTGTAGTATTTGTGTTGAGTGTTAGCATGTCCAGATATGCTTTACATCTAAACTACAGGAACATTTGCTTGTAGAGCACTATAATCATCCACTATTAACCTCAGCCTCAAGCGAGAATCCATAAGATTGATCAACATTTTATAGCTTGGGTTCATTTTCATTTCGGCTCTACAACAGTGACAGCAATCATCAGAGACAAAACCAAAAATCCATTTACTGGACAGACACAACCCACAGAGCGTAATTACGACTCTCAGAGGGGATTTGCAGTGCCTGATGATTCAACTGTGCATAAAAGACTGACTACAAGATACATCACCAGCTATCAATCAATCCTGCATAATTACTGTATGCCAGGAAACACACCAAAATCCAGCAAATCAATACAACAGAAGGAATAATGAGTGTGGGATCATAGAGGTGGGGTTCGAGATCCAAGTTTTTTTTTATCACAATCCCTGTAGAGCTCAGGATTGTAGACTTTGTCTGAATACCAAAATAGAAACGTTGAATCTTAAAAAATTATCTAAAATCAAGACTTGAGTTGCAATTCCTCAATTTGATCCTGCCTTTTTTTCTGCAAGGTTCAGCCTACATTACAGACCATACCTTGAAGCCTTATTGCTCATTTATGGCAGCAGCAGCACACACCTGAATGAATGATGCAACATGCTGATGAGGACCCTGATACTGGCTATACTCAGTTTGATCCCTGTCAGATCCCTTCCAGTCCTGTCTAGCCGGTGTTTGATGTGTGTGCCAGATGAAAAGTGTAAGCCCTAGCGTTAGCTCACATCGTCTGCATGGAAAGGTGACAGAAAAAAAAGACGAGGGGATGAAGGGAGGGTTAGAAATAACTTACCCCGAGGATGACAGTGTCCTCTCTTTGAAATATTGGGATGAACTTATCTCCTCGGATGATTTCGGACTTGTTCAGAGGGCGAAATCGACACAACACCTTAATATTGCATTCTGCGTTAGCATCAGACATCGTGGAGACAAAAATAACGCGCTTCCGAAAGATGAAGAATTTTTAGATTAAAAAAATATATATATTCCCTTTTTCCGTAAAGAGGAGTGTGGACACCACCGGCGTCTATACCTACATTCAAAGCGACTCTTGCAGGTGAAACATTTGCAATAATGGACAACTACGAGTTTTTGGAAGAGACTACAGCCAAATTCAAAAAGCAATTAAAAAGAAACGCAAAAAGCAACCCTTTTGAGGGTGTTTTCTTGTTTGAAATAACCTCAAAGCAGACTCAAGTGCAGGTATGAGGTGCAGAACAGATGGAGAGTTGTAAACGGAGAGCATATCCCAAACTGGTTCGGTCGGTGTAGTGTCTGAATGGGCTGCAGCCTACTCAGAAGCATGCCTTGCCTTGAATCACTGTCAGCCGTGCTCGCTCTCTCACTGGGGGCGGGGCTTGCAAAAGTAGCGACTCAAATCCTCTCTCATCAGCACCACCGAGCACAGGGACCGAGGAGCAGGAAGAGCTATGACTCTGTTTCTTATTCCTGCAACCACGACTACACACAAAGTTCTGTCATTTATTTTGTTGTTATTGTTGCACTTGTTGAGACAAGTTCTGTAGTACAGAGCATATAGGCCAGTGTTTTTTTTAAGGAAAATCTCTCTTTTCTCTGAGTCAGAACTAGACTTGTGGTCACGGTAATGCTGCTTTGTATGACCAATTCATAATAGGAAAGGCTTCATCAGTTTTGCTAAGGGATAGCCTACTCCAGTGATGTTGCTCGAAAATCACTCGAGAGACGTTTTTTAAATCAAATTCAAAGCAGTAAAGATGTCTTAAATCCCCAAGCTGTAGAAGCTAGCCCTCTACATATTCTAAGTTGCTACTCAGTTGTACCTTTCATTTGACCCATCCTGCCAAATTAATACATCTAACTGTTTTTTCAACACTAGTTTACTGTGTAATATTGAGGTATTAAGTCCAAAGTGAGTACCCTACATTTCCAGGCTTTAGAAAGCTTCTAAAAAGCTACAGAGGACATTCACTTAGAAGCTGTTTTTGCATGTTTATTATCCCCAATGATAAGTAAACAAACCTTCATGAGTAAACATGCTGAAAAAAATGCCTGCCAGTGATTAATTTTGGCCTTGAATGTACAAGGCACGCATGAATAAAACTACACTACTTAAAGTAGGCTTTCATTTAAAATGTATGCTTTGGGCACCAATTTCTTGTAAGAATACTTGAATAATCAATGGCAAGCTATGTATGTAGGCTATTACTATTGTATAAGGTACCCCAAGAAATACTTCACCAGGTCCAGAATAGTGCCAAACAGTGTCCTGGATGGTAGAGCCACTGGGTCAACTGATGATGGCTATAGCCAAACTGTCCAATAATGTTAGGTCTGAGTTATTGGCTAACAAATATGGGGGAATCATGTGCTGTCCGTAAAGATAAATAGAGCTGACATCTCTAAACAGCTTTAATGATCATAAATCTGTAAGAGCTATAGTCATTGACATGTTTCCACAATAGTGTAAATAACTGTTACCACATTGCTGGTCACCAATTCTTCTGTCATAGTATGACTGTTAGGCTATTATCTCAAATCTGTTTATCTTATATCATAATTAATGCAAAAACCAGTCGTCTGTTATATTTTTTTAAATCCAACACTCATTTATATTGTCAAATTATGTAATCTCTACTTTTCTGAACATGTATCTAGGCTAGGATTTTATTTTCATCTAGGATTTTAAAAACGAACTAATCCTCTATGCATTCATTTTGCCAGCATTAATTTAATAACTGATTCCATGTTATTTCCGTCATGTCACAGATGTTATCAGTGCCTATTTTTTAAGTGTATGATTTTTCCAACTGAGTTTGTCATTTTCTCATTTGACCATCTTTGTTCCTTAATTGAGTTGTTTGCTTGCACCTTTAGCGCCACCGTGTGACAACTGAGCTGTAACTCCAGGATGATAGACAGATGGGCTTTCTGTTGTTGCACGTGTGTGATGATTAATACCGTGCAAAGTCGTAAATGAGGCATTATGATATATCTACTCTGTGTTGGTTCTCAAACATCCAGGTCGATAGTTAATGACAGAACGAGGTCCGCCAGATCGAATTGGTCAAACCACACGCATGCGCAATAACGTTCTTCTTTGGGAGGGACGTTTGTTTTATTGGTTTTGGTGGACCGTTTAACCCTCTCCCGTTCAAGTTAAGAACACATCACCGCCCATCCGGATACACGGACTCAAACGTACATGCTGTCAAATCAAACTAGTGACCACATCAGCCGGCTGAGAGACTGCTGCCTCATCTACCCTTAGCTTACACTCGGTTTTATCGACAATTTGCATCTCTAAAGAACTGCTATTATATATTTTTCGTGATTTGTTGCTCTCGTATTTGCTTCCCACTGAGAATGGCCGACCCAAAATACGCAAACCTACCAGGAATTGTAAGTGGCTAACGTTAGCGAAGAGATTAGCTTAATTGCTATCTAGCTCCAGTTAGCTACCCTCCCTGCTGTCAGTTTTATTTGTGCTCATTGTTTGCATTAGCATATGTCAATAGCATTCATATTAGGTATAATCTTAGTCGCTGCATTTTGAGCTAATGTAGTTTCTTCTTATGCAACTCGTTTGTTAGCAATGGTTAGTAAATACGTGTTGTTGAATGGTCCGGGGCGTTGGCCAGGCTAATGGCAATAAACGGGTTGCATGACCCTGTGTTATATTGTTTACCTTATTGTTTTAAAAGGCTTTTAACGAGCCGGACGTCTACGAGACCGGTGACCTCCCAGAAGATGACCAGGCTCAGTTTGAGTCGGTAAGTGGACATATGTTATTGACCCTACTTGAGAGTCTGCAGGCTGCTTTGTTGCACATTAAGCTAAGCCAGCAAGCTAACAAGTGTATACACTTTAATTAAGATAACTAGAATATATGTTTGTCATGATATCAATGTCCTTATCGTATCAAGAATTTCAAAGCAGCTCTACTTTATATTGATTTGAATGAATCTCTGGTAGGGCGTTTGTGATGTTCTGACTGACTCTGGGGTTCAAATCGTGATTTTAAAAAAAAGGTCTATGCTGATGTTGAAAAATTATGTAATCTAAATGTATGCCAAATGTTATACCTTGTAGTCAATTTGCTTAATAAATGGAAAAAGGTAAGAGAAGGTAAATATGAAATAGATTAATTTTCTCTTCCACCTAAGCATTATTATTTAAAAAAAAAATGCTGTCGATGTCTATAACTCTGTCATCACTTTGGTCTCGTGACTCTTGGGAAAATCTTTTCTCATTCACATTAAGGAGTCCTATTGTATTTTTTTAAATAGTGATATTGTTAAGCTCTTTGTAAACAGATGAGGGGGGCTGACATTACTTTTGAACGTGTCTGGTTTGCTACTGACCAGCTGAATGAATCCTAATTGGCGTTTTCCCTTCCATGTTTCCACACTTGTTCCCCAAATTCCCTTGCCCTTGTTCCCCATCCCTCCTGGGACTCTAGTTTGTACAAGTAAGACTGGCTCCATTTTACTCTCAGTGAGCTTAATGCCATGCTTTGTATGCATGTTTTTAACCTATATCCACTTTTCCTACCTCTATTGATTGGGATGTAATGAGAAATACATTGATGGAGTGACCCTTTTTGTGCTCTGTAATTCAACAATTTTTGATTGTTTTGAAGTGCAAGGAATCAATTATTTTCCTCCTATTTGTGTTGCTTATTAAAACTGTTTTAAGTGAAAGAATTATGTTGACGGTACTCCAGTAGCACTATGATTATCTCTTTTATTTGGCCTTGCTTTGACAAAGCAGCGAAGGCTCAAGGAAGTATCTAAAGGGGTGTGAATCACTGAAGAGAAAGAAAAGTGTTTGTCTATCTGTTAAAGATATTTTTCTTTTTAACCTTTCATCATGTTCTAACAACTGCACCTTGGATAATCACACCTAATGACACTAACTGGACATTTTAAAGGCCCCTGTACTTTGCAATAGCATCCTACAAGTTGCATTTGACAGATAGTCAGTGTTGGCATGTCTTTCTGACATTTTTCTGAATCTCTGGGTAATCAGAGCGTTAAGTAAATGGGGAGAGGAAATTGCAGGCAGAAACGTATTATCACTCACAAACTCAACTTCCCAAAGTAAATTTGTCAGGTGTATCGTAAGCCAATCCATATAGGAATTAGTTTGATTCTAGTCTGTTTGGAAGCATTGTTGTAGAATCAGCTCTGACATCTTTTTATTTAGAAGAAAACTAAATATAAAGGCCGCTTTGGATCCATGGATCGCTAGTTTCGAAGCACTTTCTAATTGATTAAATTAACGCAGCAGACACTCTTTTGTCACCAGTTGGACATTGGCAGACATGTCCAGTAGTGTGAACTACCATGTCTGATTGCTGGTCATTTTACTTGGACCGCCACACGCGGTGTACAGGGGCCTTTACTTGGATAAATTTCATGAACCACTTTGGTTTAGGCCAGCAGATTAATTTAGGATGATCTGCATGTTGTTAAGAAATAACTCACTCTTAAAGATGATTTATATTTTAGAGTTTTTAGATCTGTATCTCTGTAGTCTCCCTTAAACCACCTGTTACCCCTTCACTCTTGTGATGTTTTAAAAACACAGATCCCTTACATCCAATGCTGTGAGACCTACAGTGTTCTCCATGAGGACATTTGGTCACACTGCATTATAAAGAACAGTATGGAATCAAATGAGAAAGTGACATGCTGATGTTAATGGATCATCTTACCACCCTGATTCGGGGAAGAGAGAAAGTACTGGAGACACCACAAGCAGTCAGTCCTGTGTGTCTCCAGGGGTTTTAAGAGCATCTCTCAGAACACTGCTTTCTTTCTTATCTTTCCCCGACCCCGGCCAACTGTTCCTGTTGTGTGCATGGCATGTGATAACCACATTAATCTGTGTTGTCTCTCTCTCTCCCTCTACTTTTTTCTCTCCCTCTGCTCTTGCGTTACTTTCTCTAACTCTCTTTGGAAACCCAAGGAGCTGGTAAGAGCCTGACTAACTCTCCTCCCCGTCCTCCTCCTCCTCCTCCTCCTCCTCCTCCACCAACCTGCATCTGTGTGACTGTTTCGTGTTCTGTGTTTTGTCTTTTTACCCAAATCTGTGTGTTTGTGTGAGCCCGGACTCATACCATCTGTATGTGTGTCTCAGTGGTGTTTTAATCTTACCCCTAGCCTCTAGTTCACCATAATTTATCACTAGGAAATATTGATCAACTGATTTTTGTGCTCCCCAGAATCACTAATTAAAGAACCATCCTTTAGAAAAGAAAGTTTTAGTGGCTTCTAGCTTTGGTTCTGTAATTTTTTAGTAATGTAACATTGCTTTAACCAAAGTAGACTTATACCTCATGGATAACATATGTTTTAAAAGACGGTCTAGAGAGTCCACATTCAGGCACAGGTAAAACTATGACTGTGATGTACACAATTTTGCACCTTTGTCTCTTTGCTGCTGGTACAAATAATTTTGGAATAATCTGGTTCACAACAATATTGCCTTAAATTAAGGCTGCTCTTGACTCATGGCTACAAAGGCTTTTATTTCCTGATGGTATGTGACCTTGATTACAATTATGCACACATTGACCAAACTGGCTAAATCAGTGCTTTTTAATCACATTCTGTTGCAGTGATCAAGCCTAGAATTTTTCTCTCTGATCATACCAATCCTATCAACTAAATTTTAAGTGTACCTGGGGCTTTGAGACGTATGGCTCTCTGGCTCAGTGAGCCAAGACTAATTTTTAAGTCTTTGGTGTCTATGAAGTCTTAGGTGCCCTTTCCTGATCATGAATATGCTCAACCTGACATTTCTCTTCTGTTGTTTCAATAACAGGAGGAGCTCTGCAGCGACAGTGTGGAGAGGATTGTGGTCAACCCGAACGCAGCCTATGACAAGTTCAAAGACAAGCATGTCACCACCAAGGGACTTGGTCAGTTCTTAACTGAACTATTATACTTGTACAGAGGGGCATACTACCTGTTAGAGAGGATCATGGTCTGGTAGTCAAAATAGTTAAAAAAAAAATAAGTATGTAGTAGTAGCAACATGTGTGGGTTTAATGAAATACAATTCAGCACCACCAGCACAAACTGCCGCCTCTGAAATGAAGATAAAGTTGAATAGAAAACCTCTCTAAAACAAAACCTAAACATTACCTGAGGGCAGGACTTGTCGCAGGTTTGTTTACATTTTTAGACTTTTAAACAGCGACTGAGAGCGAGGTTTCACAGGCGGGTTTCATTGTGCTTTATGCAGTCAGTTAGTTTTGTGACAAATGATCATTTTAAATACTAAGCCAGACACTTAGACACATCATTACATTTTTTAAGAATAAATTTTAATTAATCAATTATTGACTCTCAAAGGATAAAGATGATTACAAGAGAAACAACTGTGTTTGGGCTTCTTACTGACAACCACACTGCCTTTTCTGTCTGCTGTGGAAATATCGTTCAATCCATTTGTCGTCTTTTTCACAGACTTCTCAGACAGAATCAGTAAAAGCAGAAGAGTGGGCTATGAGTCGGGAGAATTTGAAATTGTGAGTATATTGTGTTGAGCAGAAATCCATCATTCCGCTTTTTTTCCCCCTTTGGATGTTTTCTGTAAATATACCATTGTTATTTTTAATTCACTGGCTGCATGTGTTTCAATGTCAGATTTAGAGTTGTGTGAGTTTCCATTTCAATGCTGCTCTGGAAGTTCTACACAGTTTGCTGTTGTCTTGTGTTCATACGGTCTCTCTACTCTGTTCAGCTTGGAGAGGGCTGCGGAGTGAAGGAGACACCCCAGCAGAAGTACCAGCGCCTGGTCAACGAGATCCAGGAACTCACTCAGGAGGTGGATACCATCCAGGTGAACTGACAAGAACACACACAAGAACATTTCTCTCTGCCCACAGACTTGGTAAGAGATGGTACAATCCAGCCTTTTATCTCCCTGTTTGTTCACAAATTAAACAGCCTTTAATAGACAGGACTTTTTTTCCTCCCGTGCTCCTTTACCATGTAATCATGTCTTTATTCAGGATTGTGAAACCCTTTAGGTACAGAGGTGTAATATATTTGTGCAGTTATTGTTGTCGCACTGCAGATCTTACAATCCAACCGAATGCTTAGATCTGTGTGTGCACTGAAGCGTTTAATTCACCATGAGAATTAGTGCTGATTAAAAGCTGTGAAAGGAATTGTTTTTCAGACGTACAAAGACCCCACAATCCCAAAACTAATTAAACTGGGGTGTCATTAACTGTTCCTCATAAAGCAGCAGACCCTGTTCTCTGTTTCCAACACGGAACTCTATTTCAGTCTGTGAAATAGATTTTTGTAACAATGTCAGTGGGTTGTTGCTCATGCAGGTCATGCTGGTAGATTATGCAGCCCGGCTGTGGTGAACATGCTGCTTCTCCGCTGTTGTGTGTGTTTCCATTTTTGTAAATGAAAACTTCCAATGGCTGAGAACAAACCTCAAATCACTTAAATAGACTAACCCAGAACTAATGGTGTAATATAGAGTTATTGTTATAATCATTGTGTCATGAACTATGCTTTGCTGCTCTGAGTGTGAACAAGTTCTGGCTTTTTTTAATGTTCTTGTTGTCGAAGTACAATTGACTTGTACTTCTGTTGGAGAGATTCAGGAAACATAAGACCAACAAAGAAACGTACAGTCAGCTGTATGTAAACCACTACCATGAGCCCTTTTCATACTGCGTTTCTGCAAAGGTGCCTTAACTACGCTCAGCCGTGGTGTCCAAGCCTGTGAATTCACACAGTGTTGCTGAAGCATGCCCCAGTAGGAGCACCACATACACACACAGTCGAAATATTATGTGCTGTAGTGCAGACGTTCAATGTAAGCACATTGAAAGCAATATTGGATAATGTATGTAGGAATAACAACCGTTTTTATATATGTAGACCCCACACTCAGGGTATGGTAAGTAAATGGAGAAGTTCAAATGAAGTCGTTACACTTAATTAGTTAATAACAAACCCTTTCCGTGAGTCTGGGACCCATAAAGATCTGCCTTAGCTACAGCTGTCCTCGGTTCTTTCTTGTTTTAGGGGCTTTATGCGATCATTTTTATTTCTCTTTAAGCAATAGAAATTCATTCTCTGGAAATTCATTAAGTGGGAGCTGACGCGTGGGATGAATCCCAAGCTTCCCGAAGCTTAGCAGAAAATCATTCCAAAGACTCGTTTTTTAGTTGAAAGAGAAACAAAATGTGTCCTCTGGATTCAGCTGTTTATCTTGGTTACCCTTAGTAATGTCTATTCAGTTAGCTACAATAGCTTTTTCAAACCCAGGTTAAGAATATGAGAATATCCTTTAATCTTTAACAAGAGTGCTTGTGCTTACAGTATGTTTTTCCTCTTTCAATTTGGCATGGGACACTACTCACCTGGTTGACTCAGGGACACCTCTAGTCCTGGATTTCATCAACCTCAGCATTGTTGTTTATTGCTGTGTAGATCTCACATACTCACTGTCCTCTGTGTCTCTTTGCTTCCAGGCGGCCACAAAGGAAAGCAATGCAGAGGAGCGTCTGACCCCAGTTGTGCTCGCCCAGCAGGCGGCTCAGCTCAAACAGCAACTGGTTTCTGCTCATCTCGACTCTCTGCTGGGACCGCAGGCACACATCAACCTGGCTGACCCAGATGGAGCGCTTGCCAGGTGAGCTGTAACAAAACAATAAAGCAATGTGGAACCTGAAACCGGATGCTACAACCTTTCAGACCCTGACAGGGCCGTAGGCAGGGAACGGATGGAAATTGGGGTAGTTTGACAAAATAGAGAGTCAGCGTTAGATGTGGAGTGAGAAACCAGGGGAATTAATTTCACTAAGCCTTGGACTGTAACCCAGATATAGAGAGTGAGAGTAATAAGGGCATGGCTGCACAGCCGGTATCAATTGCTCACATAAATCCTGCTGAGTCCAGTGTGGCTTTACCTGGGGAGCACAAGAACAGACAGACAGATGATTTAAGAAGGGAAATAAAAACTGGAGACAGTAAATGGTTTAACAGAGGGAAGCCCTAGAGAGATAAAAACATACCAGCAGATAAAGAGAGACAGAGAAAGTGAGACAAATAGAGGAAAAATGTAACGAAAACTGTTGAAGATCAAAACTCAACTTGACCTTGCAGTTTATAAGAGAGCCTGAGCAGAATGATACCAAGATCGAGGAGAGCTGCGGAGTGGCATATGGGGCTGATGACAATATTATTCTACGGTTTAATCCTTTGTGTCTCCTTACCTGCAGGCGTCTGCTCACCCAGCTGGAGACAGCCAAGGGCAGTCGTGGTTGCGGAGAGAGCAAACCAACAGCATCAGCTAAGGGCCCAGATGGAGTGGTGCTGTACGAGCTGCACAGCCGACCAGAGCAGGAGAAATTCAACGAGTCTGCCAAGGTAAAGTGGAAACCGAGGATGAGGGAGCACAGAGTCAAGTGTCTCAGATGAATGCTTTAGCAAAATGAGCAAACGTTGCCGTGGCATGATCAGCTACGCGCTTTTGTTTGCATTCTCTTGGGAGGAATGTCAGAATATTTGACGCCAATGAGTGGGACAAAAGGCAGGGAGGTATGTGCGTGGGTGTTTGTGTGTGTATGTCTTTTGGGATGCTGTTGTCAGTGCCAACCATGTGTTGCCTTTTTCCGTCCCTGTAGATGGCAGAATTGGAGAAGCGTCTCGCTGAGCTGGAGATGGCTGTTGGCTCAGGATCAGACAAGCAGGTACACACCATCTCAGACACACTTTTTACACACACACACACACACACACACACACACCCTCTCTCATGTTTTTCTCTTTCATTCACACTCATTCTGTTTATATCCCTCTCTCTTTTACTCTAAAACCAGCAGGATTTACATGCTCCTGTTGCTGTGAAATAGAAATAAAACCTTCCGCTGGATTTATGTAAATGATGAGGGAGGCTTCATTGTTTCTTGTTAAAATGTTATTTTCCTTCTTTGTGTTTACGTTGCAGGGACCTCTGAATGCTGGTGTACAAGGTGCCAGTTTGATGGTAAGAAGTCTACGGTTCTTTTTGGAGAACACACTGTTTGGAGTTTGTTTGTATTCATAACGCTTTATATCTTTTGTGCAGCCAGAGAACTGGGTCATACTTCACAGATGACACCACTTCCTCCAAGTTTGCTTGTGTTCTTGTGTATACTGGCACAGCAACAGTAACGTTTTTTTTCCTCAAACTTATATATATGTGTGTGTGTTTGTGTGCTCTTTTTGTATCAGGACACCATTGAGCTCCTGCAGGCGAGGGTCAGCGCGCTGGATTCTGCTACTCTAGATCAAGTGGAGGCCAGACTGCAGGTAACCCAGCACACCTCATGGGTTTAAGGGAGGAAGCAGAGGCTTTTGTTCTGAACAGGATGTTCCCATATGAACCTGTATGTTTGAGGTGCACTGTTGGCTGTCCTGAAAAAATCCCAAACTTAGGCTGAGTTCCTATCGATGTGGGCTGGGTTTCAATAAAATCCTCTTTTGTGTCTAAACATGTAAGATGTCCAATAAAGACCAAATGCCACAAAAAATCTTTGTAAGTAGTAATAGTATTTACTGTGGTTTGCTTCTATGGCATAATTAGATGACGTAAAAAGAACAATTTTAGAATGAGTGTTTGTTTTTTTTCTACCGGGCTTAAATGACTGAGCTCAACAGATATCTAAGCAGTTCTTTTCCTTTCAAACAACCTGATGCACTGAACAATTACTACAACTCAAGGAGGGTGTGTTTGTGTGTTGAAGTTCTGATGAATGCTTATAAAGACAACAAAGTGCTTTATTCAATTAGAAGTTTGTTTTACAACAGATCGACATTAACTCATTTCTTTCTGTCTTTGTCTGTTTCCTCTCTGAAAGCCTCTAAGACGGTCTCTCTGTTCTCTCTCTTTCAGAGCGTCCTTGGGAAGATGAATGAGATTGCTAAACACAAGACAGCGATTGAGGATGCTGATACACAAAACAAGGTTTGGAATTCCTGCACATCCATCAATGTACAATAACTGCAGTTACGACTTTTTCAGTCTGCTTTTGATCCCTCTGTTAAAAAGCACTTTAGGATCAATGTATTCATACAAGCGCAAGAGTTACGTTTATACTCTGAGTTTTATTGTTTAGCTTAATATTTTTTCTAACTTCCAATAACGTTCAAGTTCAGTTTTAGTGACATATAGAAAATATTCAGTAGATTGGATTGGGCACCACGTTTGAATTCAGTCCCATCTGTAACAAACTGACAAAGTCTGAGCCAAAACAACGTTGTTCCTTGACTAATGTCATGTACAGTGGGTTATACACAAGGTTTATGCACCTCGTTATTTGCTCTATTCAGAGACTGATATGTCCTGTAATTGTTTAAAGGGGTGTGTGACTTAATTCATTTTCTAAAACAAGTAATCAAAAGTAGGAATGGCCTTTAATGAGAGTTTATTTAATTCAGTGTTCCAGCAAGAACTGGGCTTCGCTTTAGCCATAACATACAGCAAGGGACAAGTCTCAAAACTGTATCACTCATTATCACAGCATCATAAAGTGATCCTTGAATTCAAGTCTGTTCATTAAAATAACAAATGCAGGTATGTGTCCAAGCCTGACAAAAAGTAGAGACCACACAGTACTATTGTAACACCGAAGTAAACACACTCGTAAATATCTGTTGATACCGTTTACAGTTCTATAAATGACCACACCAACAAACCGGTGACACGCTCTGAGGCTGGAGGGGTTTTTGTCTCTATTAATGTGTCTGTGTGTGTTTACCTGTCAGGTGTCGCAGCTTTATGACGTGGTGCAGAAGTGGGAGGCCATGTCTACCTCCATACCTCAGGTGGTGCAGAGGCTCGTCGCTGTCAAGGAGCTGCATGAGCAAGGTACCAGACAAGAAAGTAAAGGGGTTTACAGCGTGCTAGTCAAGGACTTTCTTTGTCCTCAAATAATCCACTGAGTGTTTAAAGTCACACCACTTCATCTAATAACACTGTATGAATGTACTGGTACAGAGTAATTAGTTCATATGGCAAACATTGTAATAATGTTGCTCTAGGGGCAAATTTCGCACAAGTAATGATAATAACAATGAAAACTTGGAGTCTTCCATGCGAGTGTAGTAGAACCTTGAAATGACACCCATGAGAGTTCAAGGAGAGGATGTATGTGGGTTAGTGGGGGGTGGGGATTGGCATTAAAGATTCAAAATATGTAAGATGTAGCCACAGAGCATAAAAGGGTGTAAACCCGGATCACGTTTCAGGAGGAATCTGTGCTGGGAAGTAGTTCTTAGTCTGAAAGATTTGCATGTACAATGGGAACGTCCATGTGCTGAACATAAGATGAAAACTAAGCGAAAATGGGATTCAAGCGGATAATAGAATTAGCCCAAACCATGGCACTCTATTCTAACAAAGGGCAGAAATCAGTGAAAGGGAGCCTCAAAACGGTTATAGAATTACACTAAATCTAGCTATAATGTTAAACACTCTCCCCAGGGCGGAAAGAGATGCATGATATTATCCATCACATTATCATCTTATTATTATTTAGCACATGAAAGCAGAACCTTAGCATTAATAGATTATATTGATGATTGATTTCTGGGAGCTGGAGGAGGTCGTTTATCATCCACACTCACTTTACACCAATATGTCACAACTTTCCCTTTTTTTTCTTGAAAAAGGGAGAAAAGGAAATACGGTGTTTAATATTTAAAGCTGTCATTTATCAGATTTAGAATAAGTTAGTCTATACCTCCACATCACCTCTGCTGAGAGCAAAGACAGCTGTGCATTTTTTTTAAAGCAGCAAATATGTAGAGATTAATGTTTCTCTTTCTTCCTCTCTGTTGCTTCTTGACTTCACTTCTTCCTCGTGTGCCGTCTGGTAGCCATGCAGTTTGGCCAGCTGCTGACCCACCTGGACACCACTCAGCAGATGATCAACAACTCTCTGAAGGACAATAGCACCCTGCTAACACAGGTGGGAAGTAAAACATCGATTGCACAGTTGGGACAACATAAATCTTTTTAATCACAGCTGAAGTGGCTACATTTAACCAGGGATCTTTTGGAGATTGGCTTTTGACTGTTTTCTGTCACTACTTTATTTATTTTTTTACACTTTCTCTGCACAAGTGGTCCAGTTTAGAGGGAAATGAATGAACAAGCAACCTGTGACTGCTGTGTACATTTTTTTGGGAGTTGTAAAAAACATAACATCTGCATTACAGGTATAATGTAGAACCTTACTTTATATTCTGTGCAGTATCAACTTGTGTCTGCTTACTGGAAGCAATCTTTTAACATTCTCTTATTGTACATTTGAATTGTCGAGCTAACTGCAGAGTATTTACACTTTGTAGTTAGCTTGAACATTCAAATATAAGGGGAATAAAAGTGACAATCATATTTTCAGTTCCTGCACCAGAAGCTGGTGCCTCGTGGCCAATGTGGCAACCAGTTAGTATTCAGTGTTGGACCCTGTTATCTTCATCAAATTTGACCACTTGACATAATGTGAGAGCTTCTATAACCAGCAGCTGCCATGATAACGCCTGCTTGTTACAACCAACCGCCTCTGCTCTACAGCTGCTGACGCTCACGATATTACTGCCATTCATTTTTCAGAGTACCGATGTGAACCTTGACTCCTTTGAATCGATTTTTAACTTCCTCACGATTAATCTTTACATCCCTAGTACTTATACTTTTATTTACAACGTTGTGTCTCGTTGCCTATTTTCTGCATTTCTAATCTAAGATCACTCTTTTTAACCATACATCATCTCTCTATCGTCATATTTTCCTGCCTCACCTAAACCATCACTCTTTGTGTCAACCACAGCTTCTTTCAACTCCACCCCATAAATAAACTTTCCGTCTAACTCAATATCTCTCTCTTCCCTGACTTGATTCTTTTCTCCTCCTCTTCCCTCCAGGTCCAACATACCATGAAGGAAAACCTTGTGGCTGTAGAAGAGAACTTTTCTGCACTAGATCAGAGGATGAAGAAGCTCTCCAATTAAGCAGAGAAAGAGTTTTGAACCGGTCCAGGAGAGTGAAGAGAACATGGACAAACAAGAGTTGGCTGGGGAGCGCTATTGCTTTCTACTTTGCCTCTGCCTTTTTTTCACTGAGTGGAATGTCAGAAAGTGGGAAAAGATGGGATAACAAAATAAGAAGAGACCAAAATGTTCTTGTCCACGCTCCTTTCCTCTTCCTTTTTCTTGCATCAAATTGATATCAACTGAAAACACTGTTGTCCACTCTATACATGCCACTGACTGATTGCAGTCCCCTGTTAAGCTTATCGACTTTTAGACTGGATGGTTTTTATAAAATATTAGTATTAAAGATAAAAAATTCCTCTCTCCTTTGGAAGCTCACACTATTACTGGATTTGTACTGTAAGCTTTGGTCAAGTCAGATGGATCACGGTAATGTTGGGTTAAAGGAAGGCACAATAAAGAAGTTGTCAACTGTGTAAAAAGATTAAAAAAAGGTTTGTTTGTCTTCTAGTGTTGTAGCAGGAGCACGTCAGTGCAGGTTTCAGGGCCAAGGGATGGAAGGACAGCTTGTAAATATGCCTGTGTACCTTATTGTTTCTTCATGCTCAGTCGCTTGTAACTATATTATTATGACTGAGCGCGGACACCACAGACAAACTTTTAATCTGCTTTGTCATTGCCTACAAGTCCACTGTAATGTACGTCTGTGGTCATGGAAACCGATCAATAAAACAAAGTGCGGTAATTGAGCTTCTTTTTATTTCATGAGAGTGCCTTTATGAATTATCACTAACATAGCTGACTGCCTCACACATTTGGAGTTAAAGTTGGAAGTATAAAATATTCCAAATAACTGAATATAGAAGAACAAGTTGAAGTCTTTTTTCCAATGTTGTGGATTAGTTGAATTAGTCATGTCATGTGAAATCCTGGTTTGTAAGATGCAAAGAATTAACCTCTGATAAGTACCAGTATGTTTGTTTTCCTGTAAGTAAGAAATCAGCTGTTGGTATTTCATTAAAGCCGTGAATTTTGCCATTTAAAACAACAAACCTTAAAGAGAGATCCAAAATCATATTTGATATAATTTCTTAACAAGTGAAATATTAGTTAAAAAAAATATCGTTTAAAAATTTAAAAAATATACTTCTTTTGGTTAGATTTTTTTTAAGGAATTGTAATTAACTTTTATGGCCACAAGGTGGCAGCATAGCATCTTTTTTTAAAAAGGTCAAACTCGTACCGTAAATGGCATTTTACATCTTTTCTATTCAATCATAACTAAGAACAGTTTGTATTTCTATTGGCCGTTTAAAAAAGATGGTTAACTTGATGTTATTTGCCAACTAGATTTGAAGTTAAAAATTTAACACACTGCCTCCATAAAAAAAACACTTTGTCTAGTTCATGTTTGGCCGACCTGCTGTCAAGCAAGTGATGCTCAATAAGATCAACACTCTGAAGGATCAAAAGGCAAACCTTTGTAAACACACCCACAGCTATACTTGAATATTCTCAAAGCATTGCTTTGTAAGGTCAACCCCAAATCCACCTGGTATTAGGTTTATAACAAGCATTAAAACAAAGAGCTTGCCCATGTTTAACTCCAGGTAATGGCATTAGGGACAAAGGTGAGCAGATAAAGTAAAGTGGGATAAGGATCAGGTGTTTCTGATGAGTCATCCAGACACAACAGCTCAGTGAGTTCACTCAGTCTAAAGATCAGTTTCATAGTAAAACATCTCCCTGTATGGTCCATTCAGTTGAACACCAGCTTTGACCAACACATGGCACTGATAGAGCCTCATCTAATTGCCTTTAACTTTATTTTATATCAGAGTGAAGTGAAGTGTAGAGTACATCGTTCCCCTTTCGTGTTGAGGGACTTCAATCCTGGCCTACTTGGACAGGACATATCAAGTGTGACTTGCAGGGAATCAGATCCAGAGCTCTAACTTAGAAGGGAATGCCCCAGATGAGCACAGAGACATAGCGTATACTGTATATCATGTTATCCTGCATTTGTCCTTCTATTTTTGGTGTGGGTGAGCACAGCCCCATCTGTTAAGACACACTTCTGCACAATTACAAAGTGAATTTATATCAAACAGGTCAGTCTTATCTGTTATGGTTATATTGTACACTGAAGCTCTCTATGTGGCCCTGAATTTAAATAAGTATAAAAGGATGATAAATGACTGATATTACAGAATGCCCTGCCTGGTTTAAGCTCTGGGATTGAAATCCAAACAAAACACAATTCTTTATGGTTAAGTGAACGGCTTTCAAGCCAGCAACCTTTCCTCCAGTGGACAAAAGTAAATATGTAAGTCCACCAGCAGCAGAGCAGCTGAATACAGAGGAGGCTGAAGGGAGCACCAACTGCTCCAAAATCTCAGCTTCCCTCCATATCAGCACCAGAAACAAAGAGAGGAGGAATAAAAGGATGGAGTTAAACGCCTGAAGTGTGTCTCGCTGCCAGTAAACCCACCTGTTCAGACAGGCTTTTAAAGTTTAATGCCCTACAGTCTCTTGCTTGGGTTTTCTTTTACTCTGCCTTTTTTCTCGTGTCTCATCTTTGACACTGTCAGAGCCAAGGAATGAAGAAATCAAGGCTGTCAGACCTGTACTGTGTTTTTTGAAACAATGTACTCAAAATCAGGAAAACAACTGAGGGCATCCACATTCAAGGTTGTGGAAAATCACTGCTGCTTAATAACAAAATGTTTTCATCTACCAAAATGCAGTTTAATTACATTTAAAGTAGAACGCTTTATAACACTGATTTTTCCTATATTTTGAAAAGCAGGTAAAATGACTAAAGACGCCACTAAAAATAAAATGAAGGGAGGTGTAAAAAACCTCAGACTTCAAGAACAAGCGACGCAAGGAAATAAATCACACACAGGCCTCTACATCAGATTGTCAGATTTTTGTTAATGTGTCTGGTGAAGTGAGGAGTCTGTAGTAAGGCAAAGGGAAGGACAGAAGAAGTGGGTGGAGGTAAGCGGAGTAAAATGGGATGGATACTGTTGTGGGGCAGAATGAGGCTTGTAGGGAGTTTTTAAAAAGAGAGAGAAGACAGAGACGGAGACAGTTAGGTAGAGAGAGGTGAGGCTGAGAGGTAAACAAGGTTTAACAGACTAATAAGATTGACTGTAAAGGTGCTCCTGAAGCTAAATCTCAACAAGTGGATGAGACATTTAGCTGATTAGTCTGGACAGGATAAGACGGCAATAAGTGGAATATTCAAACCATCAAAAATACACCTAAAATGACTCAAATGACTCCTAACTTTGAATGTGTTTGCTGAATGTCGTACTTGTAAAGGAGACGATAGAGAGGGGAACCTTCTGAGGAATTAAAATGTAAATGACTTGATTTATGGGCATTGTCAGACAATAGAAAACTGCATTATTGGCCTCAGCTGAGACGGGCATTGGCAAAAATAAAAAGATGAATGTTGTTACAACAGAAACCTATAGCATAAAGGCAACCCCAAATGTATAGCTGTTGGAAAAATATTCATTTTATCAAAAAATATAACTCATGTATCACTAAAATGACATTTTAATACACACACACTCGAGCAGAGATTTTTAGACTATGTCTTTGGAAGACTTTATGATAAGGTGAGGAGGTTTTTGTGAGAGTCTGGTTCCCCGGATCCAGAATTTAAAAAAAAGAATAAGCTTTCAACAAACAACGAGAAAGGGCAAACCAAGAGAGAAGGAGGGCGAGAGAAAAGGAATTTACAGTATCCCCAGTACATGTTAACAGCTGTATGTGTTGGTCTCAGTTCAGAGAGGGGAAAGATTCCGACAGCTGGTGTTGGTGTGTGTGTGTGTGTTTGGGTGTGTGTGAGACTAGGGAAGAACTGGGTGTGGAGGAGCCCTGACCAAGGGCACAGGACAGGACGGGGAGACGAGATCGCGGCAGTGACTGGAAATTCCCCGCACACTTTCTCCCTTTAAAACAAAAGAAAACCAAAGCTAAAATCTGACTTTGGGGGAGATGTACTAATTCATAAAAATATTTTGATTGTTTTCTAATTTTTTTATGTTTAGAATGTCATATGGCAGCATTTGTTGTAAATTAATGTGACAGCAGAGCAACAAAGAGCAGAAAAAACAAATGACTCTTTCCAAATAATTTTTTTTTTTGTCCTTTATGTAATGGATGTTGCTCCACTTGTTTTTGGTTTTATTGATTTGATATATATTATCATAATACTGGGTTTGTTTTTACAATCTAGCTAAGTTATGTACCATAAATGGACTTTCTTGTTTTTCTCATCTTAAATAATACATGATGTAATACATGACAATAGAGATTATCTGTTAAAAATATCACAGGAAAAAAGGATATTCACTTATTTATAATTGAGTCAAAAGATACTTAGTGAAACAAAAAGGACAGCGAGTAAAACATTACAACAACCCCATAGCAACTGAAATCACCAAATATACCAATCAGTAAAGACTCCATCTCATCTAGAAGCTGATCCACACCCAGACAGTTATCAGTCTGGAGCGTGCGTTTACACTCAAGTGTCATGAAAAAAACAGCAGAACACAAGAAGAGAATAAAGAGGACAATAATACTTAAGTTATCTATAAACATATTTCTTATGTTTTCTTTCTTTTTTAAAATGTTTTTTTCTCATATTGTTTCAGTTGAGAAGAAAATCATTAAGAAAACAAGGAGGACCCTCATGGCCAGACAATGTTGACAAAACATGGCAACTCAGATCTGTGGTTGTAAACAGTGTTTTATAATGAATACAACACAGACGAGGGGACTGGCAAAATAAACAGACGGCGGGGTGGAGGGGATGGAGGAGGGGGTATAGGGAGGGAGGTGTAGAGAAAGTATGCTGAACTACTCAGCAACAGCCACTCAAGTCGTGACGTGTTCACGGTGCTTCCTGCAGCGCTTTAACCCGGGTCCTAGAGACAGTATTTGAGCTTTCTATTCGCTGCTTGGCGCTGTTGCTATGGGGCTGTGCATGTTGAGCCGTGCACGTGGCGCAGTGCATGGAAAACAGTTTGTGTGTGCTGAGTTTGGGATTAGGGCAGAAAAGTGTCAGGAGCGGGGATCAAGACTAGGACATGACGAAACGACGCGGGGTTATTACATCGTCACTTTGGTTGCTGTTGTTGTTGTTGACGACGCTGTTGTTTACCTTAATAATGGCCATCATCCAAAGCTGGGATAATGACTTTAACTGTTTATCATGTGGTGTGTCTGAGATAGTGACCCTGTTGAACTTTGTGGTTTTATTCTCATTCTTTATTGACATGTAGTTTTATATGACTTTCCTCAAGAGTTTTACTGTACGCTATTTGCGATCCGTCCGCATAATATTTTTTTTGTTGACAATAGGCTACTATCACTCATTGTTAAATGTGACATTATCACACCCGCGGGGAAAGGGATGGACAACTTGTCTCTATATTTTTTTGAATGATTCCTTCAAAAGCTATTATTCATAAAGTAGTTCAAGTTGTAGAGACTTTTTCGAAGTTATAGTTACAAAGCTGTGATGTAAGAGTGATTATTGTTAATAAATTAGATATTTTAGCCTAATAACATTTGACTTTTCACATATAGCCGATATATGCAAAAATGGCATTGGTAAACTAACAATGAAATGTTACACACAACAACTGTATAGGGTGTGTTACTCATGTATGTGTTTCATCAGCTAAAATCTTGTATAACATACCGATGAAATGAATGATGGTCCTGCTTTAAATCAAACCTTCAGTTCAGTGATTTATCGTAATAAAAGATCCCATTAGATCAGCAATGGTTGGTAAAAAATAAATAAAACGGTAACACTCTTTATCTCAGAAATGACATATAGTCTAATTCATTTTTTGCTGAGTTTCATCACAACAAGCAGAGAATGTAGACGGAAACCAGAAGGGGGACAGCGTGCTGTTTAATCACACCCAGCAGCGGCAGCTCGCGCCACAGACGCTCCCGCGGTCGGGCGTGTTTTGATATCTCGCGCGGAGCTGTACCACAGAGCGCGCGGTATGAAATGAATGAACATATGACACCACTGTATTCAAGTGAGGTTACAATGTGGTCTCTGGCATATAACACAAAAATGATAAATACAGACATTTGCCGTCTACAATCACTCTGGTCCTGCAGGAAAGTGACGTTTCGAGGGTAGGGACGGTTCTCACTTGTATTCTTCCTCCTCGTGGATACGGCATGGAGGGGGTGTGTGTCAGTGTCAACGACAAACTTCAGACAAGCACCTGAATTAATAGACGGGTGAATAATCCCATTATAATTATCAAAGTAACAGTATTTAAGCGTTAAATTGATATATAATGACGTTTTTCCCCCGTCTACTTCGGAAAAACAATTGGTGAGGAAATCGATTCAGCTTTAGTGTTCCGGAAACAAACAATTCTTCGACATTAGATATCCATGCATATATGTATATTTTTAGATTTTAGTTAGAGCCAACACTGTTTAATAAAACATGTTCTGATTCTGCTGGTGTTATCCCCAGCTAGAAATTGGTTGCCAAGCATTGCATCATTCCTTTCATGTGACTCCCATACGCCCCAAATTCGTCCTGGCCGTCTTATGACTGCATCACAATTGCTGCTCGTACAAACTATACAGGCTTGAGCGAGAACAAGCGGTGAAACGACACCACGCCCCGCCTTCTTACTGATTTCGGGGGACCCTATTGGATGTCGCCAAGGAAAAGATCTTAACTACGCCATTCTGATTGGACCGTCTGAAAGGCAGTCATCCTCGGGCCCGCTTGGTTGTGATGAAACTACCTTCCCATGCATAGTTCGGTTGAACTCTCCCTCAATATAAGCACCGCCGGGAGTTTCCGAAAATCACATTCAGCCGTCAAGTCTGAACAATGGTTAACATGAGCTATCACCAATTTTTACTAAAATATCCACATTCGAGTTCAAGACAGTCGAGAAGGCGAGCGAATCGAAGAAAAAGGGTAAGTGGAGACACTTGTTAATACTTCTGGTCAAAAGTTGGTTGTTTTTTTGGGTGTTTTGGGGAGTGTCTGCTACTTCTGAAGTGGTGTAGTGTACTGGAAAGAAAATTGGGCATGTTTGGGCAAATATCCCGGTACCGTTTTTGAATTGACAGTTTTCTTTATCAATTATAATTGTCCATAACATCATCCGTGTTTGTCGTCTGCTTCGTTTGAAAGCTGTCAAGCTTAAATACGGAGTGTAAATGGGAACTTTTAACATTCTGATAGACGAGCGAGCCAAAGCTTTTAAAAATATATCCTGATATTTTTCTTAGGCTATATGACGACTTATGTTTAGAGTTTTTTTTAATGGCATTTTATTTAAACAAGCGACATAAACATTTAAATGTGACGTTTGACTTTTACTTCCAGGAGCTGTGAGACTATAAAACTAAACAGCTTTTATTTCTGGCAACTGTTTTTGTTTTTAATTCCACGTCAGACCAACCTATCTAGAGTATTTCTTTAGCACTGGATGGACAGATGTTCATATCGGGTTGTCTTTTTCCCCCCCTCAGTCTACTGTTTTCCTCACTGTACAGTTTCCTTTTGTTTCGCCCATTCCCCCTGCTGGACTTGCATTTCCATGACGTAACTGTCGTGGTTTACAGTGGACATGTATCCCAAATAAAAACGGGAATACTTCTCAATACTTAATTCATTTTCATAAGAAACTATCAACCAGTAGGTTTTCATTTATACACCGAGATTGAAATGCCGATGTAAGCACGCTTTCATGGGAAGTTAACATTTAATATGATTTTATAATCACTTTCTTACTACATAGCTACATCAATGTGGATTACTAAATTGTCTATTTTGTCCATTAAATGACAAAAGCAGATAATATGATTATTTATATGATACGTTTTAGCTAGATTTTGTTTTCTAAAAATATCATAGACAATGTGATGGCTTTTTGGAAATATTGTATTTGTTTATTTTTTTGGACAGCTTTAAGCAGTAAAAATAAAAAGTTGACCTGACTGTCATACCTGGATCAATATCAGGATTTTCCCATCGTTTTTTTTTTTTTTACCACTTGTTTATCGATCCCAGCGTGCTTTGAGGGCCGTAGAAAGCAGGGGGCGCAGTAGAGAACAGTTTCGTCTTTGTTTACAAGATTTAAGTGACAGGATTTATTTTTCTACCCCATCATTGTTGGCAATTTAAAACATATTTGGCATTTGATTTGTTTTATCATTATTTTGAAGCCATTGATGTTTTATTTGAGGCACCTTTTACTACCAGATGAAGCTGACCATGTATTTGTGCAAATCATCATTTTGATTCTGAAATCTCAGCAAATTTCAGAATGACACATTTTCCACTTTAAGACTTAAATAACAAATCTCTTCTTTTTTTCAGAATTATAGGGACGAGCTCTCTCCAACCAATCTGCAGACTTGATTAACAGAGACTTTGTTAAGGTACATTGCTCTTCTAATATTTGATGTTCTGCATGCTGCATGTTTAGGAAATTAAGGTTTTGAATGAAACTGTTTGTTTATTTTTCATATTATCTTCTATTGGAAAGTTTTTTAAATCTTATAAACATTTTGAATTCTCAAATTCCTCTTATTAGCATGTTCAGTACAGTAGTCTTTATCTCACTTAGTGTCACGGTTAGTCCCTTTCACAATTAAGTGGATTATACATTTTACTGTACTTTGCTCCTTTTTTTATACTGTTGTCTTAATTTTACAAGAGAAAGGTGTTTTTGGACAGATTGTGAAAATATACAAAATCTTTTACCTGCAACACATTAACTTCACAAGTTGCAGAACAGTAAAAATGTAAAAAGAAAAAGGAGTTTTTGAGTCTTTTTTAGGCTATGTGTGAGTCATCTCACATGTAGCTGCTCTGCACTCCTCCATTGCTCTTTCTTATTGTCTCATATGTCTGGTGATTGCTGCCCTCTCAGGTCCAGTGTGAACCGTGTGGCCGAGTATCTGTGCGTTGCGACTGACTGGGGAGATGACTGCCGAGTGGCTACACCTGCCCCCGCCGTACCCCCCTGGTGTGGGGCCGTTGTGTGGTGCAGAGTTGGAGGCGTGGTATGAGGACCTGCAGGATATTCTGGGCTCTGACACGGGAGGGGCAAAACTGGCGCGTGCCCCCACATGCACCGAGGTCAGTGGCTTGAAGAATGAGATGGTTATCACACCCATGATGAGTGTGGGTGTTCTTGTCATGTTTTTTTTTTTTCAATATTTCCGTTCTTTATGATCGTTTTAGGGTTGTTTTTTTTAAGAAATTCAATTACTGTACATAAATGTGAAATTAAATCAAACCTTCAAATAATACATGTTTAGCGTGATGTTAACTTTTTTTTTTTTTGTGCTTTTAGAAAGAGCCAGAGTTTCTGGATGTTCTGGAGAGTTGCTCTTTGACGTGGCTGACAGACGGAAACCAGACATGGGGCGAAGGGGTTCAGAGGGCAACAGAGGAAGTCCACAACCCACAGCCTCTGCATCATACCTCATCATCCTCTTCCTCCTCCTCCTGCATGAGTCCAGCTGTTGCAGAGGAGCGGCGGGCAGATGCTGAGAGTGGGAGAAGTGGAGAAAGCTCGGCAGGAGGCGGCGGTGATCTGCTGCCTCCGGAGTTTTTCGAGTTACTGAGTGAAGGAGGAGTAGGAATGGTTGATCCGAGTGGAGCTGTGATCAGCAGCGGCTATTATTACCACCACCATCAACACCACCCGGCTAATAATAATGTCCAGCCTGCATCTCCTTCAGCCAGCGAGGAGGAACTGCCCTGTGTCCCCGATTCTCCATCCTGCTCCTCCTCAGCCTCCCAGTCGCCATCTCAAAATTGTTCTTCCCCCTCGTCACCCGTCTCCTCTCCTTCTGTCTACCCCTCGTCACGCCTTGGAAAACGCAAGAGGACCACCAGCGAAAGGGCCAACAGTGCCTTGTCCTCCTACGCCTCCTCCATGCAACGATCATCCTCATCCTACACATCTGCCAAAAAGAGTCGCAAAGAAAGAGAGCAGGAGAACGAGAGGAAGGTGCAAGAGCTGACGGAGCAGAATGAGCATTTAAAAGCAGAGATTGAAAGGCTGGGAGAGGAGGTGCAGAGGACACGTCGAGCCCTGATAGAGAGACTTGTCAACAACAGGAAATGAAAGAGAGGGTGGAAGAGAGAAATTAAAGATGACAGGTCATACAGAATTGGAATAAGCAATGGTTGGGAAAGGTGTACCATGGTGGTCATGAAATGCCTCTAAGACAGGACAGGATTGAAACCAAAGATATTTATAAGAAGAGGATTTCTGGAAAAGACAGAGAGCTTAAGAATTAGGGAAGTGATGAAAGTCAAGACAAGAGAAAGCACAGAGAGAAAAGGCTGCAACAGCACTGCGGCAACAGAAAGACACAGCACGTACAAAGGAAAGGCAGAATGGTCTACTTGAAGTGCAAAAGATACAGAGGTTTTAATGAATGTTTGTCATTTTAAAGAATGCCTAAACTCTTCAGATCCATCAAATGAGATGGCAGAGAAAACACTTCTTTGCATTGAATGATTTGTATGTTAGACAGAAAGGAACAAAGAGTGCATTTCATCGTCATCCTCTCCCACCATTTTACAATAATTGTAATTCCTACAATAAGGGCTGCAATCTGGCTAGCAGAGATTATTTGCCCCAATTTGTGGAGAGTTAAGGAGCTCAGGAAAAGTTTGAAAGTGCCCAGTGCAGTGTGAGTATGAGAGAATGATGTTTTTTTGGAAAGAATTTGTATTCTTTCTTACTTTTTTATAATCTGTGGCTTGTATGTACCACCACCCGGCTATACTTTCTAAGCTGACCTTTTCTATCGATAATGGAGATTTGTAGTAGAATTACCACAAATTATTCTATCCTGATCAAATATTTTTATACAACGCTGTAATAAGTATATATAAATGTACACAATTGTACTGTAATGGCGTGTACTGTAAATGCCAACATATCCAGTTATTTTCTCCATTGTAGTCACATCATTTGGTACTTGTAGAATAATATGCATGGCTTATATCTTTGATGGAATCAGTTTTATGTAATGTACCATACCTTATTTTAACTTTCTTTGTAATCCTCAATTTGCAATAAAAGAGAAAAAAATGACAGTTTTGTGTCATGTCATGTTTATTGGTTTTCCTTTTTTTGACTTCCTGTGTATGAATGATTTCTGTTTGTACAAATGTTTTAAAATCGAGGTGATTTAGAAAGTGGGGAGAGTAAAAGTACAGACATTTTGAACTGAACTTAATCGATTCATATGCAGGATCTAAAAAGGGTATTTTGTAGCAAATGGAAAATAACAATTTTCCAGAGGATATAAAAAAAACATCTTTAAATGTGCAACACACCTTCCAACGCTAATATCGTATGCTGACTTTAACACGGAGAGAGTATAAAATCAGTTTCTTTTGGTGGAGGGATTTGTCCAAATCCCTCCATTCTGTAGCTGTATTCATTTGACTCTGTCTTTGTGTGTCTTCATTTCCCCGTCGGCCTATCCAGCATTTCATTAGTCCTTAGTGCCAATACCACATTGTCTTAGATCCTGTCACGGCTTTGCCTTAAGCTAATACCCTCATCTCTCTCTGTGTACATCTTGTTCCCATTCTCCGCTATCATATCTCAAACCATTTTTCTCTTCCCTTCCTCTGACTAACCTCCATCTTATTGTTATCACTTTGTTTCCTGGCTCACTTCTTCTTGCCCTTCTGAGGTGCCGGCTCAGGGCTCTTTCCCTCGGCCAGAGCCAGCTGTTTCTTCAGGTCCAACAGTTTCGCCACCTCTGCCGTGATCGCTGCCTTCTCCGCCTTCTGGGCTTTGAGCGTTCGCACTTTCTCGCCCTGCGACACAGAAAATGAGAGGATGAGATACAATTGTCACACCTTTATTTTCCATTGACTAATCACTTCATCTTATATGGACAAATATAAGTTGGCATCTGACCTTAAATTGTACATAATGGACTTGGGCGGCAATTCATGCATCCGTCTGGAAATAACTGAGAGCTTAACTAAAGTTTCCCAAAAATGTAAGCCGCATTTTGCAGTGGTACTTGTAGCGTAAAATAATTTTTGTATGCGTAACCAGATAGTCTAACAACTGGAGATACCCTTTAACGGTCGCTATGATTAGCCGCCCCTTTATTTCAGAGGTTGGTAGTTTGTTGTGCATATACATTTTGGATGGATCGTTTTTGGTTCGTTACAAGGGAGGACATTGAGCTTCTCCTTTTGTAAGAAGACTATCTTAAAGACCAAACAATGCAATTGAATTAATCTTATATTTGTCAAAATGATGCAGTGTTGTCTAAATAAAAGATTCTCAATGTCTATTAATATAACAATTGGGTTTTCCAGTTGATGGCTCGACAGTGCGTCGCCTTTAGCCCCCGTGATCTCACCTGCTCAGCCACAGCCTGTGTGAGCTGTTTGGCTTTTTCTGGGTCCACTCCGTTCACCGCCGCCACCTCAGCAGCAGCAGGAGCAGCAGGAGCCGGCACAGCGGCAGGCTGAGTGCTGGCAGCTTTTTGAGCTGCAGTCTGAGGGTGGACACAGACAGATAAAAATGTTTAAATTTGAGGCATTTTGATGGTTATTATGCATGGACGTGAGTACCTTCACTGCAGACAATAACCCGCATCACTCAAAATGTCGGCGGGATTTTATGAGTCATGAATGGGACATTGAATCGCACTGGACACACGGCGATGAGTAAAAAACGAAAATGTGAGGGCGTTAGATGAGCTGCTTTTGTTAGTGAAGGCATGCAGTAATTAACATTGACACAACAGCACCAGTGTGGACTGTTCACACACAAATACTGCTCGATACCTTCTTTTTAGGGGGTTCGTCTTCAGGCTAGAGGCAGGCAGTTGAGGAGAAGGTTTGAGACAGATTATTTTTATCCATTTGATGGATGCTTAACACAAAATTCAAACATTTATAGTGTTTTTCGATCTGCATCATGTTTCAAAAGACAGATACGCTGATTAAAAACAAATTCTTTCTCATGAAGACAGTCTGGTAGAGGAGCGTGAGCGGCTACGCATTGTCAATCCTTTCTTATTTCATAATTCATAAATAGTCAACCTTTATTACAAGAGGGCTTTACTGAACTCATACACAGACCATTAGGTATCATAAACATCAAATACCTGCTGTCCACCAAATCTCTTCTTCAAAGCCTCAATCTGGTCCACCTCCAGTTTCTGGAACAACGGACTGACCTGCGAATTAAGGCGGGGGACACACATGTAGAAATAACAAAGTAAAAAAAACATGCCTGTATATTAAAAAAAAGTTGTGATTGTGGACCCTGCCCAAATCTGTTGTAGCTGGAAAATTAAACCTGGAGACCACACGCTTGTCTTTGAACAAAGACGACGATATATGTTAGTGAGTGGATAACTGTGTTTGAGAAATTTTGAGAATTTTAAAAATTAAAATTTACATGAAAAAACGTTGACCACCGACTTGACTCAAATTTTTCAAAGCACTATTACAGCTATGATCGAAGATATTCAGAGAAGCTTTTCTGCACATGAGGGTGTGTACGGTGCTTTAGTGTGACATCAGAATTGTGTCGTCTGCCGCTCCTCTTTGGAGACCTCAGTCACGAATCAAGCTTTAAGACAGAATACAGTGTTGACATGTTGCTGCAGATACTGGTCAACACTTTTAGGCCTGAAGGGACAAGTGGCCTGAGAGAAATTTGCTGTTCGAAGGCTGAGCCCTCGAAACACTTTCCAGGCTGCCGTCTTACGTGTGGGTGTGTCCTCCGGAGTACGGAAATATTGGCAGACTATTGCATCCTCATTGTATCACCCAGCGACAACATACAGGAGGTTCCACAGGTTTGTGTGTGTGCACGTATGAAGTTTGAGTGTCATGTGGTACTCACAGTGCCAATGCGGTGGCCTCGACACAGGGCACACACAAAAGTGCCGGTGCCTTTTAACATGGTATTGATGCAAGACTGAGGGGCGTTGAGCTGATCCCTGATGGTTTGACTGACCGTTGGCATGTACGGATACAACATCACTGACAGTAAACAGGCGATATTCACAGACACACCGGTCACTGTGCCCGCTCGCTGCCTATAAAAAGGACAGACAGAGATCAGTCAGTCAGACAGATCATGCATTCAAATGTTAATCAAATCTGCTCAGAGATACATGACTCTGAAAGGAGGAGTCGCTTTTCGCAAAGGTGAGTGGTCTATCTCTATTGGCTGTGACACAAATGTGTTTAAACTCATCTGAAATCAAAACCAAGTCCAGCGCAGATCTGAGGTACAGATTGTTTTAACATGGTCATCTCACCTTTCTGTGTCTCCTCCCTTGATCTTCTTCCAGGGTTCGTTGACCTGAATGTACTGGTTGCCATGGCGAGAGATGTTGAGGATGTGTTTCAGAGCATCACGGATTCTGGCGGAGCATTAGAGAAAATTTGATGATTGTGAGAAATTGACAGCTACCCATTGTTATTAGAAATTAAAGGACGGTTTGTGACCCTTCTCCACATGAAGATATATTATACATATACAAATATACATGACTGATCTAATCTGGGATAATCCACTAGTATGGGCAGGGTTAGTGTCAAGACATATCTCAATGTGATACAACAGCCAATCCCAAAGTATAAGACTTGACACTTTGGGCATTAATTGATCAATTGAATTAATACTGAATAACTAAATAAAATCTTTTAAAGACAGTCAGAAATTAACTGCATTAAACTCATAAATTAAATCCCCAAATCAACCTTTTCGACAGGCCTTTAGCTGTCTTACTTGACTTTGTCCATGAGCTGGATGTACTGCTGCAACTCCCAGCCCACCAGAGCCAGCAGCTTCTTATCTTCCTGCTGTAGCTCCATCGCCGGCACACAGCCCTCAAAGAACTTAGCGACAAACATGCCAGCTCTGTAGGAGAGAGAGGGGGGGAAAGGGGGGTTTCAACAAGACATATTTTTTTTTAAAAGCATGCGGGTCAGGGGAAAATATGGGAAAAGGAGAGAGAAAGAAATCGAGAAAGAGAGGGAGAGGAAAACTAGACAAGGGCATGTTACTTGACTCGCTAATTGTTCATAAATTATAGATTTTCCAGCCAGATGTAATAGTGCTCTGCCAGTGTAAACGAACATATCAGTGCGCTGCATCGACCCTCTTCACAGCTCCTTCATCGTCTATATGCTGTAGTTGGAGCCGGCCTTTTTTTATATAGAGTTGTGTGTGTATATATCATGAGGATTGTGGAAGTGAGACGGTTTTTGTCATGTCTGATGCAACATGCTGTTCTATATTTTACACACTCCTCAGTCTGCAAGCAGACAAAAATGCTTTGACATTTCTGTCAAATTTACACTCAACTGCTGTTTTGATGTGTGAGCATAAACTTCGTGTGACCTGCATTCTTAATTTGTTTTAGTCTTTGATTAGTAAAGGCCGGAGGGTTTTTTTCCATCATGGGATTATAAAGAAAATATTCTTACTGTTACAGTTACTGACTCATCTTAATCAAAAAATTAACAATTGCAGGTAAACTGAAGGAAAAGATTTACACGTTTGTCAAGCCAGTTAGTCGTGAAAGTGTCTTCAGGCAATGTTTAAACTGAGCATCAATTAAGTGGAAATCCCCATCACAGATTGGTCGATGAATTTGAATAAACAGCCAGCATAGGATGGACACCCTGACACTAATGATGTGATGGTTTAGTGAATGGATCCAGGCAAAGACAGGACGTCTTTTCTAAGGCAGAATTCTTTCTACCTCCATCACCTTAGGCTCAATGCAATTTACAAGATATTTTTGAACCAATTAGGCATCAACGTTGCTGCCCCAGACCCATTTTGAAGATCAAGGTACTTTGGGGGGAAAAAACTGCTGAGAAAAATCTTTGATGTGGGATTTAACCCTGATCATTTGAGGCAATGTAATTGAGGCTAAATTACGCCATCCCAAACAAATTTAGAAAACTGGGGTGAGCGTCTTGTAATAGTTACTGCTCCAACAGTGAGTACAACAATCTGAAAACTTCACATATAAACCTAAACTTTATAATTGGACTGGATGACAATTTTGTAGCGAATTTACATTTTGAGTGAAACTTACTTTGTACGTAATGTGAAAAACTTGAAGTGGGCTGCCCCATTTTTAATTTCACTTTTCTAAACGTATCAAAAATATTAAAAAATATGGAAAGAAACTCAGAGAAAGGAAAAGTTGAACTCTGGCATACTACTTTTTACTATATTACCACCAGAAACAAAATATTCACTTTCAAACAAACAGCTATTACCAACCTGTTGATGAAGTTGCCCAGGTTGTTGAGCAACTCAGAATTGTTCTTAGTAGCCATGTCAGCCCAGGAGAAGGCTGAATCCTGCCCCTCTGGACGCACATACAGAAGGTAGAACCGCCAAACATCGGACGGGATGCCCGTTTCCTTGGCCATGTCCCCAAACACGCCAACACCTCGGCTCTTGGAGAACTTAGAGTCCTCGTAGTTCAGATACTCTGTGGGAGAGTTGAAGAAAAGTGAACAAACCATAATTTTCAGTGCAAATATTATCATTCAAGATAACCACACGGCAAGGTGAATACATCATAATAACAGTGTTTCAAAACAATTTAAAGAGCTTTAATGAATCCCAATTAGTCTCAAGTTGAATTAAACGTATAATTAATCAATCAGAAGGGGAAATAAGTGCTTACCAGTGGCAACCAGGTGGCTGACCAGAGTGTAGTTGTCCTGCGCTCCCAGCAGGGAGCAGGGAAACACCACACTGTGGAATGGCACATTGTCTTTGGCCATGAAGTTGTACAGCTCCACCTGGTGGCAGAGACACAACACTGCACTGTGAGGATGACATCATATTAGATCATCATGAGATCATGCGGTTCAAAGAGGACTTATCAGCTCACCCCAACACCCAACCCCCATCTCTCGCTCTCCCTCTCTTTTTCTGCACATACAGGCCATCACACACAAATAACAGGAACTCACTCCCCGGGTTTTAGATGGAGATAAGATGAGTCAGTGAGAATAAGGAGGCTGTTTTCCTAATTGAGGGTAAGATGTTGCTGTCACAGCTAAATCAGTCGAATGTTACTCTAAATTGTCATTAATACGAAAATCACAATAGCTCCCCCTCTCAAAGTAAAGCTGATGTAAGCATCATGAACAACAAAAATTGAGAAAACGACTTTTGAGTAAAATGTTTGAAGGAAAGACGGCTCTTTGAACTCTGTTGCTGCCATCTACTCTGAGTACATTTTATTGGTGGGTACAAAACTGCAGTTGTGCGTTATATTCATAATCAAAGAGGTTATGTCTTCCTCTGTTTCACATTAGGGTTATATGGGGCAAGGAATTACACTGTGTTTAAATTGAGAGAGCAAAAGAACAGATGGAGCGATGAAAAAAGCAATCAGACCCAATATGTGGTGTAAAGAGGACAAAAATCTGTGCCAAGCTCGTGCGTCAGTGCTTTGCTCGGCTCATAGATTCAGACAACATATGTCTTGGCAGCTGGAGGCGAGGATGGGCAGGGTTACCTGATCAGGATTCTTCCACCACTTTTCCCATTGGTCGGTGTAGTTGGCAGTAATAGACAAATAACCAATCGGGGCATCGAACCATACGTAGAACACCTGAAGAGGCAGAAAGAGTCATGAGTGGCAAATGATTCTTTTTCCCTTTTTTTAACAGGAATTCTGTCTTGACCACTAGAATCACACTGAACAAAAGCACAACGAGTAGAAGAAACAAAAAAACTCTCACGATGCACAAAGACCTGGCTTTAATCTTTCTTAATTCAAGTCACTTTAAGCAACAAGAAAAATGTGGAGGTGTGTCTTAAAGAAGCTGTCAAACATGTTAAGACATGTAAAACCTAGAGAGTCTCCCAATGACTCACAAGTGTGCTGTACCTAACAAGTGCTGTATCATCAATCACTGCTGCACATGTAAACATTTAATTAAATATGTGGTTAAATTCAAAGTCTTATTATATATTAAAATGCACAGATATTAACATCCTGCATCCATATTGGTCCCATCAGGTTATTTATTGAGTAAAGGGGTATTTTTCATGCCTCAATGAAAGGAGGATATAACGAATAATGTGTGCATCTTTACTAATGTATAATAAACCAATAACAAGCAAGTTCTCTCCTATGGTACGCTTAACATTGTGAAAACTAATACTTTAATTGTACGAGACATGGGCAGACCTTCTCTTTAAAGTCAGGGTGAGGTACTGGCGTTCCCCACTTCAGGTCTCTGGTGATGCAGCGAGGTTTGAGTCCATCTCTCAGCCAGGAGCGAGTGATCTGTTTGGCATTTGCTGTCCAGTCTCCTGTGCTGGTTGACTTGTCGAGCCACTGCTCCAGCTGACTCTCTATCTGCAGGAGAGGAAGAGAGAGAAGGAAAAATGCTGACAAAACCCCACCAAACTCTAAACTACAGCTCTCGAATGAGTACAGCAGTTTATGTAATAAAAATTACCACAGGGATAACTGCCTTTCACAAACTCTCTGACTTTGAATTCTACTTTACACTGGATGATTGTACTCTCCCAAGGCGCTGACTCCCTCTCAACCCCTGTGACCAGAAAATGTTCCCTCTAAATTCTACGATTGACCACCCGAGTCATTTCATTGCGGTTTGAAAACGTACCTTTGGCAGGTCCAGGAAAAGATGTTTGGAGGAGCGGATGACTGGAGTCTGCCTGCAGACCTTACACTGGGGCTCCTGAATGGGACAGGCATTACAAATGATCAGCACCAGTAAGGCTCAATTTAACCTTTCTGAAAATGCAGTTTGGAAGACTGTTTTTCATCCACAAATGCTTTAACGATTTCACAAAACATATGCTTCATTTACAGTCAAAGTCTAAAACTTTCTGGTAAAAGAAAAGGTCTGTTTTTCTGGGTTCAGAATACAGTACACATAGAGGCACAGATTTCTCAGACTGCAGTCCAATGAAGAACAATTTGCAACTGTTGCCACCATTACTCTCTTTCAATAGTCATTGTACGGCTATAATCAGCATAGAGTCATCATGATCGTCCTCCTCTTGCCTTTCATCATCAACATGCTCCTTCCAACTCACACTGAGCTCCACAGCATTAATGAGACGGCCACACTTGTCACACTGGTCGCCACGAGCTTCTGGGTAGCTGCAGTGGGGACAGATGCCTTCTACGAAGCGGTCAGCCAGGAAGCGCTGGCAGTTTTCACAACGCAGTTGCTCCACCGTGTCTTCCACCAGGAAACCATGCTTGTGGAGTCGCCAGAAAATATCCTGCGCTATCCTGAAAGAGAGTAAAGGTTGTTGAAAAAAGGCTTCAGGGGTTGAGCCTCAGACTCAAGCAGAAAATTGAAACTGATCTTTACCTTTTGGTTGAAAAACACTACACTTTAAGTACAATTTAGCAGTTTATATTGAATACTGAATTATTCTAGAAAAAAGAAAATGAAGAGAAGAGAGTTTAGGTTATAAATGTGAATGAAGTAAAATTGTACAATAGCTGATGGTGTTCCTTGTTGGTGGATTGGTAAAACTAAATATGGGACCCAACATCCGATGCTCTTTTCATGAATCAAATCCAAAGTCTTTAATCTGTGGGCTGTTTTCAATTTTCAAAGAGCTGCTTGGTTCTGCTGCACGGTGTTTGGTGCCTTTTATGTTGTACGTTATCAAAGCAACGAGTTCTTTTTCAATCATTGTTATCCTGTTCCCTGTACAAGCTTAAGGATCCCACTCTCATGTTTACTGAGGGAAGAGAGCCGATCTTTTGTATCCCACTTCCACGTGGAAGAAGGTTAAGCCTCCATAAATCCATCATTCCATGTCTTATTTAAACACCTACAACCACAACAATCTGACACCATATACACACACACACACACACACACACACAGACAAGCAATCACAGCCGCTCCATTACTGTCTTTGTATCAATACTTCCTTACAGCAACAATCCATATCTTTGAAGGTATTAATTTTACCTTCAGACTGCAGTTACCTCATCAATAATATGAAATGGATTACTTTACTATTTAACATCCTGTTCATCTGTATAGATCCTCACTGCCAATACGTTTTCTTTTGGTTGACTTTAAAAAAAGTGAAGTTATGAAAAGTGGAACTTTTTCTAACCTTACTGTATTACACTGAAGTGAAACCTCACCTGACTGTTCATCTACTTTTACACACAACCCTCATTTAAGTTAAAATGTAGTTTCCAACATATTTATGCTTATGTAAATAATCAAAACAAATCGTTTAATAGGATTTATTTTAAGTATTTGGTGAAGGAAAAACTACATTTTACAACCATGTCCAATAATCTCTGATTAAGCAGAGCAGAGTTTATGCCTGAGAGGGCTAGACATACACACCAGTAACTAGTGCAAGATTATAGTAATCCGACATTATGTAATAGTTTAGTAATCATATGGAAACGTGTTTGCCCTTTGACACTAAAGCTAAGAAGGGACAGAACTACATCCAACCCCAATGAGGGGAGCAGGATCATGAGGCAGGCTTTAATGCAGGGTGGCTGGGGCTCAGTTGGTAGAGTCAGTTGTCTCACAACCGAAGGTTGGGGGTTCGATCCCCAGCTCCTGCAGCCACATGTCCGATGTGTCCTTGGGCAAGACACTTAACCCCGATTTGCTCCTGCTGCTTTGTCGGTGGCGTATGTGTTTGAATGGGAATACTTACTTCTGATGGGTGGTAGGTGTGACATGTGGTGTAAAAGCGCTTTGAGTAGTCAGAAGACTAGAAAAGCACTATACAACTCAAGTCCTTTTACCATTTAATAAACACTGGAGACATGTTTACATTTAGCTTAAGCTTTCTTGTTTATGAAGAAAGAAAAAAACTTTCTTTAAGCTCTAACATAATGCAGATTTCATTTCAACCACAGCCTTCCTCTTTGATTCCACTTACTCTGTCTGCTTCTCGGTTGTGGTTCTGCCAAAAAAGTCAAAGTCGATCTGGAACCACTTGTAGATGCTGGCGTGAATGGCGTGGTACTTGTCGCAGATCTGCTGCGGAGTCAGACCCTCCTCTCTGGCCTTGTTCTCTGTAGCTGTTCCGTACTCGTCTGTGCCACACACAAACAGCACGTTCCAGTCTCGCAGACGGCCGTACCTTAGAGGAGAAAACACAAGGACCTAGTACAGTGATTGGGATTGAATAAATCCGCCAAAAAGTGAAGTTAGAGTTCACATCTATGTTGGACCAGACCCATGGCCATTGATCAAATTGTTATGAATTCCCTATGGTCTAAGTGAGAACGTTTGTCTAATTTGCAGTAGGTGAAGAGGAGACTATGAAGTGCTGGTGAGAAGAAAAATGCTTGAATGGACGACCTGTTGATGAGGAAGAAAATGACAGACAGCTCTCATTATATAGATAAGAAGGCCCTTTAATGCAGTACTGGTTTTCATATGCCTGATCATTATTCAAGCATAGGATTGAGTAGGGTCTTAAGTATTTAAAACAAGTGTTGGTACAGAGGTCAAGGTTATTTATTTTTTTAATTTAAGGTCAATCCTTTGTTCAGGATTATCTGTGTTTGGATAGCACCTGCTGTATGGAGACAGGAAATAAAGGAAGTCTAAGACCACATTCGTACCTGCTGAAGACGTCAGTGCTGAGGACGCAGCCGATGATGTTACCCAAGTGGGGGACGTTGTTGACATAGGGCAAGGCACTGGTCAGGAGGATGTTTCTCTTGCCCTCCATTGGCAAACTAATGAGGGAAAAAAAAACAAAATCAGGGTTTTGATCTACACACATCATCACTACTCAAAAGTTATTTTCTGCCTTATTTTCCACTCCAACTAACATCTTAAACTACAATATAAACACGCTCGATATAAGCCACTCTCAGAGTTTCTGTTTAATGTCTATAATGAAAACCTTTATTACTTACATGGGGTGCTGTCTGTCTGTAGCTGACTGACAGGAGTTCAGACCTTTACTCCAGGTGAGAGCAGCTGCCTCCATCTCCTCTACGGAAACCAAACGCTCACTTTCCTCACCCTGAACAAACATTTACATAAAGACACTCATCAAAGGGTGATTAACACATAACTCACTTGCCAGGTGTAATCTTCACTGGTAAATATTTGTATTCAATTATACTGGTTTATATAGTTAAATATAACATTAAGACCAATATTCGATACAATTCTTTGACAGAATATTTCCATGATACGCAGGTAATTCTTATAAAAGGTCCACCCTTTCTCCAAACAACAAATTCAAATAGACAGAGAAGTATGCTCCTTACTGTTCAGTGTTTCATGTTTAGAGCTGTATGTTCCATAGAAAACCTTGCTACACATGATATCGTGAGCTGCAACCTGGCCTTTTGTCCTTTAACCCTAACCCCAGGCTAAGGCATTTAGCGATCCGAGACCGGCACACTCTGCAACTTCCTCTGACAAGGGAACCATACAGTAAGTGCTGCTGCTGCTGAGTTTGATTGACACTTGTTTAAATCCTCCCATGCTTACACCAGAAAGAGAATAGAGGATAAAGAAAAAGTGATGTAACCTCCACATGCTGCATGTTCTATATCCTAACACGGGCGTAGCTTTCATAGAGCCAGGTTAACTCCCACACTGAGACTGTGTCTGCTTTACATGACAGGCCTGCCTGCTTAGTTTAAGTGAGGTGAATTCAGGCCCTGCAACCCTTTGCATGCTTTAACTGTACAACTGGGTGAAAGAGCTGAAGTGGAGTAAAGACAGAAATTTGGGAAAGGAAAAGAGTGACAATAAATGTCTTGCAAGTTCTTGTTTGTTTTAGCGCACCTCTAGCTTTAACTCCTATTCTTGGAAACCTCACAGGGCATACATGTTCCCTGAGGCACCAGCACAAGTGCAGTTAGGCACTGAAGCTCCTCTGACTGCGTTTTTTTGTTCAGTGAGCGTGCTTTAAGTCTAATAGTCAACCTGATGATCTGGCTGGTACCTCAGCAGGGCTGCTGTTGCATGGCTTTGTGTCTCTGCATTGGTTGCTTTGGTTGCATTGGTTGCCCTGCAGGCCTTTTCCCTGCAGCACTTTCTGAGCAGAAGACTGTAAACTGTGCATAACAGCCCCACGGTCAAACCAAGTCTTCACACACTTGCGTTCACCTGTTAAAAGAAAGAAACGCGATGAAACGAGAGGCCAGAGGAGAGGCGGGAAAGAGAAAGGTCATGGTAGGTGCAAATTGATCATAGAGAAACAAAGAATTGGAAAAAGAATCGGTAACTGGAATGAAAACAGAGACCACGTTGATGAATTTAAAGAAATAATTAATTAGTCGATGGATAATTAATGCAAGGCTTTGATAATTAATTATCTTAATTCTTCCTTACCCAATGCTTGTGAAGAGTCAGATAAAATGGGGTAGAGTGCGGCCCACAGAACAACATCAGCGACTGAAACAGCATCCTGAAACACAGCACAATTTGATGAATATTTTAGGATATTAAAACATGTTTCATGTGTCTTTTTCTGTCAGCTCTAAAAAAAAACAACAACTATCAGTTTTAAAAGACCTACATAAAGCAGGAGAGGGACCCACACCACTCACTGTGACTGTCTTCATACAGAACAGCCCTGAGGAACACTATTTTCAGTAAATATGGACTCTATGTTCTGCTGGAGCTGCCTCATTGTGTGTGAGGTTCCTCCGAGCCATGCCAATAACCAAGAGACTTAACAAAAAAAAAATCTGTACATGTGAAATTTAAGACAGACACAGATGACTTATTGCCAAAGGGGCTGCAAGTACCAGAGAGAACCCATCCCCCTTCCTCACCCGCCCACCCTGCCACCCACACTGAGGCACAACTGCAACATTTGGGACCTCCTCCCCAGATAAATCGTTTTAACTTTAAAAATGCATCACTAGCTCAGCAGCTGAAAAAAAAAGAAAAAAGGGAAAGAAGAAGAAACAGAAATGTTGCCTGAGGAGCCAAATTTGGCACAGAGGAGACGCTCAGTTAAGCTCAGCTGAGCTTCTGAAGAGGCATCATGAACTTTTGACTTGATCATATAGTCTGTTTGTCTTTATGGTATGATTATGTTCACAGGATTCAGGAATATTTAATGAGAAATGGAGATGTTCAAGCTGTACCCCAGTTAAATATGGCGTGTTCCCCTTGCTTAAGCTTTGCTCCAAGTAGTTTAGTGGCCCCTGGAGGACCTTGGACACCTCCGATCCTTTTCCCTGCAGCAGTGCTGGCTGCACACAGGAGACAAAACAGAGATTAATTAGAATTGATTGTATGACATTAGATCAGGCAGTAAACCAAAGGAGCATGACTGAGGTTAAACAGGTTATTTTGTTAAACCCTACGGAGCAACCTGATTGTGTTTTTCTGTACATTGTTCATTTGAGAGCTGGACCTTTAATTGATTGGCTGCATGGATTTATGGTCCTTAAAAAAACAAAACGTAACATGAATCTGCACTAAAGACAAAAGCATTCATTAATTTAAAGCTGCATCTTAAAGAGGCATTATTGTAAATTCTGTTTTTCTGTAGAGCTCACCTGAAGATCCGTGGCCTCCCATTCAAGCCACTGACCACAAAGTTCACTGCAGTCTGTTCCGCTCACTTCAAACAGATATCTAAGATGTAAAAAAAAAAAAGAAAAGAGGAAAGAAGAAAGTCAAACAGTTGCAGCATACTTGCTTTGAAAAGGAATTTCATGTGATATGTGCCAAACAAACATACATAAAATATAGATACTGCATCTGCCACGGATGGGCTCCGAGTCAGTTACAACGTGGCTCAGAATTATATGGTAATGTAAACTTTGGAAAAAAGAAAAGCTGAAAGGACACTGCCTCCAAGATCATCATTAATATTTGATGACATGAAAATAAAATAGCAGTATCCTTCTTATCTGCTGATAAGAGTATTGATGAATGCTCAAAAATAAAAAATCCTCCTTAAAATCATAATCAAGTGGGTTAAAGCCAGGCAGGCGGATATATAAATCTTTTTTTTGTCCAGTAATCGATTATTCACATTTCTGCTGATACAGCAATACAATGCTAAGCAAATAATTTTGTTGACGTAGATGCAGTGATAGACAGCCTCCCACATAAAGTTATTCATAAATGACTGGAAAGGGAGGAGGATGTTAGCATACTGACCGGCAGATGGCATTGGAGCTGAAAAGGTGCAGTCCACTGGGCAGGAGCAGGGCTGGCAAGGCTGGACGGCTAAGGTAGGGCACCACTCGCTCTGTGGAAATCAAAAACAATCCATGTTGAGACAACAATAAGATTTACACAACATCAGAGGGTTATTATGTAGATGAGAATGTTTTAAACTAGGTGACGATATAAATCACCTTTCTAACAGCTGTGCCTTTGGAGACAGTTTATTGCAGCACTTGCTGATTGTGTTAGAATTTAATGCTCATCTTCAATGAGAACGTATAAGAGAGGACTTCTCAAGGATAATCCTCTGATCATATTCTCATCCTCAATCCTTCTTAGTTAAGAGCCTACTACGTTTAATCAAGAACACAAAGGTCAAGTAGAAGGTGGAAGATTTGATCTTCAATCAGTAATTCATCAGAACTCAGCACAGATCACAGCACGATGATGATACAGTTTTACTGATGTCAATTCCATCATACTCTTTGATATAATATTGGAGCTGTGGCTTGAGTACAACAAATTAAAGGTGGACTTTAATCATCTCTTTAATCTTGAGCTGATATCATTCATCAATCAACCAATTAGCTTTCAACTATGTAATGTATTGCCAACAAATTGACAATTGATTATCTGAGTAATTAAAAAAAGGAAATATAGTAATCGTCTTTCTTTTTGAATGTGATTTTTTTTTAACTCTCCTATGACCACGTAACGGAATCTTTTTGGGTTATGGACAAAAGAAGAACTTTGAGGATGTAGCCTCATCTTATGCTGCTGAGAACACTGATGAACATTTTAATTAATGTCCTGAAAATGTATACACTAAACAACAATCTAATACATCAGAACAGTAATTGCCATATTAACTAACATTGAAAACAATTGTTAGACGGAGCCTTTCTGTTTGTTCAACCAATTTTGAACCATATGCATACATTTTTTAATACAATTTACTTCTTCACCCCTTTTGCTGATACAAACATAATGCATTTCTAATATTAAGTGGAATATTAACAGATTTTTTTCCAACAGGCCACTTCTTTCATACACTGTAACTGCGTGCCAGGTGGTCCAGTTCACTTAGGTTCACACTGCGAGACTTAACGCCCAATTATGATTTTTTTTTTGTTCAGATCTGAGTTTTCTTTCTGTGGCTGTTCACTTTGGTTTTTAAATGTGGCCTGTATCAGACTCCTGTGGGAATCCACATATAAAAGAGGCCAAAATCTGATCAGATTCATTGCAACTTGTGCTGTTCACGCTGTCGGAAAAAAAAAAGAAAAAAAAAAGATCTGAGTCACATAGGAGCAAAAATTCTGATTCAGGTCACTTTTGGCTGCAGTAGATCTCTGTGATCCAGCTCCTGTGGATGTGTAGCTCTCATCTGGGACTTCAGTTGTTACCTCTCTCACATGACCGATACAATCAGACTATGTGCTCAAAGAAGGGATGTATAACCACTTAATCAGGACTAAATTCCTTTACATTTCCACAGATATGAGATTATAAAAATAAAATGCATCCTCAAATACCCCAAGTTGCAGTATAGTTTGTAAGCATATCCAGCTATATTCTGTGTAAAAGGAAACCCAAAGCAAAAATACACATAATTCCTTATGGTTGATTGAAGCCATTGGACTATTTAAATTGAAAAAGCCTCTCTTTTAAAAAAAAAAATCTGCGCAGATGTTACACATGTTTGTCTCCAACCCTGAGGAGCCACGAGTTCTTTGTTTGATATCAATGTGTCCATCAGGTTCAATATACAGACTTTATATATATACAGTCATCTTTTCTGCTTCTCAGATTCATTTTGGGTCCAGTTACCCGTCAAGGCTTTACATTGGGGTAAGCCTGAACTACCTGGCAAGAATGACAGAATTACACTCTATGCTAAAGCAGATTTGAAACCTATATACAGATGGTAGGTCAAATTTCAGCCTCATTATGTGGAAGGTTATTTTTATTTGCAAAACACAGACAGTCTCATTATTTATAACGATATAGCATATTTTAGCATAGCATATAACAACATGTGTGCTCGAGCTCGCACAAACAAATCCCTGTAACATAAAAGTTTAACCAATCCAAAGTAATTACGGATTGTTCCAGACAGGACAGGTACATGCATAGTTATACTGTACAGGTAGAAGCTGAACACCTGGATGTACACAGTGCTAAACAAAGCCTACATGATGATGTGCAAACAAACTGAACTAAAACAAGAAAAGAGTGACTACAGTCACAGATTTTTCTAGCCGCTTCTCAGGTGCAGGTACATCTGTTCACGCACTCACTCCATTCATCAATGACTCACTGGCAGGCAGGCAGGCAGCTATACAGAAAACAGCTAGCTAATGGTAGCTTATCACAGTTTCTATCGTCAGCTACAACACAAACTCAACTCAGACTTGACAGAATTCAATTAATTATAGTGACCCACTGCCTTACTAGCAAACAGCAGATGCCATAAGCCCTCTTTTAGGTAAAGCCACACATTCATGTTAAGCTAACCATGCTTTCTTACCTTCGTGGTTGACATAGTGGACGTCACACTGAACTCCTGTCACTTCTAAAGCAGCTAACACCTTCCGGCAGTGCGGGTTTCCTTCACTTACGAACAGCTTCATTTGGTAGCTACTCCTCTATGCTGGGATTGGCGACTGGCTTAAACGGTGGCAATATAATAACTTTAAAACAAGACAAGAAGCTGCTAGTAAAACTTTACCAGTGAGTGCTGTCCACACGCTGATGCAAGCACTGTCGGCTTTTAACAAATGGCGGATATGTAGTTTTTGAACGATGTCCGTGTCCACCCTATAAATAGTGGTTGTCCGTAAGATGGACTTCATGTCCCACAAACCCCTGCAAAGAGCGTCATCTGCGACACGCACGAGGTTTGCTTGTTTTTGTTTGTATCGTAGCACCGGTGGGCGGAAAGGGTCTCTCGTGATGAAAATTACATACCGGACGACGCCATACTAACTTCAGCCTATTCAGTCATCTCATTGGTTCTTTGTCAAATCATATTGTAGGCTTTTAGCCAATCTTCACCCACCAAACGCGACCAGCGAAAGCTATTTTTTTATCCACTTAAAGCGCCAGGAGGATGTATCACTATGGGCTGCACCGGGCAATTTAGTACCCGAGTGTGACTGTTAATCTGCAAAGTGCTCGGCGGGGTTACTGTTTCAGCGTCCGTTTCCTAAATGATGTGAAGTTGTACATATTTTGATTATTAAAAACGAGAAAAGGCGTAGCTCCAACTCTCTCTTTGCACTTCACTCTAAAAACGCAACTGAGCTGTCATCACGTCGCTGCAAGGTGAGTGATGTTTGTTCTCTCAATTTCAAATGACATTTCTCAGAAAAGAGATTTCTTTAGTCAGACAACTTATATCCTGTCTGAAATATAACGTGATTGCAAGAAAGAATATGTGCAAGATTTAGTTTTTCTGTTAGCCCCCCTCCCCATTGTATTTATTGTGCTGTAATATAAGGGCAGCTGAACTATGAACCATACAATCCTATCTTTTTTAGTGCATTCAATATATGCACGAAATAATTTGGTATCTATTTTTTGAATGAATTGTTTTCAAGTTGTTAGATCACAGTTTCTGACCACCTGCCACATGAGTACAGGTTTGAAAAATCTCTTAATCCCCATCAGACTAATGACTCATTCAGTGATGACTGAGGCAACTTGCATACATAAGAATAAATAAGTTTAACAACAGTTTACCTGACCTTAATGATCTTTAAGCCTAGTTATCTATATTCTGAAAAACTATAGAAGTTGTGTATGAGTTATTGTGAAAAAATCATTCTGTGTTGATCCATTTTTGAACTGAAACAAGCTCATTGGAAACTATTGCAATAACTTTAATACAGTGCTTCCATCTAGTGTAAAGTTTGTGGGGAAATAAAAGTTGTAGACTAACGCTGCAGGTCTAACATTTAGCAGTGCAGGTCCTGTCTCTGAAAATAGCTCATACACTTTCCAGTTACCAAAATAGCAAGTGTGCTTTTTTGAAAAACAAGGTATTTTTCCACATCATAGGGTCAAAGCACAGGAAGCCTTTACTGTCACAGACTCTCAGGCTCAGCTGTGACAGAGAACGAGAGCCACGAAGGGCCAACTAACTGCAAACACAACATAAACTAAAAATTACTTTAACCTCCAATATTTTTTGTTAAAGCATTATTTTAGCTGTTTACATTTTCCTTTCTATCTGCTCCCAGAATATAGTAACTATTTAAAGAGCTTTTGACATTGAAAGCACTTGATTATATACATTTATCTATTTTATGTATAGTTACGATGCTTTTTTTAAAAACATTTTTCATTTCTTCAAAGGTGCTGCTGGCTTTATGACTCATTTTTGGTCATCTCTTTGTTCCAGTCCGTAAATGTCACACTGATAACTTTTGCTAATTCTCAATACTTTACATATGACATACTTCTCTTCATGCGGAAATATTTGCATGCTACTGTGAGCGAGTTTTAAGCCCTCACATGCAGCTACATAGGAACTGCATAGACTGGTTAACCACAGGGTGTGATGGAAAAAGTTTGACTGACGCATTGCATTTTTGCTGTTTTATAATCTTTCTTAAGTCCATGCAAAGAAGGAGATTTGCTCCCCTTTTTGCTAGCGTGTGACGACACAAGCTTGGAAGATTATTCTCCACTTGCAACATTGCTGATTAAAAGTGCCCTGTACCATGTGCAGCATTAGCACAGGGGTTACCAGTTTGCTGTAATTTGCCAGTGTGCTTCACAGACTGCTGTCATAGACTGATTGAGAGACTGAAGCCTGGTTTGATACTTGTCAGATTATTCTTCTACTTTGGGCTATGTGTCTGTGGTCTTTCTCAGAGTGTGAGATCTGTTTGCATGCTATGAGCTGTGAAGCAAGATTATACAGTAGCAGCAGCTCAGCAAACCTCATGTTACTTTCCTTATTTGTACTGTACTCACAAGGTAACAGCCACACCACAACTGAGTTTTTGGTCCTCCAGAAATCTGCACATGTGAAGGATAGATATCTGTTTTTTGGAATGCATAACTTTGATTGTCTCTCCGTATCTTCGTGTTCTGGTGAAGATACTGTAGCTGCGGTAGTCATGTCATCACTTTAAACTTCCTGTCAATGAAACTAGTTCTCATAACATTTTCAAAACTTTCTACCCCAGTTCTTGGTAACAACTCATGCTGCAAAGTTTAAAGGGCATATGGGAGCCTCAAAAAGGAAAACTTTTGTTTAGATTATATTTAAAAAAATCAGTTTTCACTCTTAGTTGCCTGTTTTTCTTTGTTTTGTTTTAAATGTCTAAAAAAACACATCTGTAAATCAGTCCTCCCTTCAAAGAGTCAATAAGGCTCAGTTTTAATGTTTTTTAAGAGAGTGTTGGTTTAACTTAATGATCATTTGCGGGGGCTAATGTGTTTTCACTTGTTGAATGGTCATTATTGAATGGTCATTGGTTTGATTTAAATCTTAAAGTAAATATTAATCAAAGTGTGTCAGCAACGTTTGGGTCAATTTGTTGTTACTAATTGGTGGAGTAGAAATATTATTGGAAATATGTTCCAATAATGTGTCACATCCTCAATTTTCTGCTATATACTCACTGCTTCAATTCCAGTAATACAAATACAAGCTTTTAGATAAACATGAACTCCCTTCTTACAACAGACTGTAATATAAAACCGCTACATAATTTCAATAAATCCACTTTATAAACAATAAAATAGAAATATTTCTGTGAATAACAAGTCTGCTGTGATGCACAGAAACCTTGATTGTAATCTGTCTTTGATGGTGCAGTGGTTAGCACTGTCACCTCACAGCAAGAAGGTGGTTCCTGTTTTTGAATCCCCATCTGACATGAACTTTACGTGTGGAGTTTGCATGTTCTCCGTAGGCATGCGTAAGTTCCATGGACTGTAAATATTAATGGAGGAAGCCTGAGTGACGTCAGCCATCTGTTACTTCAGGGGGCTTTGGAAGCCCGCCGAGGACGGTTGTCATGCGGGAAATGCTGTCTCAATCTAACTTTCATTTAACCTAACAGGAGGATAAGAGCTGGAGCTAAAGCGGGTCTTAAGCCTCGTGACAAACAGCTACACCACGTCTGCCAATCAGGTCAAATACACGCCTTGTTATGAATAACTCTTCTCCTTCATAAAATCAAATACAGTGTGTTGTAGAGACATGAGCTAATCAGACCAATTTAGGTTTTTGAACCAGGCTGTAAACATGTTAATTTCTGCTGTAAAAAATGCTTTCTTGAATGGGTGTGTATGTGACTTCTTGTGCTTCTGCAGCCAGCCTCAAGCAGACTCACAAACGGCAGGATTTTGCACTTTCACATTGGTTTCATTGTTCAACCCGAAATTGCTGCTTGGTAAGTTCCCTTCGGGTACTTCAACTTCCTCCCACAGTCCAAAGACATGCTGGGTAGGCTAATTGGTAACTTTACATTGCCTGTAGGTGTGAGTGTGCCTGGTTGTTTGTCTCTATGCCTGAACTGACCAGTCCAAGGTGTACCATGCCTCTCAACCAATGACAGGGACGGGCTGCAGCCCTGAACGGGACAAAGGCCATATGGATGGAAGTTTTCCTTTTTTAGAGTGGGCATTCTTCAATGCAGCGCAGTTAGTGCAAATAGAAAACTGTATAATCAAAATGTAAAACTTTTTTGTTTATTTGTTGTAAAATTACCTCTTTGAAGCCCACCTGCAGTGCCTTCAAGGCCCAACTTGGTTTCACTGGTCTATATGGAAGCAGATTACTATAACACAGCTATACAGTAGCTCCACCTACATTCACATCTGTGCTGTTTTAATCCAAACCAGTTTAATCCTGCATTTACTATCAGTATGCAGTGGATTGTGCTTTCACTGGATTGCAGTATGCAGAATTACAGCACTACAGACATCCCCCCAGAGACAGAGAAAATAACAAAAATTACTACAAACACCACTTACATTTGATAACTGGACTCTGTTTTATTGAGTGTCACGTTAATTATAATGAAACAACATTTTTATTATATCTGAAATAGGTAGCCATCAATATTATAACGCATACTAGGTGTGTCATACAATTGATAAATAATTTTCATGCAGAAGCAGTGAAAATGCTGCACATTGTCTGGCCTAAGCTTCTCTTAAGGGGTTATATGTTGTTTTCTGTATCATTATGTTAATGCAAACCTGAAATACTTTGTTGGCATCGCCTTCGTCAGACAAAACTAAACATAAGAAGATGCCAACCTTTGCTTTTTTTTTGGACAACAATGACTGGCAAATGCAAACACTGAAAATTGTCTGAATCTAATGGTGGTTATAGTTACAGTCCCAAAGGCTGCATTCATGCTATTAACTGAGGAGAAAATGGAAGAAAAGTTGTCGTTTGGAAGACAAAAAAAAAGCAAATAATTGAATTAAAAGACTTTCAGGCGCCATTGGTAAGCACTGACACATCCTAACCTCTATTTATAATTTGTGTCATGGTCCTTAATTGAACAAATATCCCTTAAACCCTGTGAAAGCATCAAAGCGGTGTGCCTCTTCTCCACACTGTTTGCCCTGGGAGGTTTAGCTGCTCTTCCTTGTGCCCTGGCAGTATCGTGCTCACTTCAGCTGCACACGGCTGAAAGTGGGTCTTTGACTTGCCTGATAGCTTTTGACAGCTCACTCTCATCCCCGGTGGATCAATGGAGCTCAGCGCGCTTCATTAGAAACATCAATGTACCGCACATTCCCACAGGCTCAGCACCAACCCATGAGCTCGCTCCGAGAGGGTTGGTTTATTTTGTTATTCTCCAAAGATCACTCTTTGCTTCTCTGTGAGACTTTTTATTTTCTTCAAATGGACGAAAACTGCAGGAATATGTAGGGTTACCATGTTTGTTTCTCATGGATGGAAACTGACTACCAGTATAAACTAGTAGGAGCCAAAATACACGTCCATGGGATTTTAGTGTGTTTGCTTTTATTTCAGTTTATATCACATAGAATAAAAATACTTCGAAGTTCAAACACTTATTACTGAGTTTGACTGCAGGAGACAAACCAATGAAATCGCTCTCTGGCAGGCGTTGACCTTAACTTTTAAAATAACATGGATATAAATCAGTGTGATTGAATAAATCAACATCTCTCCAGCCACATTGAAGAGGAAAATCCTGGAATAAAGTATAAATACTGTAAATTCTGAAAATATAGTTGATTGGCACAAAATCATTTCCAACATTTTTGATTATAAGTAAACCATTTAGAACCCTTATTAAGAAAATGCAAAACATTGACAGGAAAGCTCTGGCTGAGGAGGTAGACCGGTCAATCAGAGGTTTGACACCCAGCTCCTCTTGTCCATTTGTCAAGGTGTCCTTCATACTGAAACCCAAATAGCTCCTGAAGGCTATGCTTTTAGTGTGTGTGTGTGTGTCTGTGTGTGACGTGTGTGTTTAAAACATGCAATGCTTTCTCAGTCAGAATGTGTACATTTCAATCATTGGATTGAGGCCTGGGTATAATGGTCATGCTTTCACTCTATTTTGATGCAAACAGATCAAGCTGTAGCTAGCTATTTGCTGCGCTCAGATTAATTGTTTCAGCTTCAGTGATACAAAAAATCTGCTTTTTGGATATATTTTGGATTCAGGAGAAATATGTAGCACACACAGGTATTTTTTGGTTATTTCACCTTGTGTTTTTGCAATAATGAACAATGATATCGCATGACGCATAGTTTTCTCATTTCGTGCATGCCTATTTCAGACATTTGCGCTCTGAAATTCAAAGAATAACTCGATGTGGTTTGATAAATCTAACAGTTAACTTATTGAGCATGAGGAGGACAATCCTAAAATATAAAATATAAATGCTCCAAAGAGTATCTGATTTACACAAAATGATTTCTACAGTAACTGTATTTAAATAATAAGTGAATAATGTAGAATATTTGGGATTCTCAGGAGGCGGGACATGACTGAAAAAGGACGCAATGTTGATTATAATTCCAAGATGGGGGCTAATTCTAATGTTATGATGCAGTTTGTCTCTAATCAAGCTTCATGTTATTGGAGTGACATATTTACAAGCCAAACAAATGGAGAAAAAACTCCTTGGTGTGCAGAACAGAGTATGAAGCTGCTTAATTACATAGTGATCCCTCCGGTTGCCTTCTGGTTGTGTGATATACGTCATCAACCCCCCCGCTCGCCTGCGTTGGATTTTCCAAACTTTATCTGCTGCGTTCACACATTGGTTCACTCCGACTTCTTGCAAACGTTTATTAGGGGGCTTGCTGAAAAAATGACGGATGAAGTAGGGATGAAAAAAACAGATTTGTAGCTCACCATGAAAAGTTTGGAAATGTTTCTGTTTTGTTGTTTTTTGTTTTTGTGAATACAGCAATTGTTCATTTCTTCCCACATACCTACGTGAACAGAGATCATAACTACATAACATCATTCAATGGTCTGAAAGTTATCATTCGTACCTCAACCTATAACTGTATTTTAGAAGTAAAATCAAAGGCTGACCAAGATATTTAATGTTGTATTTCTCATAAATGAGCAAAGCTGCTTATACAAAAAACAAGCTCTTTTAATAAGCTTATTTCTCTGGCTGATATAAGCTTGTTGTTATGGTTTAACTCAAAGTATACTAGCAGTTTATTTGTCTCTACTTTTTTTCTATATGTGAAAAAGTTAATTACAATGTGATGCTTGAATTAATTCTTTAAAGAAGTTAAAATGCCCCCTGAGCAATCCTGCAATACTTCGCCTAACTGGTGCGTCTAGTTGTTGTTTTTATTTAAATGAGAGAAATGAGAAGTTGAATATTATACGAGTGAACTCTCTGAAGAAGTTTGTTATACATGTACATGTTGATGCAGGCTGCAGGGTTCATTGTAAACACAGACGTTGCGTCAGCACTCGCTTGAAATCATCTCATCACATATATGAAATGTTGTGATGTGCAACAAGAACACAAAAAGCACACACAGCAGAGACACTGGAGAGTGGAGCTGGTCACAGAGGCTGCTGTCACCATGATAGTAGAGAGCCTGAGCCAATGGCTGCCTCACTGTCATCATCTGCTTTTTGATTGGCTCTCTGATCATTTACACAGCTAATCAGTGAATGAATCCTTCCCACCATAGGCACACACACGAACACACACACATAGACGTGCAGTCATACATGCGTTCAGCCCGCCGTCGCACTGGGAAACCCAGTGTGTGTTTCAGTGTCTCTCTGGTCTGATTATCAATAATTTATGTCTCTGGGAGGATGAAAGGCTGTTATGGCTCCAGGCATGCATCTCATACAGAGAGAGAGACATCAGCGCTCACAGTTATAACTGTACATTTATAGACTAAGTGAAGCTCCGTCACATGGATGGCCTTAGTAGAACTGGTCATCAGCAGAGGGTCGACTGATTTTCTTTCCTTAGTCTGCGAAATTGGAGGTCTTTGACGTCTTTTTTTCTACAAAATGTTGACAGATTTGTAAAAGGGTACACTGTTTAACTCTTCAAAAGAGTATCAATACTGCACAGATAAAGATAAGGGAATTTGAATAATGATAAAATAAGTAAGTCCACAGAAAATAAATCCATAAAACAGATGAAAACGCTCAGCCTACTGCCCTCATCCCTAACCCAAATGACATCACACACTGAGGATATCATACGTATTGTCCTGCATTCAGACTAGACTCGTTCCAATATTGATACTTATGCTGGAAACTGTTACTTGTACTGGATTTAGATATCAGTAAGAGCATCATCATCCAGTGTATGTAATGTAATGGGCCTTTAATACCACCTAAATTATGGTACTACAGTAGGTGTACCATCACCCCCAAAAAATCAACTTCTTAAAAGTAAATCATTGTGTGACAGTAAGTCACAAGAGAGAGTACAATGTAGGTCAAAGCTAGAAAATGTCAACCACTGTGTTTTTCCCAACAACATTATGTATATATTTTTTTATTGCCCTAGTATCTACGGTGGCCCTGAAGGTCAACTGCCAAAATCTTTTTAATGAACGTCAAGAACATTTAACTAAATTCAAGAACATTTATCATCATGCAAATGAACATTTTACAAAACACAAAAATATCCCATGAGCCAAAACACATTTCATGAATATTTTTAGAAGCAAGTGAATGTTTTTGCATTTCATTAAATGTTTTTGCAGCTGACCTTCAGGGCCACCGTATAGTATCAGAGGTGTGTTTGGTATCGGACAATTTTCAATTCAATGTGCCAGTGTTGTGTTGGGAAGGAAAAAAATGGTATTGGAACATCTCATTATAAAGACACCAAAAATATCCAAAATATGGAAGTTGGTCTGGTAGCTGGAGAGGTGCCAGATCACTTCTAGTACTGCCGAGGTGCCCTTGAGCAAACTGAACCCCCAACCGCTCTGGTGCGCTCCCTACGTAGCAGTGTGCAGCAGCCCCACTCTGACATCTCTGCACTAATGCATGTGTGTATCACACACCGAATCACACACATGTGTGTATCACACAGGCCTGTGTGTGTGAGAAGCATGTCTCTAGAATAACAGAGTGTACAGACAAATTTCCCCTCGGGGATTAATAAAGTATAGAAAATAAAAATAAATAAAAATAATCTACAAAGCTAACCAGTGCATCACCGTGCAGCCCAAACTGTAATATATGAATTCAAATGAACTTGGTTTAAGATATAAGAATGCAGCAGTATTTAAACAAGATCGAGAAAAAAACATTTATTCTAGATGTGTTTGTTTGGCTATTGTAGGTAGTTTTGGCTCCCCAATACTCGCTGAGTCAATAAGTAACAAAGCAAAAGAGACCACTTTAAAGTAAAGACCCTACCATTACCCCTCAGAACTGCAGCATCTAAAGAAAGAGTGTACTGTATGTTAAATATTGTAAAGCCTTGTGAGAAAAGGATTCTGAAACGACTTGACATTTGACACCGCTGCATCCACTCCAAACTTGCTGTGTGTTTATTTCTAAAAGTAAAAGCTCTTGAGTCATCAAACATTCACACTTCACTTTGTGATCATTGAATCTGTTTCAGGTGTAAATTAGTAAGTCTTGTGTGGAAACCGTTGCTTAAGGCTTAGCATTGATTTTTAGGAAAATTCCAAGGCGTTCCGCTGATTCTTCTAAGATGTTCCGCTGTGCTAAAGCTCCCTTTACCTATAATGCATGATGTGGATCAATGATGCAATGCTCCACCTCACACAGTCTTACCTGGTTGAAAGTTTGGACCTTAAACAATCTTGCTGAGCTGAAAAACCACTGGAAGCAGGTTTGCATGAGAAACAACAGATCATGCACAAGAACGTGCAGCAGCTGTTTGGTTGACACATGAATGAAATCAGCACTTTTAACCTATTTTGTGGTCATTGAAGTGCTCAGACAGTATGCATTGTGTGGAGCAACTTTATCTGGCTTATTTCCCTGCAAAGCTTTTGGTTATACACATTCATATGTAAATACACTACAGTCTTTGTGTGTATGTGTGTGTTTGTGATTCCGGATGGGAGTGCATGCAAAAGGCCTTTGAAGTTTCTCATTCACTCCATACTCCTCTTCCCCATGTCTCATCGCTCTTTGAAGACCATGTAGCCATGATTATTAAAGACACCCTCATTCGACTTCAAACGTATGGAATGAATATGGATATGATACGACACCAAAGTTTCCACCAACAGCACCCTTCACTCCACGATCATCCTGCAGGGTGATGAACTTGACAGGCTCGGTGATCTTCAGCAATCTCTGTGGGAGCCGTATTTCACGATTCTTTGGAGCTTCATGATCGTTGCAATTTCTTCTCTCTTTTTTTCATCTAGCTTGCCTTCACTTCTGGCATCATCTCTGTATCCTTATCAAGCCTTGTAGAGACTTTCTGAACACCCTCTGCCTTTTTCTTCCACCTACCATATAATTTATTACATGGTAATTTGCATTCATCATCTCTCTCTCTCACCCCGCCCTCCAGCGACAAGAGTGTTTTCAAGAGTGTCATGGTAGCATTAGCAGCAGGTGGTTTGCATGCATGACTTAGTCCATGAACTACATATTGTTTACACTTTATACGACCGCCTTTTCCACACCATGTTTTTATACCTCATGCGTATCACATTGTGCCCTTGAACATACCATGTGATTTTACGCTGCTTTGACAGAAAGTGACGTCCTCCCCGCTTAAAAAGAATAGTTTTAGGCTCATGGCTTGTCTTTTCTTGGATGTTTGACCTTCACTGTGCAGAAATACGATGATCTGTGATCTGAGTTTGAGCTGTCACAGCTGTCTTAAAGTTCCCGACTTTCCTTGAAATCAAATGAACAAATCTACCTTGCACTGACTGTCACCCCGTATCTGGCTGCTCTTTGAAAATAAAGTCATTTTGTAGGTATTTTTTTATGTTGTGCTCAAGTAAGTCATTTTCCTGGAAAGCATTAAGAAATCTTCATGACACATCCTTTACTCAGAAGGATGCATCCCTTCACTGTGATGGATTATCAACCTCAGCTTTAACAGAATTCCCGTACCAATATTTTTGACAAGAGATGATCTTTGCCTCCTGGTAGTTGGGAGGTTAAATGTAAAAAAATTATATGCAATTTGGATAATGTTTGTCTCAAACATGCTAAACCATCAGGACAGCCTTTAATCTTTTAAAGTCTTTAATCCCATGGCCTCTCAGGATCCTTGATAGCACTAAAAAATATAAAAAATTCTGGTAGTGTTACATCAAATCATATGTTATACGAAGCATTTTATATTCAAATTTAGCCAGATATTGACACTTATAGACTTGATTAAAATCCTGAGATGATTTTTCACCACTGCTACCATCCATTCAGTATATGTGCTAACTGTGTGGTGGATCTCTGACCGGTGCGCCCCCATGGATTTTGGGTTGCATGAAAAAGAAAACAATTAACTATTGATGAAAAAATATATATATATATTTTCCACAATTTTTCCGGCTCCTGTCAGTCATGGGCCCTTGGAATCATACTTACTTTTCTCCCCCATATGACGCCCCTAATCTCTGATGAGACCAGTCAACTGTATGTGTGGATCAATAGCATGATCGATAAACTGGGCTGCTGGTTGCTTTGTATGGTCAGCAGCACACATGTCCTGTCTCTCTCTGCCTCTCCCTTTTGTCATGTTCCTCTTTCTCAAGTTCAAACACGGTTTATTTGCATGGATGGGTCATCTCTCCGTTTCTGTCACTCCCTCTGTTTTTAACTCTGAAGCAAAATGCTGGGGAGGTCAGCGGGGGTTCAGTGAGTGGAGACCGGATCATTTCTCTGCATAGGATTAACTATGTGTGTGTGTGTGTGTGTGTGTGTGTGTGTGTGTGTGTGAGTGTATGAAAGAGAGATTGCGAGTGAGTTTCTGCAGGAGGGAGCTGGAGCTGCTAGTTCGTGTTAAATTTAGTGGTTTTCTGCCCCACCTTTTTCCATAACCAATCTATGTTTGCTCTTTAATCTTAAGCAGGCCAGACAGTCAAATATCTTCTACTGGAGGGCCATTATTTTAAATACATTTTAATATTTTTTTATTATATTGTATTTTTGTTTTGTTTTAAAGGCACAGATCGCCGTTACTGCAGAGTAAGCTGGGGACCAAACTGGGATGTAGAAACAGCTTCATTTCAGGACCATGGTGAGTGGCCTTTTTTCTCTCTCTCTCTCTCTCTCTCTCTCTCTCTCTCTCTCTCTCTCTCTCTCTCTCTCTCTCTCTCCATCCCTCTCTATTGCATGCATGCACAAATGTTGACTCCGTTTCTTTGGCTCACTCTGACTTGCATGCTCACACACTCAGAGCTGCAGAGAGAGCAACAAAGCAAATAAAGCACTCAGTTTCTCTCCTCTGTGTATTTGACAGTTTTTCATGCCCTCTCCTTTTGTGTTGTTGATACAACAACAACATAAGCCCTGCACCCTCAGCCCCCTGGCACACACTATCCTTGTCGTGGCAGGGAGCCGTTGTTCGTCTCTGACACCATATGGGCCTCTCTGTATGTTTGGGTTTGTGACGCCAGTGCCCTCTGCACTGCCATCTGACCTGCAAACAGAAACACAGCCTGGCCCTCATTTTCCCTTTTGTAGATCTCAATTTGATGTGGTCGCTATCTATTTTCATAGTAAAATAACCCACATTTCATTAAATCTGGAATATGTTGAACCAATTTCTTTCTATGTCTTGTAATATAGCCTTTTTATTTTCTATTGTATATCAATAAAATAACTTTAACTAAAATCTTGAGTCATATGGGTTGAAAGGCTGACCCTATTCGTGACTGATCCTGTCTCCGCTTTAGCAAGAAGTCAGATTTTTAACCTAAGTGTGCATTATCAAGTGCCTCCACTATGAATAATGCAACTAGGGACTTTAACCCTGCTGTAGCAGCCTAATTTGCACATGCCAGATAAAGCCTCTTGTGCCCATGTAGGACATGATGATCCACAATTGAACTATATCCTTCACTCAACACATTTCTTTGGTTAGATAAAGCCTCCCTGAAGCTGGGTGTTATGAATGTATTCTGTGTTCAGCGTGTTCTGTTGAGCGAGCAGGAGAAACAGGAAAAGGAACACAGGTGTGCAGCAGCATGGCATACTGTAGCTCATCCTCTCTGTGCAGAGAGAGTCATTTATTGACAGGTTGCATGAGCAGACTCTGCTGCTGTGTTTGTGTGGCCTTATTTAAAAACCCACCGAATGATGCAATTCTTTTCTGCCCATCTGAGCACTAAATGACACATTACTGAAGTCATGCAGCAGGATTGTTTTAAGTCAAACACAACTGCTACTCCCTGCTTCAAGGCTTTGTGGTAATTAAAGCTCCTCACAGAGCTGCACAGCAGTCAGATAGGGAAACGGAGAACCACGTAGTTGCTGTATTGAAGTTCTGTGAGCACAGCACAAAAAGCTCCTTTGGCTGTCAACATTTAAACCGCCAAAGATGATTTACATCAGAAAAACTAACAGGGAGACAGAAAGCATACGACCCAAACTGTGGTTTGAAGCTTCCTGTTTGCTTGAACCCTGTCTACCTCTTGCTTTTTCCTCTGTCCCTCATGAGTTTTCAAGCAGATTATGAAACTAGCTCATCAATAGTAAAAAAGAAGTTTATCCCTTAATTATTTTCAATATTATATCCAGTGATATTGATTTTAACTGAGAAAAGATTATATCAGCTTGCACACTACTGTCAGTTTCTCCTGAGATCTGTACTCCATCACAAGGATTCCCTAAGAAAAACCCATATGAATAAATGAAAGTACAGCCCCATGATACAAACACAGTCAAACATGAATTCATTCACATCACAGATATACCTCTCATAGCACTTGCTAGCTGGTCTTTGATATAGAAGGAAATGCAATGAGTCAGTTATTTTAGTTTTTGCATTTCTGATAACAAGGAGAAGACGTTTTCAAACCATAGAAGTCTGAACTTGCCTGGTTGAGCTTTAACAAACAGCAGAGCTTTTTGTTTAGCGTCCCCTTATTGGATACGTACCCTACTCTTTTTGCAATACTTGCCATGTATAATGTTTTTTTAATATATAAATAATGAGTTTTGGATGAAAAGCTTGTAGCGTGTATATTTGTGCTCCAGTAATCTCACAACCTAAGAACATATGCTAACTCAATATGGATGAAGCAACCTCAGCAATTGTCTGTTTAAACGCCTGTATTTATGTTGTTGTTATTATTTTGGAACTATTTTTATTCTGCTCTTTAACATTTTGATAAAGTACCCTGCACTTAGCTTCCCAGCGATAGCCAGTCAGGCAGGCCTCAGCTCAATCATATGCTGGTACAGAGGGATTTGACTGGAAATCTCTGTGTCCGTGGATGTCACAGATTCATTCCTGTGCTTTAATAACAGTGGGATTATTAAGGTTCAGCCAGCTAACCCTGCCCTCCCTTACATCGCCTTCACATGGCTCACAACTCCATCCAGTATCATCCTTTCCTCCAAGTCTATAGGCTTCTCTCCTATCTATTTCCCCATCCTGACTTTCTGCTCATTTTGCTCTCTTTTCTGGCCCATTTATACTTTTCTTCTTTCTTTAATCCCATTAATCTACAGTTTCTTATTCCTCTGCATCTCTTACACCCACAGTGATAACATGCATTTTTTAGATTTTCAGGGTTGTCTCTCTTGTTTACCGCCTCTCTTCTTGTCACCCAGACTGATACGGGTTGGGTCTGACTGTGACTAAACACTGTTGCTAGGTGCCGAGGGATGTTCCCCTTTCTGTGTGTGTGTATGTGTGTTTTTGTGGTGGTGGGTGGGTGCATTTTCTGTGCAAGCTGTATCACTATGTGTCTGGCAAAAAGTTGGATGTTCTCTTATGTAAGCGGGTCTTGGCGGGGTAGAGCAGGGGTTTAGCTCGGGGATGCTGGCTCAGGTGGAGAGATGGAGACAGATGCTATTTTGGGTAAACTGCACTCCTCCTTACATCCTCCAAACGCATGAGTTATTCACTCACACGTGTCTCTGAGCTCCACCAGGATGAAAGGACAATGAGAAAGTTGTTTACTGGGGCCTTGTACAAATATTTGTGAAACATCTTTCTCATTCATGTCTGTCAACTCTTGCATATTAAAAACGAGCGTTTTATTAATTTGAGGATATTTGCTAAAGCAGTCGGTTACTTCTGTGTAGTGCTAAAACATAAATGACTCAAGAGATTATTAGATATACAAAATCAACAGTCAACAACATAACCAATTATATTATTTCAGTATGTTATACTGAAGATGTGGTCCATTGTGCTCTCTCTCGCTCTCTCTCTCTCTCTTTATATACAGAGTGTATATTAGAAGTGGGAAAAATAAACAGTGGAAGTGGAAAACCGCAAAACACGTGGAAAGATCAATATATTGTCCTCCTGTCTCTTGTTGTACAATTACTGAATCGCTGATGCCAAGTATCGATATTTTTATTTTTTTAAAATGGCACTCTCAATAGAAGAAAAAGATGGCTTGATAATTTTGGACAGCCGTGACCAGAATTTAAGAGATGTGTGTTGATTATTGTGCAGCAAAGGGACTGGAGTGTTGATTTTGTGTAACAGAGGCTTGCTGTTGTCCCTTGTTTTCTGTCTTTGTGCTATGCTTTGCTAACAAGCTGCTAGCAGGCTCCACATATATGAGCTTATTATTGATTTTTACGTAAGATATGATAATGAGAAAGCAGAAAATCCTTTCTTCTGAAAAGCTATAAGCAATGACGTTTTATGGAGAAATAACATGAACAGGGAAAAAATTAGAATATGTTTGTAACAACGTCATATTTGTCATTGATTTTCCAAGATTAACCCAGACTTTCACTTGTGTCACTAAAAGGATTCTCTCTCTTTAAAATCTGCACTAAGCATTATATCATTGTCCTCTGTCACAGCCTCTGTAATCTCTCTCTTTCTGTCCATTTTTATCCTCTGTATCAGAGCATGGCACTGTCCTGGCTCCAGCATCTCCTGCCCTGTCCTAACCCGACCAGTATCACCAGTTTCCACTGTCAGCAGACTTCCAGCAGAGCTCTCTGAACAGGACTGTGTGAAGAGTCATGCTGTCTGGGACTTGGCGGCGTTCTGTGGGGTCCCAGCAGTCTCCTGCAGCACCAGTGATGGCCTCCAGGGGGGTGACGGTGTGCGGGGTCCCCAGCGGCACGGTGGTCCTTGAGGCCCAGTATGACTACAACTACCGCGGGGCTGATGGACGGCAGGTCTGCATCAGGGAGGGCGAACGGTTCGTGCTCCTGAAAAAGACCAACAATGACTGGTGGCAGGTGAGGAAACAGCTGATCTTTACTTGGTCTTGTGGTGGTGTAACGTGATTTTTTATTTTTTTGTGGACAGAAAACTTTAGATTATTTAGGAGATATTTCTTTTGAACAAAGGAAGAAGCTTGCAAAATGTGTTTTTGTTATCTTCAACAAAAAATCCATGAGAAGATCAGATGAACAAGTTCATTTCTGACTATACTTCTCAACTTCATGACCCTTTTTGTGGCTCACAGTCTTATAGTCTTATGCCCATTTGTTTATACTCAAAACACATGTCTATGCTTCGTCGGCGGCGTAAGAATGGGATGGGATTAGTTACTGATGGTCTGCCTATAGCAACCACTGCCATCAGTGTGACATGCGGTGTAAAAGCGCTTTGAGTAGTCTGAATACTAGAAAAGTGCTATACAAGCTCAAGTCCATTTACCATTTACCATAAGACTCAAATATATTCATGCATTTTGACATAAAGCAACTTAATACATTCCCTTAAACAGATAGACACTGGTTTTGGTCAAATTTTACAAAAAAAAGAGTACATTTTGCATTCTTTAGGGCTATTTTTGTTGCAGATTAAATGCTCCAGCAAGGATTTTTAGCTTTTAGCAGTATGATGGTGAATGCTGGATAAGCTGCACATGAACTGCAGTGTTTGTGTTCATAAAAAAACATGGATATTAACATTTAGCAACCGTGTGGCTTGGAAGAGATTTATTTCTTACTGTTTTTGGACGGCGATAGAGAGATATGAACTGTTCAATGGTTTCTAAATCTCTGACAATAACACAATTAAATAATACAGAAGCACCTATCCCTTTCTTAAGTGCGTCTTACTGCTGTTATGTAATGCACTACAGCTGTTTAGTTGACAGTCTAAACAAATTTGATAAATTTGTAAAGGATCCAACCCTCATATGTATATACTTCTGTCTATACAGTGAATTAACCACCAGACGAATGAGAGTACTTCATCACATAAATGAAAATGATTTAGAGCAGTGGTTCTCAACTCGTCTAGCCTCAGGACCCACCATCGACTCCTTCGTGAAAAATGGGGACCCAAATTTCAGATATTTCTTCGACCAATCAGATTTTTTTACTGAAAAATTGTGCAGCTTGGACCTCGGTCGATACAAAACATGTGACAAAAGCAAGAAATTAACAAAACAAAATGTTTAAAAAGCGCTTCACAGACTTTTTTACACAATTTTTTTTCAGGCACACATTTGTGACCCCCTGAAAATGGCTCCGTGACCCAACTCTGGGTCCCGACCCACCAGTTGAAAACCACTGATTTAGAGTATTGTCATGAAGAATTCTTGTAGAGTTTCAAACAGAGCCTGAAATGCTATATACAGTATATACTGTATGATCAAATATGATGTAAGATATTGACTACCATTTTATTAAATTGACTTTGAAGCTTACATTTCAATCTCTGTTAGGTCAATATGAGAATCATACATTTCTCTAATGCTGATTTCTTTAAGCCTCGCACACTCAAACATGATATGTGAGAGCCACACTCTGACATCCAGCATGCAATAGTATATACCATCAAATCCCCAATTTGAAGATGGACCATTAATCTTGTGGGAAAAAATATTTAAAAAAAATACAAATTCATTCATGCATGTAGAAAGAGAAGATGTGGGTTTTTTCTCATTGAATCTGTTTAAGTCAGAAAACTGCAGCATCACATATTTCCGCCTCAGACCTCAGCTGTGTTTTGTTGATCTCTGGTTGAACTTCTTTTTTTACAGGTTCGGAGGATCGGGGCAGCTAGTAAAACAAAGCCACTATATGTTCCCGCCACGTATGTGACAGAGGTGCCAATCGCCCCAATGCCCTCGCCGCAGCGCCTGGTCATGTCTTCCTCGCTGAACTCCAACCTCAAAATCCTGCCGAGGGTGTCCCTCAGTCCCAGCCCAACAGGAACCAACTACATCGAGCATCATCAAGGTAAAGACAGAGAGAAAGAGAGAGCGTGTTGTGTAGAGTGTGCACATTCAAAACACTGACACATATTAATATTTTAAAGGCTGAATGTGCAACATTTTACACATAAATACAGCAGAAATCCAGTATATCCTCTAAAAAAATCTCTGTGAGTCATGACTGTCTACAATGAGTGTGACACGCGAGTCCCACTGTCTGTGATGCTGTCTGAGCCGTATCTACACCGTGTTTACATGGACAGGACGGCCGGCCGGCTCATCCCCTTGCGTATAAAAGCTGTTAAAGTGAGGGACTAGAGAAAAGAAGAATAACATACTGTACTCACTGCTTATTTGACTGTCATGTAAGCATTTTAGATCACGGTCATTTTGTGTAAATTTACATGCAATGTGAAGCTACGAGCAAACTAAAGAGCGCTACCACCAACAAAACAGCTCGAGTTGTTTTGGTTTCATGCTGGTGCTCAAGGGCGACATCTACTGGATCAAAAAGTCGCACATTCAGCCTTTAAAGTACAATGGACTTAAAAAGGTTGCAGATTTGCTTTTAGCTAGAACTTAAGATAAGATATACTTTATTGACCCTAGGGGTGAATTAGCCTTGACTTTAGTGTAAAATATACAGCTCAGTGCAATGTATGTACCGGTACTATGAAGACAAACAACAAACAAGACAGACCATTGTAAATACAAATCAAGCATATTGAGCATAAACTTTAGAATGTAGGAAAAGGATTGATTTTACATTTTGGATTGATTTTATTTCAGTTGTTAATGTCTTTCAGAGTTATTGTAGAGGAAGCTTACTTTCCAAATGTTTGCTGTTGTAGCTAAGCCCCATGAGTCATTTCAAAGCTACTTATAGATAACATAAATGCGTAAAGCTCTTAAGAATAAGAAGATTTGATCTTTTCAGTATTGTGATGCTACCAGAGTCCATACTGTCAATATGACAAATGAGAGAGGATATCTCAAAGTACATAAATAACTGGGCTGCCTGAGTTGAAATACAATAATAATAAAAAAAAGATTAACATGTGTATTTAATTTGAGCTGTATAATCCTGAGAACTTCTTTTTCATTATTTTGGATCTTGATATTAAATATACCAGGTTAGCTCTGTTTTGGAGAGACTAATAGAAACTGGTGTTTATGTTTAAACCTCAGCTGTCTTGCTAGGTGACGTACAATGGACCTGTTTTGAAAACATTGTTTTACATTCCTCCCTCAGTAAACAAACCCTTGTACCGCTCAATGGAAAACCTCAACTCCAGCAGTGCCTTCCAGGGTGCCAACAACACCACCAGTACAGGCGGAGGCCGCTTTCCTACGCTGCCCCTCTCTGGATTCAGCTTTACCCCCAATTCTCAGAGTTTCATGTCAGGACACCTCATGGTCCCAGGGTCCCCTGCAGCCTCAACGCCAGATACAGCACCAAGGAACCCCAGGGTGGTGCCCATGATCACTCGCAGCCAGAGCTCCAGCAACCTGCCAGAAAACCTGACGGAGAACACTTACGACGAGGTGGGCGGGGGACTCGGCAGTCGTGTCAACCACAGGGTGCCCAAGAAGTCCTGCAGCCAGTGGGACATGGTGGGAGGGTCAAGCAAGAACAATCATCTGCAGGTAGGAGAAGAGACAGTGATTAAAAAAGCTCAAACAGATGTTATTTGTTTAAAAAAAAGGTAGAGTCAGTATCTGTGTTTGTTGCAGCTTGTAAACACAACTTTCAAACTAGGCCCTTTCTCCTGGGCTCATCGCCTCCAGTAGCGCACGCTTACTGCAGGGTTAGCATGTACATTTACTGCTTGCTCCTACACTGCAAGCTACCTAAGAAAGTTACATTTGTTGTAATATAACAGCTGGAAATTTTGCATGCTAACACAAGCTAACCCCTGGCACCTGCCTGTCCAACATAAAGCAGGCCATCTCTGGGTGGCTGTGGCTCCGTTAGTAGAGTTGGTCGTCTCTCAACTGGAAGGTTGAGGGTTCGACCCACTGCTCCTGCAGCTACATGTCAGATGTGTCATTGGTCAAGACACTTAACCCCAAGTTGCTCGCGCTGCTTCGTTGGCGGCGTGTGAATGTGTATGAATGGGATTAGTTACTTCTGATGGTGACTTTACATAGCAGCCTATGCCATCAGTGTGTGAATGGGTGTGAATGGGTAAAAGCACTTTGAGTAGTCAGAAGACTAGAAAAGCGCTATACAAGCTCAAGTCCATTTACTATTAAACTCTGCATCCACAGGTGAGAGCCAACCCTAGGTTCACCCGTGTTTTGGAATGAGCTTTATCCGCATGGGATTTGCCTCACTATGATTATATTTTCTCTTCTTTGCCACTACATCCGCAATAAAGTATTTGCCGGTTTGAGTGGTGTCCAATCGCTGTTTTGTGTCCACAAAACTCACCTGCGCACTGTCATTAGCTGGGAGATACACATACACTTTCCCCATCCAGAAACGTCCTGAGTCAACCTAAAAATACAGGCGGAGGACAGGGTCTCTGCAGACACAGTCACTCACCGCCACACATGTATGTATGCATGTGATGAATGAGTGTTCTTACTTTTGCATAAGTCTATATTTAATTTTTGTAGGAAAAAGGCACTGACACTATCTTTAATCAGAGGAGTTTGTCAGTGGATATGGAAACAAATAATTCAATATACGTTAATACTGATGAAATGAGGAAAACGTTTTCTGTTAGCAGACGTTGTGCTTGATCTACGTCTGTACTTGACCTTAATAATCCTCCCAAAGCAGCAATCAAGATAGCATTGTAGTGACGTCAGAGCCTCCCTGTTTTACATCAGAGAGGATTAAACAAGACGCTCTTGTTAAGAGAAAAACTGAAGGTTATCCGTCTGTCTGCCTCGGGGAAATCTCCCACAGCTGAGTATTCAAATCTCTCCAAAAGGAGTTTTTGCTGAACTGTGCATGCAAAGGTTATTTCTGACTACAGATAGCCAGGATCCAAGAGGAAATGACAGTGCTCTTTGTTTCTGTCTCTCATTCCCTTGTCCTCCCTGTCTGTCTTTGTATCTGTATCCCTGATTGACTTTCTCTCTCTCTGTGGACCCTCTTTATGTGAGACTTAAATACCAGTGAGCAGGATTATTGCAGCCACATTCAAGTCAAAACTCTCAGATTTTCATTATACTACCCCACTCTCATGTCATATTTCTGCAGCCTGAGTTTTAAAGTGCAGCAATTACGATGAGGAATTTTAATTTAAAGTGTTCCTCCAGGGGCCAATAACTACATTTTAACTTAAAAAGATAAGAAGGACTGATTTACAAGTACTAAAAGGAGGCATTTATGCAACGTTTGCCTTAATCTGCTCATTAGCTACACGTCCACAAGTGTGTGAACATGAGTGAAAGCTGAACATCTCATGCCAAAACAAACAGCATCAAATGGATTGTTAAAAATAAAAATTTCTCCAAGATACTGGATACCAGCTGCCTTCTTTTGAGCAGTCATAGCAGTGATTATTTTGGTCAAAAGGTGGATGATGTGACTCTTTGCACGTCCTTTCATATCGTCTTGGGTTACCCTGGGGTTCCCACCAAAATGAATGATTCAGCAAAAAACAAAAGAAATACAAGGGATGGCAACTCAGTGGGAACAGTTTGGTGAGCATGACATGTTTAAAGATCATTTTGCAGTGAGGTAAAATACAATACGACACGTTACAATACAATATGATACGATGCAATACCTGATATGTAACTCATGATAACAATATCATTATACAGCGATCCTGCGATAATTGATATACTGTACCATAAAATGATTCAGCAGATATCTGATTATCTGAAGATTACAAAATGCCGCTTAAGAGTAAAGTGCAGGATACATTTATTCACTGCAATATGTGTCAGTTTCACCTCCTATCATGCATCATGTCCTAACTTTTTCATGGCTGTCCAACAATATCCTGCTGACCTCATTTTCCTCTTTTATCCTGCTGTCCACTTCTTCTTTGGCTTTCTGTTCATGTTACTATCATTTGTGTCATAAGCGCCATGAGGAGGAGCCATGAATTACTGACGTGGTGTGTCAAATTGACAGGGAAATTTGTTGCGTCAACGTTTGGTCCAAGCAATTTGAATCACAGGAGTGAGGTTGACGATATGTTGTTTTATCAATATTTCGTCTTGCCTCTAATCATTCAGATAGAAACAAAGTGATGTAGTCTGCATCATTATGTAGGTACAGGGTATCCATTTATATGGCAAAATAGTGTATGAGATAAGAAATGCAGAGAGAAAAAGTAATACAAAGCAAAAAAAGATTATTTCAACTATACCAGACACAATACAGCAATGATCAGATCTCGTGACACTGGTGTATTAATAAATCCTCACTCCCTTCTGTCAATGTGTGAAACAGTCACCATTAGTTCAACCACCTGTGAAGAAGCTGTTTATCATCGCTTAAGATGGAAGGAAGTGTCTAAAATAAAGGTCAATAACTGACACACGTGAACCCAGACAGGAAATGATGGTGAACGATGCTCTGAAAACACCGTTTTCATAGTGGATAAAGCCCTTTTACAGGAAGTCATATTATTTTAACATGCAATGTGTTCATGTGAAAGTTAGTTTAAAAAGTTTTAAATAATATTTTTAGGATCAAATATATTTTATTTTATAATTTTATAATAGCTCTCAATATAATTTCAAATATATGTGTTTATTGAGAGATCTGGAAAGTGATATTATACTTTGTAGCATCCTATAAGACAGGTTTAATTAATGGATCCTTCACACAGCAGACATTCTGACTTGTCACTGCAGGAGAGGCGTATCTAATAACATTAGTGACGGCACCATTACATTTCAGTTTGAAGGTAATCCCTGCAAATGAGCCAGTATACACACAGTAGCAACGCACGGACAGTGATATCAATAATGTGCAGCAGCATGTTATTAATTACACCTGTGGTTTACAAGTCAAAATTAGCTGCAAGACGTATCTGTTTCTGCATCCACTGGTCGTTTAAATCTCATCCATAATCCAGCCAAAATAGAAAAATAAGTGTCTGTGAAAATGAGCTTAGTTAATTTAACGTAGACTAATTGTTACACAAGTTTCTATTGTTTGAGTAGTTTTCTTTTAATGTGGACTGTCTTGTTTCTCTGTATTACTTTCACATCACTTCGTATGGTCCCAAAAGAGAAACAAAACAGTAAATACTTTTGGTGTTATGATTTTAGATATATTTTGTGTAAACATATTTATCTCACCTATCATTGGTTTGTAACCCTCATCCAACCAACATATTTGGCATTTAAAGAAAAATCTATATTTTGCAAGTTGCACTCTCTGTTGAGTAGAGGCCAAAATGTAAAAGTGACATGCGTAGCACATTTAGTTAAGTTTTAACCACTGAGGGAAGCAGCAGGAAACAGAAGCACAGGAAGCTCCAGGTGCGCTACAGGCTCAGTGCTTCCCCCTGGAGTGAACTTCTATTACATCCTCTTCTACATGTGCCTCGCTCACTCACACATACATGAATACACACATGCATGCAAACACATCATGTTCCCTCAGTCCTGATCTGAAACGACGGTGTGTTATGTAACAGGATCAACCAGCGAACCAGTCAATCAGTTAGTGAATTGTGTCTCAGATATATTTCGTGGAGGGATGATCTCACATGCATATCTCTTCAATTTATTTCATTGGATTTATAAACGTCCCATCTTGTATCTGTACCTTTAGTCCTCTTTCTGTTTCTCTGGGTGAGCACGTTTCCATAAGCTCTGTCTTAATCCACAGTCTGAGGGGTTATTCTATAGCGAGAGGCAGGGGATTTGGTCGTTTTTCTTTGTGATTTCTGTCTCTACTTTAAACACTGAGGTGTTTTAGTTCAAGGCACTGCTTGGTACTTGCGGTGTTTGTTATGTGCCACTGTTCTGTGCATACACTCAATCTGGTTCACATGTCAAGCTTGTTAGGACTGTATGTACTGTGTATACTATAACATACTTACAGCATACAGAACATACTGTTAATGTAGTTTTGATTGCGATAAGAAAAAGTCAATAGAGTTGCACAGAAACACAATCATTCAGAGCTAAATGAGTAGACATGTCAACATGAGCACAAACAGAACAACAAACACTGTATGTAAGTGAAGGATAAACGTGGTCTTTTTTTTTATCAGCAGACCCCACCAAAGACCAAAACCTTCAATTTATTAGATCAAAATATTTCAGCGACTGAGGTGGAATAGTATTTTGGCCAGATAACACATAATGTAACATGGCTTTTTTATTCACACTATCCTGCTTTTAAAAAACACTGTATTAACCTACGGCTGAAAGTAGCCTCAAACAATAGTTTTAACTAATATTTGAGTTACTTTCAATAAAATAGTGCAGTGCCCAGCTGTTTCAAGCAATAACTTTGATCAAATATTCAACTAGTGATAGTGATAGTTTTTACCATGTTTAAAATATATTACGTCTTTAGAAGGAGAATAACCTTGGAGCTAAAGACCAGTTGGTCCAGTAGCTGGATTGGTGCCAGGTCACTTCCTGAATACTGCCGAGGTACCCTTGAGCAAGGCACAAAAACCCCAACAGCTCTTGGACCCCCTCGAAAACGAGATGGTTCATTTCAAGGGGCTATCCATCAATAAACAATTTCTCACACGCTCCCTGTGTAGCAGTGTGCAGCAGCCCCGCTCTAAATGAATGCATGTTCACAGGTCCTGTTTGTACATGTGTGTATTTCACACAATGAAGAAGAATAGGTAGTATTGGCTGACTTCCTTCTTGTCCACTTCTGCTTTTTCCTCCCTATCTCTACATCTGTACGCCTCTCCCTCTTTCTCTTTTCTCTCTTTATCTTTCTGCCTACCAGGTCCCCACAGAGTCATATCTGTCCCAGCTTTCGTGGCAAGACTCCCCTCTTTACAATGAAATGCAGCCAGAGAAACGTCTATCGCAGCAGGAGCCGCCTTGCCCCGCCCCCGGTCAGCAGCGTCTTCAGATCCTGGACCTGTGGGAGCAGTACTCTGACACATCCACCGGGAGAAGCTACTACATCAACACCATCACCAAGGAGAGGTCGTGGAAACCCCCTCGAAGGGCCCGTGTGCAGACCAACAACAAGGTTAAGCCTCCAACAATGCTGGTGTTCATTCATTAGTGCTACCTTTTTTTCTCAATCTTTTACTAAAATTACTTTCAATATGGCAATTTGGGCATTTTCATAGCTGGATGAAAGTGTTGTTTTTTTTCTCTTAAACCAGAGGATAGAAAAGGGTCATGATGCAGGGTAAAAGTAAAAGAGTTGTCTCATTTATATGTTCACAAAGCTTGACTATCTCAGCAATTAAAGAGACCTTTTAGCCAAAAAACTTCATAAAGGAGAGCACCAGGCAGGGAATATTTACTCTTGATTTAGACGTGCAGTGATGCAGTGAGGAGTGCACACACAGTGATCACAGGACAGGTGAAGTGGAGTCAACGTGGGGAGACTTGTACGAGTCAGAGTGACAGTTACTCTAAATATTCTCACTTTGCCATGGGGTCACACTGAACTGAACACTCGCTAAATATTACACAGTAAGTGTGCAGACAGCTTAAAAGGAGTATTTTGACTAGCGTATAGCTATATTTCTTGCCTGGAATTAGATGAGAAGATGAATGCCACTTTCACATGTGTCAAATGTTAAACATGCTTAAAAGAGATTACAAGGAGATGATAAGCAATGTTTAACACAGAGAGAGAGCTAGCCTGCAAAATAAACTAAATCCACCCACCAGTACTAAAAAGCTAGATTAGTAGCACACTATACCTCATTTGTCAACTCTGTACTATACAAATGTTTAAAATAACTTCTTCGTAAAATAACTCCTTTATGGGGAGTCATGTACCTGAACTGTTACCAGGCAAAAAGCGGAAACACCAGGAAATGAATGCTAGCCTCCAGAAAGTAGTCAGCTAAATGCAAAATGATGCAAAGCTATTTGTTGTTTTTATAGCATTTCTGCTTAGCTAAGCTGCTGGAACACTTTTATGGTATAAAAATATGACATAGTAATAAAACTAAAGTTATGATTATAGACAGCTTTTATTCTGGAGCTATAAGATATCTAACCTTATCGAAATAAAAATGACTAAATAACACAAACTTACAACGCAGTGCATTCATAAAGTAGCTTATTATTGTGAAACTTATCTTTAGTGCTAATTCTATCAAACAATGCGATGGCTTCAACAATATTATATATAAGAGGCAGCTATTATTTGCTATTCAGACGTTTCCTGTTTCACAATGTGTTTGTTTGGTTTTTACTTCTCTTTCTCTCACAGGTCAGTACAGTACAACCTCAGACGTTACCCCGGGAAACCAGTCATCTGTCTCTACCACTTGCGGAAGCTGGCAATGGAACTATGGACAGGGTAAGACGACTGTACGTTTATAATCCAGTCAAATTCAGCCTCTGGGATGACATTTTACATGATTTCGACGACTAGAGTACAAATTACTTTGCTGACTAGAATCCAATTCAGGTTTTTATTGGTCACATGCATGTTGTATGCACAGGGAAATACTTTTGGTACATATCCAGCCAAGGAAAAACACATTTATTGACATAAAATACATTTTAAAAACAAGAACTAAAAAATGAGACGGTGACAGTTTCAGTGAGACAAAAACACAATCCTGCTCATTTCCACTAATATTAATCTATCTTCAGTGCATTACCCAGAGTGCACACAGAGCCCAGACCAGCAGTGTGTTCCAGATTAAAGCAGAGAGAAATGCTGAGCGATGCCAAATTAAAAAGGGGGGATTATATCTTTTAAGTTTACCGACTGACTCGCTGCCTTGTTTGTTTATTTATTTATGTATCTGCTGCCTCCTGACGCACACTTCCTCTCCAATGTTGTTTTTGTCGGGCTAATCCCTGAAGGAAATAACAAAGTTACTCCTCCTGATCTGATGCCGATGAGCGGAAGCCATTAAGGCCACACAGAGGGAGACGGAGGACTGTTTTTAAATCCAGATCATTACAAACATTTCTAAATTTAGACCACTCATCGAGACCAAAATCATCAGCTGACCTCACAGATGTCGTCAAAGCAAAAACTTCCACTGTTTCATTTATTTAATCTCTCCTTCGTGTGTGTGTGTGTGTGTGTGTGTGTGTGTGTGTGTGTGTGTGTGTGTGTGTGTGTGTGTATACGCTACAAGAGAGGAAGTACATCTGTTATTTCCAGATTTGAGATTTCATGAAATAGAATTGACCTGTTCACTGAATCAACGACGACATCTACGTTATAAAGTGATGCATGAGCCAGATTGTTTGAGATAAGCATTTTGCATCTCAAGGTTGTGTTGCCTCAGCGTTGCGTCAGTGTTTCAAATTTAATGTAGCTCATCTAAAAAATATGCACATGATCAAAGCAGTGATTCCCCCATCATGTCAGCTCCAGATGCATTCTGCTGACCTATATGTGTCACTTTTTATTCTGTGCAACATGTTTTACCCAACAGGACCTTCAGCTGTGATATATAATGCAAACTGCAAGCCACATTTAATGACCCAGGTGTTAAAACCTGAATGACCCATTTTACCTGTGAGCACACAGCGTCCTGTTCTTTGTGAGCTCATGTATGAACAACTTTCCATAGTGAATACGTACATTTATTTAACGGATGTGCTTAAATTGTATTTTTAGGTACTAGCACATGACCTTTGCTTTAATTTTTTTAAATACATTTTAGAGGTCAATTGTGTTTCTCTCATCAACATGTTGTATATTATTGACAGATCCTAAATGTATTAATTTCTTAGTCAATCAACAGAAAAATAATTTTGATTGTCGATTAAACTCTCAAGCTGGTATTTGAGCAAAGAAGTTCAACTTTTCCCATGTTTTAGCTTCTTTAAAAATGAGGATTTGGTACTTTTTTCTCTTTGATATTGGTAATATTTACAGCTGCATAAGTAGATGCGTGATTGAGTAGGAGGCTTAAGGCACACACACACACGCACACACACTTCAACATTTCATAAGAGAGAAGAAAAACACAGAATAATATCCAGATATTAAAACATTATGTACAAGTTTCCCTGAGTTGTAAAAAGTTGTTGAGATGACAACGTTAAATTTCCAATATGGTGACTGTCATCGTTAGTATTCAAAACGCCTCCTCAGAATCTAAATGGCTGACGTCACTATAACTATGTCCATGTGTCTTTTCTGAGTGACAGAAAATGACTGTCGACCACGTTATGAAAAACAAATATTTGGAGGACAACAGCCTCTGTACATGGGGCATGCAAACTAACCACTAGTGCACTGGTGCCCCATTGTGACATCATGTTTGTCCTTTAAACAGAGATGTTTGTGTTTTTCTCTTCAAATCAACAAAAGCATCATTATGTAAAGTGTAACACATTAAAATGCTTCTTGCACACTAAGGCAGGTGTATGCAAAGACCCCTATTTTGGATAAGCCTCTGGTGAGGTTCTTCCTTCTTGCAACATTTCTTTAATCCTTGAACAGTACTAGGAATGTAATACATACAACTTTTTAATATGTTTCCTTATTTTTGTTAAAAGTCAATAATCTTCATTATTTCTTAATTTCATTCAATGACTCATTTTGTAAAAAGTCTGGTATGATGTCTGTCTTAACAGCAATCAACAGTAATAGGAACAGTTAACATTTTTAGACTTTTTCTATCTTGTCATTCATTCATGACATTGAATCTGAATTGAATTTGGTTTGGTCTTTTTTTTATATTGAAAGATTGGCATTAAAAAAGAACACATATATTTACATCTAAAAAAAAGTCATATACTGTATCACATTTCTTAAGTGATACTAGTTACTAGTAGATTCTCATCTTTGTTCCCCTATGTCTTCCCTCCAAGTTTCTGAAACCCTTCTAGTGCTACTTGGCGACCCCCCCCCTGAGTCATGACCCCCACTTTGAAAACCACTGCACTAAGGCAACTGTTGTTGTATTAACAGAACAGTAACAGTCCATACAATTTCATCTTATAGCTCAAAAGTGCATTCATTTTAAGTCATTTCATTTTTAGTTAATTTTGTGCACAATACTCAACTGATTTTTGATGTAAAATAAAAAGTGTTAAGTCTGAACCTCAACTTAACATAAAGCAATTTTTGTTGAACTCAAGCATCCCCGTTGTGTTTGTCTGCTGACTTGCAAACAAAAGCTGTTGGAGTGTGGTTTATGTGTCAATGTTTGCAACATTCTGGTGTGAGTATTTTGAGCTGCTTTGTATGAGAATGATTGTGCCGGCTGATAAAGGCAGCTTCCCTTTAAAATGGGGAAGTAAATGCAGGCTGTGAGAGGAGGGAGAGTTAAACAGTTTTTTTTTACACTTTGACACTCAGTTGAAAGGTGTCATGAAATAATTGACTGCTGGGGATCATAACTTGACAGAAGAAACAAGAGTCGGTCTCTGTTGTAAAACTGGGTCACTACTGATAATGTACACCTCCGCTGTAAGTTCATTTTAACTTCTTTCTATATATTTTGCTGCTAAATTCTATTCTCACATCATTGTTGGTGTGAAACTACATACATGTAAAATACTGTGAGTAAAATCTATGTAGTATAGTTTGCTCACTTGGCTTTTCATTCCGTCGTAGGTTTGCATTTATGAGGATGTGTGTGTTTCAGATAGAAAACTGGAAAAACCAGCACACTGTATTAAACAAATACTATTTAGTGTTTGTTTCAGTCTTACTGAACAACGGCAGCGACTGTCTCTCATTGACTCCAGTTGAATAAAGCCCATGTACTGTATGTCTCAGTGGGTACCTCCGTGCTGTGGTAATGAATCAAAAAACATTTTTCGCTAGCAGGATGTTAGCGGGGCAGACGGGTTGTTTCGGCATTGCTGTTAGCATTATCTTATCTTAACTGAAAACTTTTGTCAGCATCCTGTTTTAACACGTGGGTGTGAAATTGATCCACATTGCTGCCATCTTGGGTCAAAATTTTAGTCGCACAAATAGAAACAACTGGCACAGACTGACCGGGTTTCCTGAGAGTGAAATATTTTGATCTTTTTGGTGGTTATTATACAGAATAAAAGGGAGGATTTGTGTAAATATGTAAGAAGTAACTGTAGATCTTTGTTTCTGTTCTTTCTCCTCCTGTTTTGTTTCTTTTTTTCTTTCTTTCCTTCTCTTTAGCTAACGCCTGATTTCCTCTTTGGGAACCACCAGAGGAATAATGATACAGATTGGCAGATGAAACAGGTGAAACTCTACCTGCTGCACTCTTTCTTCGCCAGTGGGAAATCAATAAATTTCAGCTCAACTTTCACCCCTTAATAAAACGCCTGTCAAAGAGTAAAGCAGTGAATAAGCTCCCTTTATCAGCTTTACATATTCTTCTGATACAACAGGATACATTTTTGTAACAATACGGGACATGATGCTCTTTTGGTTGGGCTTTCTAACCACTGACACCAGATCCATTTAAAGAAGTCTTTAGATAATAATGCATTAATGAATTATACTGCATGTTCTTCTTGTACGGGTAAAAGCTTTTAGCTGACACCTCTTTTATTCTTGCTTGCTTGCTTGACTTGGAAGGCAACCCTAAGTGTTTTATCAGCGCTTTAAGGCCTTTTGATGGAGGGTATTTTCCTCATGAAAATCAATGAACCCGAGTCATTAGATTTGCAAAAACTGCATCTCCACTGTATTACTGTAGAATACATTAAAGTAATGCCAGCTATGCTCTTTATATTCTCAGAGATCAGCATTTATGCATATGAAGGTGGTGAAATAGCAACTCATGGTGTTAAAAGAAAAGGCTGTTACCCAAGCAGTTCTCACTGCAACATGTTGCATCACAGTGGGGTGTGGGTGCGCTCGCTTTAAAGCCCTTTAAAAGGCCTCCTCTTAGCAAAGCAGCAGATTGGGCTCTTAGTGCTAATCCTCCGTGCAAGAAAAGATGGCAAACATTAGGAGGGATATTTAGTCTGATTGTTGAAACTGGGTTACAGGGATTTGGAAAGGAACTTAATTATGGCTGCTCCTGCATGAAAAGTTGTGGGAAGTCTTGCATTTGTGTGCGATCCTGCACACTCGTGTAGGAATTGTAAGCATAAATATTTAGCATGTTAAGAAAAGTGCACATGCATGAAGCATTGTATGTCTGACTCTGCAACTCAGCTCTTCCGTTGATTGAAAACAAGACTTTTTGAATTCCTGAGGGAAGCTGCACCCTTAATACTGTATGACAGTGTGTGCTCGGCAGAGTCAGCCATGCAGAGTGCCACAATGCTCATATTTTCAGTTCATATGTGATTAAGAGTTATTATGCAGCACTGATGTTTCTTAAAAGAACAATTCATTTGAAATACTTTCAGCTGAATTCTTATTTGATATGGGTTAATAGAAAGGCTCTTTGTCACTTCCACTGTACCTTGAGATCTGCAAACACTTTAAAGGTCAAATATTATGCAAAATACACTTTACCATAGTTTTAGAATAGGATAGAATAGAATTGACTTTATTGTCCCCATGGGGAAATTCTTTTTCACAGCACCGCCTACTGTCCAGACAGACAAGTCCCACCAAAGAACATACATACATAAAACACAGAATATAACACAGAGTAAGACAAGACAAGAGTTCCACTGTGGCCTGTTTCAGCGAGGCCTTCTGTTTAGGGCCGCTATGACAGCCGGGATCAGGCTCCTCCTGAGGCGAGCCTTTCTGGCACTCATGGCCCTTGCTCGTCTACAAAGGCCCCATAAGAGAAAAGTCTATCCTCTCCATTTTTTGCCTGCTCCACTTTTCAAAAAATGTGTGCTAAAACAGGCTGATTAGAGATTTTCCCCTCATGACTTCCTTCATTGGACATTGCCTTTCTGTGTGGAGTTTGCATGTTCGTCCCCGTGCATGCGTGGGTTACCTACTGGGTACTCCGGCTTCCTCCCACAGTCCAAAGACATGCTTGTTAGGTTAATTGGTGACTCTTACGTGCCTAGGTGTGAATGTGAGTGTGGTTGGCTGTCTGTCTCTATATATGTCAGCCCTGTGCTTGACTGGAGACCAGTCCAGGGTGTACCCCGCCTTTCACCCAATGACAGCTGGGATCGGCTCCAGCCCCAGCAACCCTGAACGGGGAAAGCGGTATAGATAACGGATGGATGGACATCACAAAGAGAAGTAACCCCTACCCCAGGGGGGTGACACTCCCACAGCTAGGTGTTTATATTGCCCTTGGAGTCTGTCTTGCAAGCCCCTCCAGAGAGAGAGAGAGAGAGAGAGAGAGAGAGAGAGAGAGAGAGAGAGAAACAGTCTCTTCTGAGCAATGCTGAAATAGAGGGGTTTATAGGCATGCTGGAATAAAGGATTGTGCTGGATTTTTATGTAATAAACTTCACCTACATGTTTTGGGGACCTCTGAGACTTATTTTAACTTGTTGAAAAGGAGTATAAATATGATATCTTTAATTAGGAAACCTGTAGAGAGAGTGGTAGCGGGCTTTCATCCAAGTGAGGGAAGTGACCCACATGCGAATGATTTGCAAACCAGCTCTCAGTATACCTTTTCTGTTCGTCAGTCAGATAAAGAAAGCTTTTGTCACAGCATCAGTCAATAACTATTACATGCAAACACAGAGCAAAACAAACCAATGAGGAAAATAAGAGCAAAGTTCCCCATCTTACATATAACCTTGAATCAAACTTTGCTGTTTTCTTTCCCATCTGCTATTTTGAAAACAAGTTACTTCTTGTGGTGTCAATACTTTTATGATGAACCTTTATGCTTCATTTTAATGTGTTAGCATGGTGCAGATGGAGTAGTTCATGCCCTCTTTAAAGTTTGCATGGCTGTTTGCATGACCTTTATTTAAAGCAATCGATCTTACATAAAAAGTGTTACAAAAAACCTGTTCCTGTTTGTAGTTAAGAATTAAGAAATTGCATGCTTTATTTCTGTTGTTCCTCACTGTTGCACTCATTTAATGTGGCCTCAGGCAAGAGCATCAACTTAATTACAGAAAATGTTCTTGTTGAGTCTTAAAATGTTTTTTGAGAATGAAACAACATGTCAGCTTTAAATGAGATCCACAGATGTAACAGTACAATTCGAGCAAACATCACATAGAATAAGTCAGTGATTTCCCTTGTTTGTCTGTTTCCACCTCTCACCCCTGACCCCAAACATCTGCTCCTGAAATGTAACCCTCTGTGAAGAGCATGCAGCGGGCCGTCTCCTCTGACACTCTGAGCACGACAGCGTTCAGCAACGCCAACATCCAGTCACAGAACTGTGCCCACCTGCATGATGCCAAGCAGCAGCTCAGCCACTCACAGTCTATGATCCTGCCCGAGAACGGCAAGGTACTCACTTGCAGAGCACGGTCGGACATATGAGGGGTTCAGGTCTGTGTGTGCAGTTTTCTGACACATGCGGAGAGAAGAGAGACAGTGTTCCCACACTACACTAAATATGCAGACATTAACCGTATAGAGGCTAATGAACACAGCTGATGATGTTTACTTTCTGTCTGTCAGCTGGTCCAGCAGTGCAGAGATTACTCCTGTAACGTGACCAACATCGTCGTGGAGCCTCCGTCACCTGAGAGCTCTCCAGACAGCGAAGGCGGCACACCGGTGAGAAAAGACTAGAGATTTTAAAATATCTGTACACGACTGTTAATAATAATAATTTAATGTTTACAAAGAAAGAAAACTTTTCTAAGTCAGCATCCTTAACCTTTTTCAAATCACTTTTTTAAACTCTATTTATTGGGTTAATTATACACACAGCATATGTAACAAATGCATTTATACTGTGCTCATCTCTGGAAGTGGAGGAGAGAGGTTTTCTTTAGGGTAAACAGTTGAATGTTAAACAAAGAAGGGAGCAGTTAATAATAGTTGAAATACTTTGGACCAACCAACAGAAATACAACTGAAACACAGGTGGATGATTTAGAAAGTGCAACAGTGGGCCCTGAGGTTGCCAGAGAGATTTCACTGAAGTGGTCTAGTGATGAGGGAGGGCAAGAGTCTATCGGCTCCCTGAAAGTGTTGACGAATCTTATATACAGTATATATTTCAAACTATTGTTTACCAGGCTTGAAAATGCAGAAACCTGTCAACAACACAGCCTGGATTATTCACAGTATTTTTTATTGAAAACACAAATGGAACTTGAGTTTTTGAGCATGACAAATAAATATCGCCCTAGGGTTGGATAAAACTTACCCTGTCCAAATAAAACAAAGCCAAAGCAACTAGATTTCCTCGTCTTTGATCTCTCTTTGAAAAGGTCTTTGCCCCTTCTTCTGCTCACTTTGTTCTTTACTGTCTTTACATATTTTACTCAGCAATTCAGAGTTGTTAATAATTCTTTTCCCTTGCACGTTAAACGGGGCCACACCGCAGTGGGAGAATGTAGAGCAGCTCCCCTCCTGCAATTTTTCAATGATGCAACAGTCAAGTTAAATGAGTTCGCTCAGGATGCAAAATGTTACGCACAGGAAGAGCCCTGTGCTGTACTGAGCTGTTAACACTTCAGCAGTCTTTACTTACTCTTATTATTCCAGCCATTTATTTCTCCTCAGAGTGAAAAGATTATTGTGTAAGAATAGGTAATACTGGTTGGATATTTAAGTTCTGAATGCACTTTAAACCCTTTATTCTGTTGTCAGGAGTTGGAGAAGGCCGGCCTCTTGAACAAGACAAAGATTGCAGAAGGAGGCCGGAAACTGAGGTGAGGTGTGATTAAGCTGCTCCCATAATAATAATAATTTATAAATTGTGGAGCTGCAGGTGGCCTATTGGTTAGGTCGCGCCCCATGTACGGAGGCTATAGTCCTCCAAGCGGGCGGCCCTGGTTCAAGTCTGACCTGTGGCTCCTTTCCCACATATCATTTCCCACTCTCTCTCTCCAGACTTCCTCCACTGTTCTATCAAATAAAGGCAATAAAGGCTAAATAACTCTTTCAGAAAAATCTGTTAGATTACATCTGTTTGCATAAATTAAGTGTTTAGATGAATGAAGACAAGTTTGCTCCTCTATTTTTCACTTTATTCTTTGTGTATTTGTTTGGTTGCAGGAAAAACTGGAGCCCTTCGTGGGTGGTGTTGGTTGGGAACAGTCTGGTTTTCTTCAAAGATCCTAAATCACAGACGCCTGCCAGCTGGGTAAGACAAATCTGTGATTGTGATTTGGGTACAAGTAATATATCTTTTCTCTAAGTATATAATGGAAAAACTGTGTTGAAAATCATCACAGTAATCAAATGTCTTGATTTTGGCCAACTCTTGGGATTTATTTTGTTACAGCAGATGTCGTTTTTATTGTAGAATTCAAGTTGTAAATTAAGCTGATCTGTTGCACAAAGATCAGTTACTTAAAAAAAAAAGTCAACACAGATAAAAACTCAGCCCACTATGTTGCACACATTGAAAAGAAACGCATTAGCTCTATTAATCTTCAAAGAAACGGTCACACACAAACCTCTGAAAGCTGTCTTCATGTAAAAGTCAGTCAGAAAAAGGCACATCTCCTCCACTTTTGAAAACCAATATTTTCCAAATTGGCAAACTAACTGTTGGAAAAATCTAACAAACAGACATGTTTTTTTTTCTGTTTGTATGTACCTGTTTATTGAACAACAGAGACCAGGAAACAGCCGACCTGAGAGCAGCATGGATTTAAGGGGAGCAAAGCTGCACTGGGCACACGAGCTGTCCAGCAAGAAGAACGTCTTCAAGGTGAGAAACACATGAAGAAAAACTCTCCTTTAAAGAAAAATCAGATGATGTCTTGTTATCATTTTAAACTCTTTAAACAAACAGATACAGTTTGCATCACTCAAGTTTCTTTAATATTTAAACTGTTAATGTGCTCTGACATACAGTGAAGACAATAGTGACTAATCAGTCAAACATAGAATCATATTTCTGTCAGCATGATGTTCTTTTATCAGCAAAGGAAGTGAGAGCGGGGAGCCTGTTAGCTCACCCCTCTACACTGAGGAAGAGGAAGGACGAAAAGTAAATTTTCCAGTTAAATTTGACAGAAAAAGTCTGGGTGCTTCTTCTCTAAAATCAAGAAATGTCCAAACAAAATGTTGATGTAAAACTGAGGATAGATAGTCAACAAAGAAATCCTAACTGGTTAGATACAGAACATATATATGAATTAATCTGGTTTTTAAATGTGTTGTAGCTGAGGACAGTGACAGGTAACGAGTTCCTGCTGCAGTCGGAGACGGACTCTCTGATCAAAGAGTGGTTCATCACCATCCAGAGCGTCATCGACAGACTGGTGAGACACACAACACACAACAAGCTTCACTTTCCCTGCTGCACTTCTCTTTTTGTGGTTCAAATGGTTTTCCTGTGGATAATGATACTTGAGTTTATAAAGTTTATGTTCTCTACCTTTGACAAAGACACAAAGACTCATTGTTGACATCCATCCTGTGGATTTTTTATGTTTCGATCATTTTCTTCTAGTTTTAGTTTGTACTATTTCAATTATGTCTCTGTAATTTATGTGATGTTTTTGTATGATGCAGGTAATAAAATAAGAAATTTAAAAAAGATCTGTGTCTGTCTTCCAGGACCGTGAAAACCCGTTAGACAACGTCCTCCTGTACTCCCTGAGGAGAGCGGGCAGCGTGGAGATGCTGGAGCACAGCGGAGACGAGGAGGACAGGAGAACATCACGTAAGTCCTCTTCATCACATGATGCTTTTCATCGCTTCATTCAAGCTTCATTTCTTCACACAAAACCCTTCCTGCCGTCTACGGCGTCTCGCTCCATCATCATCACTCTTATTCTTTAAACTTCCACACAGGCCTCTTACATCCCTCCATCCTCTCCTCTATCCTCTCCTCCATTCAGCCCACTTACATATTCACTCGCCCCCCGTGGCAAATAATCCCCCCGTCAGTCCTGTCTCACCTGCGCCGTCGCCCGGCACTCCCTCTCTTCATTCTCACCACCATTCCCTCTCATCTGCTCTGCCTCCCCCCTGCGGCCGAACGCCCCGCACTGACCTCCTCCCCTTCTTCCTCCTTCTCTTCCTCCTCCTCCTCCTCCTGTCCTTGCTCTGCAGTCCCTCGCTCTACGTCCAACCTGGAGAACACGGAGAAGAAAAGAGTGAAGTCTCGGCTAAAGAAGCTGATCCTGAAGAGACCCCCTCTGCAGGCGCTGCAGGAGAAAGGCCTCATTAAGGGTGAGGTTTCTGTTTGAAGTTTGACCTTTTTTTCCTCAGCTGTAAATATTACAGTATTGCACTTCTGCAGCTTTAACTATCTACTGAACTTTAGTTGTGAAGCTGAAGTTATTTTACCGTTATGACAGCTGGCAGGAAATCTCAGCATTAATCCTGCAATGATGCCACATCCCCCTGTGACTGTGCGTCGCAATCCTCCTCTCCTGTTTAGTAAGAGCCTCTTCAGAATGATGACTATTTTCACCCGGCTTCTCTGCTGATTACAACACTATTCTGACTCCTTTTACGGATCTATCTTAAAAGCAAAAATGATCCTTTGGTACGTTATTTCCATATTCTAAGCACAAGATATGTGTAGTAGGATATAGAAGTTGACAAATGGAGAACCTGGATTCATGGTTGGGGCAAACATGAGTCACTTCATGGTTTGAACACTTCAATCATATCAGTAGCACACATTTTATGTTGTGGTCATCACAGTTACCAGATCTTAACACCAATGAGTTCAGTCCAAGCTAACAAATATTTATTTGTATGGCGTTCTGCTCATCACTTCAATAGAGTTCAGAGAATTGTACCCCGCCTCTCGCCCAATGACCGCTGGGATTGACTGAAGCCCATTGTGACCCTTAAAGGGATAAGCCATATAGATCATAGTTGGTTAGTGTTTAAAAGCCACAGCTTCCTTAAGGCTTTGATAGCAAGAGGATATGAAACCCTATATCCTCTATGTCCACTAGGGGGCATAACTAAACAGGATTTTCTGTTTCATCAGAGTTAAAGATCCAGTTCAGAAGACCTCAAACATCCGTAGACCTGTAACAAATGTTTCTACACGTACTTTCTGAGCTATAAAGACGGGATTGTTTAATTTGTTTTATAGTTGAGAAAAACTTTAGTGAGACAATTTCATTATTTGACCAGAACAGTTGAATTGGTATTTCTTTTCTGGGCCCTCTGCAGTGTTCTCAGTGTTTAGATTTATTAGGTCTAAACTGTGATTTGTTTATTGATAGTATGTTCATCTGACAGTCTTTGATTCAGTTCCAGGTTTTGGTCAATTAGACTGACCGTCTTCTTCTATTTTAAAGTTGGTTGAATAGATTGAGGAGACATGTCTGTTGATTCCAGCTTGTTTTAGGCATGACGCTTGACGATGGACCAGGAACCTGTTATTTTAAAACATGCACAGTTTGATAACTCAGCTTCCAGTTTTTTTTTTACATTTATTTGGTCATCAGAAGAATGTCATCTCTTTTCCTCCTTTTAATTATCAGTCTGGTTTAAGTGTTGTACAGAATTTTGTTTCAAACTTTTCCACACATTTTTTTGTAAAATAACATCTATTTTCAGGGTTTGTACAAAATCTTTCAAGATTGTAAAGTGATTTATTTTAACTGTGATTTTCTTTTGAAGTGTAGAAGTGAATCAATCCTGATAAATATCTATGTCTTCTCCAGTGTCTCACAATAGTTACATTAGTGCGACCGTCTTGATGTGACGATAAAGGCTTTGATGATCTAAAAACATTTCTGTACCTTAAGCCCACTGCGGGTCAACTCTTTAAAAGCTCTTCAGAAGTGGACTTTGTACAGGCTACGATAATGTATGATCACTTGAGAATAAAGTCTTCTAAGTCGTCTAACTGAACTGGAGCAACTCAACTTTCAGAAAGTAGCGTATGATAAAGTGATTAAAGTTTTTATTTTTGATGAAATTTTCACAACACTCATCTCAGTCCTCATCAAAGATAACCCAGTTTGATCATAAGCAATATATTGCTATCATACTCTGAAGTGAAGGGCCGTGTGTGAATTTTTTTTTTCAGCCTATAGCTCATACAGTACAGTACATGAGTTTTATTGCATCATCAAGGCTGAGCTGACAGATCTGCTGGGAACAGATCCAACATGGAGGTTTTCTTCAATAGCGAGCAGTCGATTTATCAGCAGAAGAAACTCGAGCTTGTAGCTCTTACATCATGTGTTGGCACAGTTATCTGAGAAAAAAAACAACAACTTCTGAGCTGACATTAAAAGTGTGTTTGTGTCCGTCTTTCGTCACCCTTCAGATCAGGTGTTTGGATGTTGTCTGGAGATGCTCTGCGAGAGAGAGAAGAACACGGTCCCTCGCTTCGTCAGACTTTGTACCGCCGCCGTGGAGAAGAGAGGTACAGCTGCTGATAATGTGATCGTCAACATAAAACAGACAGACAGGAAAACACCTTCAATCTTTGTGTTTTTTTAAACATCCGTCACTTTATGGGACTCTATTCTGCACCTCCTTTCAGCTCTGTGACTGAATCATCCAGTAAAACTGCTCTGAAAAACGTTTGTGATTTGGACGGAGAGAAGAAGTCCTGACAGCTGCCAGGCAGAGAGAGATCCTAATGAGAGAAAATAGAGCCTGTTGAAAAGTGTTTAGAAACAATGCTGCAAATAAATATTTAATACGCACAGAAAAAAGTCTTTTTGACCACAAAACCTGGTTTTGATGAATAAAATATTTCTATTGAGAAGCTTCAGATCGAGACATCAAGGCTGAAACAGACTTTTAGGACAAAGTAGCTTCTAGGGAAGAGACAACTGTTCTATTACGGACGGTGTAACATTGAATTTCCCCTTGTTGGATAATCTTAAATTAATATTTTTATAGTCTTTGTAACTTCAATGCCCACAAAATGTCAGATGGTGCAACCAGATAATTGTTAATGTGTTTTCCTGTTATTTATTTAAAGTGACATCTTTTGCAAGTATCCCTTAAAGTATCCACAGTGCCTTAAACATTTACGTTTCTTGAGTGTGTTTTGTATTTGCAATAATTTAGGATTATTGCATTCTATTGGAAAGGTTTTTGAGTGGCTTTAGCATCTGATTTAAAGTCATAAAAATAATGCTACAAATGTACAAATAAACTAATTCAGTACAATAGATATTCACATCATAATGAGCAACCTTTTTTTACTGCTTTGAATGATCATTTTACCTGGTCGCACCACCTAGGACATCTTAGTACAAGAAACAGAAGGGTACCAGGTGTACCACATAATAAAGCTAATATTAAGAAAAACAACTTAATGATGACCACTGTCTTTTAATTGATTTAAATGTGGAAACTGATGTAGAAACTGTGTTATCAGACTTTTGTATGACTTGACTTGTGACCTGCTTGACCTGAGCAATGGCTTGATTTGACTTGCTCGATTCTCACCGCAGTGACTTGCGACTTGTTTAAGACTTGAAGGTTAACACTCGAGAGTTGCTTGTGACTTGTACATGTGTGACTTACTCCAAGCGTTCTGTGTTAGTGAGAGCGTGATCCCTCCTCTGTGGCCTTCCTGAGGTTTCTCCCTTTTATGTGCCGTTAACTAATGTTTTTCTTCATGTTTTTTTACGTTATTGGAATCAATAGTGTAAGGATGGAGTGGGCCAGATATAAAACACAAATAAGTGAGGAGCTAATCAGAAAAAAAAATCTGTCAATCACCTATTTGTTTAATTGCTTTACCTTTTCTGGTCTTGTACAGATTATACAAACTGAAAGACAGATGTTTGATCTTGGCCCATTTTTCCTGCAATAACAAGGAAACAATTCTGCTAAATGTTAAACTTCTGGCTGAGAGCTACCGCTTACCGTTCTCGAAATGTGTCTGGATGTTTTACATCTTTATAATGTAGAGCTACAGCTGAGGATTGCTTTAGTTATCAACAAATTTGCCAATTATTGTCAGGACTTATCTTTCAGTCTATAAAGTGTGTAAGAAATGTTATTATTATTATATCCTGCAGCTCCAAGTTAAATCCAATCTTTAAATTGCTTCTTTATGTTCATCAAATCGCCCAATACCAAAAGAGACTTCACTAACCATCGTCAATGTTAAAGAAAAGCTGTGAATCCTTCGTTTTAAGAAGCTTGAATCAACAAATTCCTGCATTGAAAGTTCACAGGCAGTAAAAGACATTTTGATTGAGCTGAACTGTGTAAAAGGTTTCTGTCACATTATGCACACTGGCTCATGAAGACTTTCTACCTATATGGGCAAGAGACATCTGTATGATGACTTTATTTGATTAATTCCTGTCTTGGCCAGGACTCTCTTGAAAAATAAATCTTGTATTTCAATGAGAATATTTTCCTGGTAAAATAAGTCAGTTAATTAAAATGGACTAATTGTCAATGAATGCAGCTCTACTACTTTGGTACACTTAAACAGTGAAGTCTGGCAGGATGTTAAAAATAAATTATCACAAAGGTTTAGCTTGTTCTACAAATTCTCCCATTGAAACCAGTCAGAACAAATTCTGAAATTCAAAACAGAAATTAAATGTCTTCAAACTTTCATCCAGCAAGCAACTCACTATGAAATGTGGAGAGGAAGTTTATAACTATTCATTGAAAGGTTATGTAATCACGCAAAGGGGAACTTTTTAAGGTAATTTAGATATTCGTAAGTGAAAGAATGTGCTTCTCCTTCACTTTATTTACACTCATTTTGGCCTCTTATGCAACATTTCTAGAGACTTTGGATTATTAATGTGTTGAAAGTGTTACTGTCAGAGCTAGCACATCAAGTAAATCAGCCTCAACTGACTTAAAATCTGAGGGATCATGTTTTTTATTTTACAGTTGTTAAGTTTGAAATAATGGATCAGATGTGCTGATTCTAACCCTTTGAAGATGTAAAAGAATCTAATCTCACACACAGATGTGATAAAGATCCTCTGATCTAAGCAGCTCTGTGTGTTGTTCTACAGGGCTGGAGACTGATGGCATCTACAGAGTGTCGGGAAACCTGGCAGTGATTCAGAAACTACGTTTCCTGGTGGACCACGGTGAGAATGAAGGGGAGGAGGGTTAAAAAATGAGCTTTTATAGTCTGTGACAGTGAATGAAAAGGTTGTGGGAGGGGATGGATTGAAGTTGGAATCATAAAATGCTATCTTTTCCTTTTTTTTAGCCATTTTCAAGTAAGACATATACTGTTTATTCATTCTTAATGCATACAATACTATATATTGAATACACACACATACACTGTGACTTTATACCTGCTGAAACCCGTGATTGTCTTACTCCCATTGTCTTTTGTGGATGCTGAGGCAAGCCGACTTAGTATTTGTTGGTTTTTGCAGAGCGAGCAGTGACTACAGACGGTCGCTACATGTTCCCAGCGGAGTTGGTACAAGGTAGATCCAGACCCGACGAGGAGTAAAAAACAGCCTCTTTGTGCTCGCTTGTGTTCTCTTCCTCCCATGTGTTGCATAATGTGAACACCTCAGTGAAAAACAAACCACCCACAGACAGAGCGACTCTCAGAGCTGAGCAGACAGACGGTGCACTGAACAGTTGTGCTACCATTTGCTTAATGTCCCTTTAGGCTTTTCTGCTTTAAGTTTTCTGATGTAATAACACGCAGCAGGTTGTACAGCCAGTTCTCACGCGGTCCATCGCTGCCACCAAGTGGACAAAACGGAGAATCAGCCTCTTGTGTATGTGCTCTAATCCAACAGCAACGTCTCACTGACTGATGCTCCTCATAACTGGATATTTGTTTGTTTCTTTAAACTTCTCGTCTTTGAGGGGAAATTAGTACTTGTTCCTTTTTATCTTTTTTTTATTATCCAGTATTAGCAGCATTGGTCAGGCCTAGAATTTTTCTTTTTTTATGTGTGCTTTCAAAGTGTGAGTGCTTGTGTGTGTTTTTCTATCTTTTACAGGCCCTTTCTATCTCCCTCCTGCAGCTACAAGCCTCCATGTTACGCCTCAGCTCTGAAATGCATGTTCTGTTTCACGTCGTTCTCTTAACGCTATTTTGAGTGTAACTCCTAACACGAACTCTTTGTCTCTGTTTTTCACATTGCCATGCCTTTTGTTCACTCTCTCTGACCCTGTCCGTTTGAATTTCTCCCCTCCTCCCCCCTCCCTTTCTCTCAGAGGAGAAGCTGAATTTGGACGAGAGTGATTGGGAAGACATTCATGTCATCACAGGAGCTTTGAAATTGTTCTTTCGGGAGCTTCCAGAGCCTCTGGTGCCCTTCGGCTTCTTCACTGACATCGTGGAGACGATCAGTGAGTGACCTGCTTTGGCCCCACATTTATTGAATGTATACATTATAAACCCCTCGCCCTTCATGTTCATCTTTGATGACTTAGAGGTAGAAATGCTATCTCTCCATACATTTTCATATGAAATGAACATGTTATAGCCAAGCTTATGATTTCCTTTTGTGAGGTGAAAAACTTTTATATAAGATTGTTATTTGGGCCTCTTATGTGATGGTGTGAAGCAGAAAGCAGACAGGAAATAAAAGAGGGGAGGGATGATGTTCATAAAAGTCACAAGCTGGACTAAAAGTGGGAATGTTGCATTACATGACCTTTGTCGTAAATCTCTTGGACGTCACCAGGATGCTTCCATCTCTTTTGATCCTTCAGTTGAATTTTTCCCCTCATGGGCTTTCTTTTTGGAAACTCACAACACTAATTAGGTTTAAGTGAGTTAAAACCAGGATAGTCTTGGTTAGAAAACCACACTCCCCTTTCACTTAAGCGCCTTCACACTATCACGCTGTGGTGGAGGTGATTTTCTTCATTTAACAATATTTACTGCACTTTTACCAACTAAAAGGTTTTGCACAACAATTATATAGTCTATCATGAGAGATATATGGAGATAATAAAATTAAATGGGGCTTTTCAAAAAGAAGTTAGAGAGATTTACAGGGCGAGAAGAGTAATTACATACTGAAGAAGTAATGAATAAAACTAAGTGACGTTTTTTTTTTACTGTTAATAAAAAATACATTGCATGATACTTTTTTCAAATCCTTGACACATTTTTTCAACTGATACCCATAATCCTCCACTCATCTTCAGATATTTGTATTGGATGGATGGATGGATTCTGGCATCATTATTGAAAGGATAAGGCCGGCGTCAAGACAGACTGAAACTACAAATGCTTTTACTCATCCTCAAATACTTCATATGTTCCCTTCCCCAATGTTGCCGAATGTTCAAACAGACCACTTCATATTCTTAAAGGCAAATTATTTTCCTATAAAAAAGTGGGGCAATGTTCATTTAAGCAATTTTAACTCTCAGGAGTCACATGCATTTTGTGGACTCTTTCAGCGGCAGATTAATAGATATGATTTGCTTTATTTAGTTATTTTCACATCTGTAAACATTGTTTCCTGTTATATTTAAACAGGACTTGTTACATTGTGCTTGCATTATTTTATTTGCTGTTGAATGTTTTTCATAGTTTACAGGTCCTTTGCACTAAAGAGTTGAAGAGAATCTCTTTGGTTGTGTTCATTACTGATCGAGGTTTAGATCTCGATGGGGATTGCTGACAGTAAAAGAAGAAAGTCAAATGTTTCAAAGCTTTTCGTGTAACTGTAACATTATCACTTAATTTACATAAACTTCTGTGATAACACAATACATCAGAATATCTTTTATGTATCCTGAAAGGGTTGATAATCTGGCATTTCAAAAAAATGCATTCATCAAGAAATCTTGCATGTAGAAAAAGAAAAGATAAACCATGTTCCTTGTATGATTGTCCTCTTTCTTATCGATCCATGGGAACATTTTTTTTGCACATGGAGTCATTATCTGCTCTCTGTTCATCAAACCACAGTTGAGACGGCTGATAATTGCACGCTGCTGTATCAGATTAGATAGTGAATGCTAATAGACTACCCATTATATCTGTATGTAAATCAGGTTTGTAGGCAATGAAATGCAAGTGATGACATTTATTGTGATGTGACACGTCTCTCTCGCTCTGTGTTGCAGAGATGTCGGACTACTTGGAAAAAGTTCATCGTCTGAAGTGTCTGGTGCTCAACATGCCCCCTCCGAACCACGACACGCTGAAGTTTATGTGCCGCCATCTCAGACGGTAAGAGGGAGGAAGGAAAACTAAATATATTTCTTCTAATTTCATTGCTTTTTTTTTCATTTGTCTTTTCTGATAGGGGCACATTTTATAACACAGGTCACCAAAGAATGAACCAGATGCCCTCCAATGAAAATTAACACGCTCTTCCTCATGACATATCCTATTAATTTGAACCACAAGAGGGCGCAGTTTCCTCGGAAGTCTCCATATTTGTCTGTCAGAGATTTTTTGGCCGCAGCTCTGAAAGTATGCCCGTGCTGTACCAGGATCCCTCTGTTGTTAACTTTGTGTCCCTGCAAAGATGAAAAGGCTGGAAAAAGATGAATGGTGCACCATGTTCTGCGAGCCAGTTCCCTTTACAGTACATAAAATCTGTGTTTTTTACCGCCTATGGTTTTTCCTTCCACTTCAGGGGTGAGCGTTCGTGTTCGGAGGCTGATGTTTGTGCCAGGGTGTGGTGGAGGCCCCATGAATTTGTCAACTCTGTCTTTCTCTTATTTTCTCCCTCCAGTGTCATTCCTCCTCCCCCCTCCGTCGCTCTGTTTCTTATTTATAATCCTCCGCTCAATCACCCCCCCATGTGTCTTCTCTCTCTCAACCACTCTTGTCTCCTTATTTCCTCTTTATTCTCCCCCCTTTTTCTTTATATTTTCCTTCTTCCTCCTTTCTTCCTCCTCTTTCCATCCCTTTCTCCTTTTTTTTTCGACCTCCTCCCCTCCCGCTATCCTCCTTGCTTCGAAGGTCCCATGGGAGCCTTGTGGTTCGTCTGCTGGAAGGCATACCAACACCACCGCCGCCACCACTGGAACCTCTTTTTTCTCTCTCCCTCACTCGCTCCTTTTTCTCCCCCTTCTTCCCTCTCTCTCTCTCTTTTTCCTCCTCTCTTTTTAATGTGGAAGTTTTGAGCAATTGCTGGCTGCTTCTGTGGCTTGGTGGGAATGGCATTTTTAGAAGAATGCCTCACTCTGTGGCTTCAACCCATTCCTGTGTCCCCCACCAATCACACACACACTCAAACACACCAACATAGGTGGATACAGGCGATGGATTTAGCCACTTATGTGCACAAATCTGATCTGTAAAATGCAGATACAAGGACAAGAACATGCATGCAAAAACAAGATGTCCCTGGTGGATGTTCAAATGCTGATTCTTGTAGTTACTGTCCTGTATTTCTAAGAATGTAAAGGATGTCACATGCTGACCACAAGCCTGTAGCCGTATGAGCAGTAAGCTGTCATTTATATGCATTTACTCATAACAGGAGGGAGAGTACACAGCTGTACAAGTGACTCTGTAGAGCTGTAATCAGATGCTAAATGCTAATGTTTGGCATGTATTACATTTGTCTTTTTAACCCTCTTCATAGAGTTTAGTGTGTAAAGCTAACATTTACCACCAAATTACAGCTTAGGCTGAAAGAAGGGTCTTAACTCTTTGTAGAGTATACAGCTATGCTAACCGCTTTGTAAGGCAGTACTTACATGCTAACCTGCTTATGTTGAGCACTTATGTTTATCATGTTCATCGTCTTGGCTTTTTTTGTCACGTTACAAGGCTAAAGTTTGCTAATTAGCACTCAACACAAATTATAGCTGAGGCTGAAGAAAGTCTTTCCTTTGTTGTTGAGTCAACAGCTATTTTAGCTACTCTGTAAAAGGCTGTACTTCAATCAATCAATCTTTCTTTGTGTAGCGCCAATTCATAACAACTGTTATCTCGAGACATTTTACAAAAAGCAGGTAAAAGACATTACTCTTTGTTGTTTAATATTACAAAAGAGCAGGTAAAAAGACCATAGCCTACTCATTGCTATATTACAAAGACCCAGCTTATTCCATCGTGAGCACATTAGCAAAGCAGCAAAAGTTACTGTCATGCTAACAAGCTAATGTTTAGCAGGTGCAATGTTCATCATGGTAACTATCTTAGTTGAGTTAAGTGTGTTAGCAGGCTAACATTTTTTAATGTAGCAATAAACCAAGTGGCAACCTTCGGTGTTGAAAAATAAGGCCAATACGGAAATGCAAAATACTGCAGTTCCTGAAGTGTCCACTTGAGGCTTTACTTACACACCCCGTAATAAAATGCCCATATTCACTACAGAATTAAACATGTTTACAGTCTGGTTTAGAACACGTTACTGGTCTGAATAGCTTATGTGTTTATCGGCACACACCATACGGGGGAGAATTTCTTTTTTCTCATCTGTTTGATTTAACAAGGATAAGAGTTTTTTCTTTTGTAAATAAATGGGATCATTGGAACTTCTTGCTGTTCTGTAGAGGACTTGAACTAGAAACTGCCAATTACTAATTGGTACCATTAACTTATCAGGAATATGTGTCTTAATCAACTGAGAAGTACGGTAATTTTCTCAACTGGTTTCATAAAATCAGATATCTCTATGAATCCAGCAAGGTTGACCCCTGCTGGCCATCAGAGCTAATGCAGGTTTAAGGCACTTCTGCATAAGCTTCACTTTTGTAACCATGAGGCAACATGGACATCTTTAGTGTGGATGTTATTATTCATTCTGAGGGTGAAATTCATTTAAGTTCACACATTCATGATAATTACCTAAATGTAACCTCATGGTGGTGCCTGAGGACACACTTGGGAATTACAAAATGTTCCATCGAACAGTTAAAGAAATGTTTCAATCCAAGCCCTAAGTGGGTTAGAGCAGGGGCTACCAAACTCTTCAGCTTGTAACCCCCAAAATAAGTGTACGAGAGAATGGGGACCCCCACTGTCCCTGGAGGCGCTTGAGCGCACCACCACACACACTCACTAATGGGCCTATCCAAACACTGGTAACAAAAGCACAACACAAAATAATACAAAAGCCTTAAACGCTTATAGTTAATTTCCTTGTATAGACTTAAGCACTGAGTGGTAAAACAAAACAAAACAGACCCCGCTGGGGGGTCCCGACCCCCACTTTGGGAACCACTGGGTTAGAGAGCAATTTGAAACCATTAACCCAGAGCTGCTCTTGTTTCTACTTTTTGAAATTTGTGATATTTAAAAAAAAAGTTAAATACGATTTATCTCTCTGTCTCTGCAGGGTGTTGGAACATTCAGACACAAACCGAATGACCACCCAGAACATTGGCATCGTGTTCGGGCCGACCCTGATGCGCCCTGAGCGGGACAATGGCAACATGGCGGTGAATATGGTTTACCAGAACCAGGCGGTGGAGCTCATCCTCAGCGAGTTTGACCACATCTTTGGAATAAGAGGCCCCTCTTGATCTTTCTGTACTGAGGGGTCTTTTAAAGCTCCTCCAGATCATAAAAAAGCACAAGTAGTGCAGCCGTTTGTCCTCTCTGCCTGTTGACTCATGTGGTGTAAAAAGGATTTCACATCAAAAAGATAATGACTGGGAAAAGGAACCAGGACCGAAAGCTGCTAATCAAGATCATGACATCTGGCCTCCATTTAAAGCCATAAAAACAATAATAGTTTAACAAACCAATTTTAGCTGTGATACTTGTGTCTTTGACTTCAGATATGGAGCTTGTGTTCATCACTGCTGGAACAGACGCCTCCTTGTCCCTTTCTCTCGATGTTTCAGACTTTATCAGGATTTTTAAAAGCCATAAAGTGATTAATCTCATCCAGCAAATCTAGATATCAGATTATTGTTCACTCGTATATCAAGGAATGTAAGGTAGGATGTGTCCAAACGTAGCACAGAAACAAAACTAAGGAGAACCATCTCACTGTGACAACACAAGCACCAGCCCCCTCGTGCAACACAGGCTGAGGACGGACCTCACCTGCAGCGTGGATTCACTTTAAATTGTACAAACAAGCAGGAAGAAAGCAGACAATGTGCCCCTAAAGCTGAAGATATAATAGATATATTTAATTGGAAAAATATTTTATTGATAGGATGAATGTGCCAAGAGTGCAGAAAGTTTTTTCCGGTGTACCAAATTGTTCTTGTTTTGTGTGTGAACCTTCAGAGCTTCCCCTTATTGTACAAAACTGGATTTTTCTTCTATTTTTATCAGTGCAAACTCTTCAGATTAAGTTAAAGTATATTGTAAATATGTGAAATACTGTCATTGTAGCACTTTGCATATGCTGTTTAACCTAAACAATACGTATTTTAGTCAAACTGATACTTTTGCTTTAAAATGAACAGTGTGTTGTTAAAATATCGCCTGGACCTGATTGTAAACTCTCCTGCAATAAAAAACAAAACAGAAGTGAACAATCTTATTTAATCTGTTTGGATGTGTCTGTCGGGTTGTTTGTGTCGAGGTTGCGTGACAGATAGTAGAAGTGTGTGGAGGTATGTGGCCCTCAGAGCCGCAGCGGGCGGAGGCATCCCCTGTGATTGGTGCAAATGCTGCTTTTAATAACAGAACAAAAGAGGAACTGGAAATGCATATGTTTAAAAAATGTGGATTTTTTTTCCCCCCCAAAAAAACCCTCTCACTCGCTCACTCTGCGGCTTTGGTAATTTTATATTGACTGTGGGTTTGGCAGGGGACAAAAAAGAGCAGAAAAGAGGCACAGGGGGAGAGAGCTCATCGATTTTAGAACCTTTTATTAGCTGTATTTATTCATTTTTATGTTCGTATTATTTCAAGTCCTCTGAGTGTAGGGGGAGGAGCTAAAGCAATGTGAAGCTGATTGATGGAGACTCGTCTGAACTTTTGATTATTATGCTGCGCTTCACAAGGTCGAGATTTTATTCGACTGACTTTGAAATATTTTCTTCTTTAATAGACAACCACATTTGATTATTTGCTCGACTTGCATATATGCACCAAGTCATGACAGTTTATACATAAATCCCTCAGTCATTGGTGCAGCTTTTAAGTTTCTTTTGACAGCTATATTTTCAAGTGTTTCCATTTATTACATTATTAAAAGAAAATATAACACTATGAAAACATTATTTATTCAGTATGTGTATGTTTTTTTGTTCTCTCTCCAACTTGTGATATTGAGGGATTTTCCTTCCCCAGCGGCATTAAACTGCTGTAGACTTTAGGGCTCTGTGATGTGTTTTATTCCACTTGGTGCGATGGCGCTAATTGCTCCCTAAAATAGAATCAGTCCGTCACACACACAATCAAACACCCGCCCTCCTAATCAGCAGTGTGTTGGTAGTAAAAGTCAAACTCTATGACTTCATCTTTTAATGCTGCCCTCTTTTTGTCCTCTGGTTTATTTATTGGACTTATTAATGATGCACCATCTAGTAATTGCAATCTGAATGTTCTGTTGCATGTATTTAAAACAACTCAAAATATCAAGTAGGCCTCTTGTGAAGATTTCCTATTGTACGTGCAGTCAACACTTCAAAAGTGGACAAAAAAAGTAAGGGGTTCTGCAAACTTTCCGTGAAAATTTGCATACAATAACTGATTCTTGATGCCACAATGTGCTGATGAAACGCAACAGCCTGACATTGCAAAAGTTCAAAACCATCTTTACATCTGTAGGTACTTATTTTGTTTGTTACAACACCAGAACAAGATGTTTTTGAGTCTGTAGAAGTATTTCTTAAAATTTTGTGGGAGACAGGAATTAGAAGGTGGTGAAATGTTTTCATCTGTAACTTGTCTTTCAGCCAGGGATTTCTTAAAAGTGATTCCATTTTCAGAGTCACAATAGAAGTGAAACCCTCCAGAAAGTGTTCTTGTGGTTATTTATTGAACTGTTTATTTTGAATTAACTGTGTAATTATTCTACATCTGGCTGTAGATTGCCTGTCTAATATAATATTGATTGTGGTTGATTTGGACAATTATTTCCTGGTTTATGTAAGTTATTCCATGTTTTTGTTTACGTATCTTGTATTTAGTTTGTTTATATTGCTGCTCATGGTTTGTCAGAGACTTTGTTAGCTATGCTACTGCATGTCGTAGCCAGGACAGTCTTAAAAAATAGATTTTTAATCTTAACGAGTTTTCTCCTGGTTAAATAAATGATCAATCAAATCAATCAATCAATTCTTACATGAAGGTTTAGCTCTATCAGGGCATATACAAAAAACTAAAATGTTTCTTTCTGGATATCCTGGGTTGTTTAAAATGAATCTCCTTTGAGAAGAGAAGGTAGAAAAGAAAGAAAATAGGAGAAATGTTCTATGAGAATAACTCCGCAAACAGGAATTAGTGTTGCTTAAAGACATGTGTGCCTGGTTGTTCTGATTTATATCAGTTACTCAGTGAATTGATTCGGTAGCTGTGTTCATTGTTCACATTCAGGCCGCTTTGCTTGGCTGCATTTTTGGTTCAAGGAATTGAAACTTAGATATACTAAGTCCTCGGGGAGACAACCTGTTGCTCACTGATAGTTCTTGCTGCACATATGTGATGTAAGTGATGCTGATGTTGTACCCACTGTCTGACTGTGGCCATTTTTGTACACCGCAAATTTAAGTCAGGATTTTTTTTACCTAAATGTCATCTTACTCACTGTTAAACCCAAAACACAGCTGAGATATGGCGTCATAACATCACAGATTGTTGATGCTACGGTTGACTTAGTGTAGCTGATGCATGGCACCCAGATAATCCAGCCTACGTCAACCTGAAAAGTTTGTTAATGTTTCGGTTAGCCGCTAGTTTACTCAACCTGGTGTTAAACCTGAAGCTCAGTGTAACAAAGACCAGCAGAGCCTCTCACCCCTCTGCATTTTCCCCCAGCCACATATGCAGGTTCACAGGCACAGAGCAGCCCCCTCTGATGAATCATCCTGCAAACACACACAGCCACAAAGGAGCTGGTGTAACAATGCGTACGTCTGCAGAACATGATTGATGGGAACTGTTTACGGCGATGAGAAACTTGGGGCCAGGCTACAGCTCAGCTTCAAGATAATGAGAAGATTTACCAGAAAATAATTATAGTGTAAGTCTGGTAAATTAGAGATTTTCTTAGAAATTGACCAGAAAATGCTGATTTACGATGACTTTCTAAAACAAACAAAGAAATACGAGATTATGGTGACAAAGTATGTACATTTTAATTACAAATATCCACAAACATGCAAAAATACTGATAAAAAGTTAATACAAAAGATGCTTGCAAACTCTATAGGTATAAAAAATTGTGCAGGACACTTCGTGAAGTAAACTACCCTTGTACCCTTTTTTTAAACACAGAAATAACAGGTAAGGAACTCTGCAAGAGTAGAGTGGCAGCTGGCATGTCACATACGCATATCTTTGGTGATGAACAAACACACTCACACACATTTTGACCAAGAAGTGTCTTTGGTGCCCGGTATGCATGAATGCTAACAGCTTAGTCACACCTCATGCAGCATCGTCTTATCTGGTGGTACCAGGGCATTGTGGGATGACTCACAGTGTGAGTGTATCTGAGGCACTTTTCACGTTGACTACACTGCAGTCAGAAAGAGGAAGTTAAAAGTTGATGTGTGTGTCCTGAGTCTTCACCTTCATGCCACACCTCAACAGACAGTCCAAATGTGTGACACATTCTTTTTTCAGGGGTGTGAAAGTAAGCAGTAGCACATGTAAATTATTACGAGAAATAGGAGATATTTTAGCTTGAGATTAAATAAAGAAGCTGTGCGGGATTGGTGCACAGATAGTGGCACAGTGCAAGATTTATTTGCTCCCTCAAAGGAAAAAAAAAAAAGCCCTAAAGACTGACTTCATCTTTTGCCACTATTGGCATCACATACAGAAATGCAGAAATGACTATTCCGCTTGCAAGGCATACAATTAAAAACTGCTTTTTGTTTAAAAAAATAATAAGTTAACCCTCTTCCAGTTCTTCCGCTTTTTACTGCCTGGTCTTAACTTCTACATTTCTGAATAGTTAAAGCCACTTAACATTACTTGAACCTGAAGATAAAAGCTGCTGGTACCTTGAGACTTCACAGCTTGAATGTTAAAAGGAAGGGCGACATATCCCCTACATATATTTGAAATTCTCACCTGCTTGGGACGGAATAATAGCTAGATGTGTACATAAAAAAGAAGAAGATGTAAATATGTATATGGAAAAATACCACAGGATGATGAAAATGCCTTCTTTTCTTACATTGACTAGGAAGAATAAATATATTAACCGAGCATCAGGCACATCTGGCTGCACTTGTAACATTAACCTCTTACTTTGATAGCATATTTAAGTAAAAGTCCTTATGTACTGAAGTCATTCCCTGAAACATTTTCTTCTCAGGCTTGGTATCTAAGCTGATGCTCCCTGAATGTGAACAGATTGGATGTTAAAAGAACTTTTCAAAAATATAATGAATCCTGGATGTAATAGAACAAGAGCCGCTGCTTCAGAGTTTGTGCGACAGTCAGCAGCAGCAAGCGTATGATAAGTGAAATTCCTGCAATGTCACACTCACATCTGGAAATGTCACAGGACCTCAAACAAGTCAAATGCTCTCTTGGCAAAGAACAAGCAATTAAAAGAACAAACAAATAAAAAAAACACTGTAGGTTCATGATAAAACACTGAACTTCTTATAGTCACATATATTTGGTTTGTATGTGTTCGTCCCCTTTAGGCCGTCTGCTTTGGAAGCTTTGTGCATTGTTCTTGTGTTAAAACTGATGTTAAATGAGATCAAAATGTTTTAAAGTCTTTATATACAGAATATATCAAATGCATTGTATGGGCATGTTGAAGTCACCTTTAAGTTTTTATTCTGGGTAAATCTGTTATATCCAGGCTTAGTTCAAATTGATCCAAGTCTCCATTCTGCTCTGCAGAGTCTCTGTCCCACAATTTTCTCTTTGTATTCTCAGAATGGTTTCCCACATCATAAATATTTCCCTCTTGTTGTGCTCCGTTCACTCTCCTAGGTGAATCTTGGATGGGGCTTCCGTCAAGCTCCTCTGCTGCCCCTGACACACTCAAACGCGCCTCTTCCACACGACGGTGGTCACTGACTCCTGCCTCTTTTTCTTCCTCCCCTTCGTCCTCCTCCTCTTTGAGTGGCTCCGCGGCTCCATCTGGACTAGAATCGCTGAGAAAAGAGTGCCGGGTTTGGGTTTCCTCCATAGACAGAGGGGTCTCATCAAAGAGGGATCCTCCCAGACTGTTTCCTGCCCCTGGGGTGAGAGGCATCTCCTCCTGGTCCTGGTCTGGGTCCTGGTCTTTGCTGCAGTAGGCGTAGCGGTGGTTCATGTGCTGCGAGTACGAGCCGGAGTGAGAGAAGCGTTTTCCACACTTGTCACATTGGTAGGGTTTCTCTCCGGAGTGCAGCCGGCTGTGTTCAATCAGATGGTGCTTGTGCTTGAAGGCCTTGTTGCAGATTTTGCACTCATGAGGGCGCTTGCCTGTAATGAATAAAGAGAACATTTTATTTAATACAAAAGACATAACTGAAACTAATTATGTAATACCCTGAGAGATTAGTAGAATTTGTTGTCGTCTTTTATACATATTTATAACATTTTAAAAGGCATAAAAAGGAACACATGGACTAAACATTTTGACTGAACACTGAAGCAAATCTAATTTTCAAACCAACCTATGAAATAAAGGGTTCCCATGTTCTGCCAAAAACATTGTCTTTGCAGCATAGTTTACATGTCAAAGAATCCAATCAAACATATTCACGTCTGACCTCATGCCAAACCGTAATCCAGTTCAAAAGAATATTTTTGATAGCACAGAACGTTTGCATTCCTTTTATATTCGGCAGTGATAAAGGTATTACAGAAGATATGCCAAATAGCAAATACATTAGGTCACCATCTGTGATAAAACACAGAATCTTATTAATTTCCTGCCCTATAATCTGCCGGAACTGCTGTACTTTTCTGCAAGAAATGGGTGGGACTATCCATTTCCATTTTGCACATGGGACATCGTGGGGATATGTGATCGTTACATTTATGGCAATGGAAGGGGGATATGTGGGCCCTGTGCAATATCATGAATTGAATTGCTTTCCCTCTGTTACAGACACTTAACGTTTTCATCTTCTTGTCTAACCAGACTCCAGCTGTATCTGCCTACCAGCAGCCTCAAAGCTTAATGCATGTTATACATACCATACATAATACATACACACTTTGTATGTGTATAAAACTGTATGTGGCATGTGCCCTTCTTTGAATTAGCTTTATATGGAGATTTAACAAACAGCATGAGTCACGTTACATGTATCTGTGTCTCCTCGTTTCCTTTTTTAATGCTTAGCTAAGATTAGTAAATGCTTGCGGCAGCTTCATAATTAACATGCAGATACAAGAGTTACATTGACCTTCTCTTCCCACTCAGCAAAAAATCAAATTCATATTTTCCCCATTGACTGTATATAAAAATGGACGTAGCCTCATTATTTTTTAAAGTGAAGCCAAAGTGAAAGTGACATGTCTTCTGATTGTGTTGAAGGAGATGAAAAAATAAACATACTTTTTTCCTTTTGAAAACATTTTCCAAATGAGTGTAAAGTCTGCGTCAATACTTTTTAGTCTTTTACACTACAGTGGGACGTTTATTTAGTCAATTATTGTCCCCTTCAGAGTAAAACGCTCGAGGGCATGTGCTTCCTTTTTGATTGACTATGGGGCTCTGCAGAACAGCATAGATCATGCATGTCCACATTGTCATTGAAACAATAGTTCACAAAAACAACACAGTGACTACAAAGACATCTTATACACAGTCCATGGTGTTTCCCAAAATGTCCATTTTTATTGTTTTGAAACCGTTTTTAAATATTGCAACAATCGTTAGACAAAGGAAAATGACACACAAGTAAAGTGTTTGTCACTGACTGTGCTACTGACCTGTGTGCTCATATTTGTGTCGGAGCAGAGAGCTGCTCTTCTGAAAGGTTTTTTCACAGATATCACATGCGTAAAGCCCCTCGTCTGTCTTCTTCAGTCTCTTTCTCCCCGGCCCTCCTTCTCCGTCCAGACCATCATCCATAAGAGAGAGGTAGTCCAGAGCTCCACGGCTTAACGCCTCACCCTGCAGAGAAAATACAAAAATATACATCACATTAACCATAATCTAAATCTATATATTATTAAAGCAATGTTTAATAACATAATCAGATCACTTTTTTCATTCTCTACTTTTGTATTGATTTTTGGGGCTTACTCACCATAAGAACTTGTCTCTCCTGGTGGATCTTTTTCAGTGCTGCCTCAGCGTCTGCCTCCATCATGTAAGCCATTGGAGAGAGAAACCCGGGGCTGTTAGCTGGCTGACTGAATGGAATTGCAGTAGTGCCATCATGCCCTGAAAGCCCTAAACCAGACTGCTGGAAAATAGGAAATCCATTGTATAAGGCACCTGGAAACACAGGATGTCCAGCCCCGCTGTAGACTGGATGATGGTGGAGATGTACATGTGAAGTTGGACTCATTCTTCTAAGCTTCTGGCTGCTGAGCTCTCTCTTCTCTCCTCTGGCTGAGTTGCCGTTAACAGTTTTGTTCCCCCCGTCCTGGTCTGAGATCTGCTTTGGCAGGGAGAGGTCCAGAGGTTCGTTCTGTGCAGACAGAAGGTGCTGAGGTGATGACAGCTCAGGAGGACAGCCGGTTAGGTCGAGGCAGACTGGAGAACCGAATCCTGAAGAGGGAACTCTCCTCCGGGCTTGTGGTGATGACAACTCAGAAGAGCGGTTGATTGGTTGGCCAGGGCTTCCTTTTTCCTGGCTGGACCAGAATGCTCGGGCATCATGGAGAGGCTGAGGGGGTGAGTGCATTGCGACTAGGAGCTGCTGCGGAATGGAGTGCCAGCTGGGCTTCTGTAAGGATGATTTTTTCCCTGAGAGGCCGTTTGTTATTTCACTCTGTTTGCCGTTCTCCGGTTGGAGAGCAGGTCTGGGAAAGAATAAAGTCTGGGAGGACAGGTCTTTGCTGTGAAGGCTCTCGGGTACCTCTACTCCCTCTCGGTTCATCTTACAGAGGTAGCGCTCATGCTGCAGGAGCACCGCCACATTGGGGAAAAGCTGGGCACACCAGCGGCAGGTCATGCCGAGCACACCGCTCTCTCCTTCACCTGACTCTCTTCTCCTCTCAGACGACACCTTACTGTCGGGCCCTCCTCCGTTGTAAATCACCCTCCTTTCCTCCATTCCTTTCTCCAACTCCTCTTCTTTCCTCATCTTCCTGTGAAGCATCTCCTGAAGCATCTGCTCAAACTTTGTCCCAGTGTGCAGATAAGGCAGCAGGGTGGTCCCTTTTAGTATACTGGCACTCAGGGAGAGCTCTGCAGATGGCTCCCCAAGCCGAGCCAGGTCTGCAGTTCCAGGGAAGCCTGTGTGGTTATGGTTGGGGTCCTGGAGTGAAAGCTGGTGAGGTTCTTTTTGCATCTGACCCAGAGTTCTGTTGTTATTGTGAGTCTGTGACGCCATCAGAGAGCCTTTGTCATTACTGTTTCTCCCCCCCGCCTGCAGAGGGAGATGTAGGAAATGAGTGGTGGAAGGAGTTTTGGCTGTGTCCGTTAAACACTCCACTGGCTCCTCCTGTGTTCCCTCCTCCATTCAGGCACTTTTTGCTGCTTAAGTGGGAGCTGTAGGATCCAGAGTGGGAGAATCGTTTCTTGCAGTTGGAGCACTCGTACGGTTTCTCACCTTAAGAATGACAGACAATCACCATGTATTAGTCAAAAGATCCAGAGGGTGGGTTGAAAATACTCTCAACTCGGGATCCTTTTACTTTGTTCATAATTCTTGTTTTGTCAATAAGGTATAATTTGATTCCATATAACTGGCACAATAAGTAAGGGTTAGTGATAGAGAGGGAACAATAGAAAATTGCAGGGTGAGTACAACCGTTTGGATGTTATTTTGTCTCACCACTGTGGATACGGAGATGCTCCTTGAGGTGGTGTTTGTACTTGAAAGCTTTCCCACACTGCAGACATTTAAACTTCCTGGTCTCCATGGCTTGATCCAAACACATTGCACTCTGCTACAATAAAAAATATATTTTTGTTTAGTAACAAAACACAATGAGGGACTCATTTCAGTGTGTGAAAAGGCATGATTGTAAATTGTATCCACAGAAATTGCAAAATTTCAGTATTTGGTTTTTGACAATGTTGCTCTGCAAAAACTCAAATCTTTGCGTGTTACATTTCTACTCAAAATATCTCGTTACACTTCATATGAGCCACGTTAACCTGAGTTAAACATCTTGTTTTGATATATAAAAATCCAAATATAAGGCCTAAAAAAATGTGTAAATGCAACAAGACAAATGTAGTTGTTGTGTCTTAAAATGAAATGTCTTTATCTTAATTTGTTATTAAATCTCATTTCAAGAAACTCAAAAATGTAAAATGTGCTTCAGTTCAGCTTGATTGAGGACCAATGCAGCGCTCCATTAATGTCATGTCAAATCGGCCTCCTGCTTTGACAGCTATTTTTTACTAATTACAGATTCAGGCTTTATCTCTGCTTTTTATATCTTGAAATAATTTGTTTAATCTGGATTTTTCAGGTGACTGTGGCTTGTAATAAGTGTGATGAGATATTTTGACAAGAAATTAGACGATGACACTTGCAAAGATTTGAGTTTTTGCAGTGTGCCTCTTGCAGTTGTGAAACTTCCTCCTTCTGCCCGTTTATCTTACCTTGTCCTGCAATTGGTTGTGAAGTGCCAGGTGCCGCTCCATCTGTGCCCTATGGGTGGCAGTGTATCCACAGAGCGGACAGGCCATGTGGACCCCCTCCCTGTCCTGACAGTACCTGATGTGGTCCCTTAAAGATGCTCCTCGCTGAAACATCCTGTGGCAGAACGGGCAGGCCTGCTGTGTTCTTCCTGCATCTGTAAATCCAAATAGAAGAGAAATCAGACCACGAAACATTTCACACATTCATTAAATACTTCAATTTCTCCATTTGTTTCCTTTATATTATTTATAAAAGTGGCTGGGAGCTGGAGCATATCCCAGGATGCATTTAGCCAGATTCACGGCACACCCTGGATGGATTGCAAGCACATCAAGAGGCCATGACATTCATCTAGTGACACCCACACTCACTCTCACATTCCACTTAAGTATACCGTTTCTATGTTAAAGGCAGAATGAGTAGGATTTTTTCTGCAAAACTATGTATGGACATGTACAAAAATAATCTCTCTCTATCATCACTTTTGACCCACTGGAAGTGTGTGGTGGTGACTGTATCTGCAGACATCCTGCCCTCTGCATGTTCTTGTTTTCTTACTTTTCTTTGTCTAGGATGTGTCTTGGTGGAGGCGCCGGTTGCCTAGTGGTTGGTGCATGCGCTCCATGTACAGACTAGAGGTTATTGTCCTCTAAGCAGGCGACCCGGGTTTATTGACAATTTTTTTGACAGAGTTGACTTTTATATGAAATAATGTTTATACAGATATTACAGATATTTAAAATGCAACACAAACTTAATACAACTTACAATAAAAACCTCATACAAAATACACACAGCAGAATGTTGTAAATAAAGGACGGCATTAAACTGTTAAAGTTTCTGTTGATACTGTGAAAGGAATGCTGATGACTAAACCTGTTGATATTTATAAAACCAAAAGGAAGACTGCTTGTTGTTAACCACAAGTGTTAGATAAGCTGAGTAATGAAAAGCCTTTGTTTTCGCCTACATTTTCTCAGAATAATACTTACATATAAAGTCTGATACGTACCGCATCACTGCTATTTACTGCCTGCGTGACTCAAAGGCAGTCATTCTAGAGTGATGTATTTTCTTTAAGTATCATTGCAGCCGTTCTCTCTTGTTCACATACCTGCGCTCTCAGGTGAGCGGTGCTGAGCTCCGGGTGACCAGATGGCGGGTGGCAGCTCATCGTGCCTGCTGCCCGGATGGTACTCGGCTGCGGTGCCGTTGTGGTTCAGATGGTCCAAGATGCTGGCTGAGGTAGAGGCCTTCCTCAACTGGGTCAGAAATTCATAGTGGGCCAGGTCTTCCAAGGCATTCTGGGAGTCTGAGTTATTACCTGGAAAGAGAGACACACATGTGCATTTCTTGTCATTTTGCAACATGTTTCTGGTATTTCTGATCCATGCACACAGCCTTATTGGTGAAACATACAGGAAAATAAATGCTTTATAATATATAGCAGTCCTTTTTTCTTTTCTTTATTTTTCCACCTTTAATGAATTCTTACTGGAATAATTAATCAAACACTTTTTATTTTTATAGCAACAAAACTTGACAAAAAGAGCAGGTCTACAACATGTTGCTTTTCACTTTATTCACAGAGGCCCAACAATAATCCATCAAGAGAAAACTCTGACAATACAAAAGATCCTCGCAGAGAGGGCAGAATCAAAGTCCTGTTGTCATCGTTCATACAATACACACAATCAATACAAATATAATGTCACACAGTGCAAAGGAGCATAAAATAGAACCATTTGTTTTATAGATTAAAATGTCGCATTCTTATGTGGAAAAAAATACTGTTGAATTTTACACTCAAAGCTCCTCGTTATTCTTGTTGTAGTGCATTCATGTGGTTGCACCATTCCTACTGTTACACTTTATTTAAGTGCATATTCAAATTCTCAAAGAGGGTTTACTTTTTGAGTCATTGTCAATGTATTTGCCTCGTGTGTGACTGTGTGTGTGACTGTGTGTGCAAAGAGAGTGAGGATAAATTGTGTAAAAAGTGATACAGTGCAACTGAATCTAATGGAACTAATATGTTGACTTGAGGACTGGCAGATAAAACAATAGATTCAGGGTTCTGGTTGGCCTGATATTAAACTAGACTTTGAGATTTCTTTCTCATTCGTGCCCTTGAGTGCAGTGACAACCAGAAAGAGAGAGAGAGAGAGAGAGAGAGAGAGAGAGAGAGAGAGAGAGAGAGAGAGAGAGAGAGAGAGAGAGAGCTTACAGCGACTTTGAGGAAGATTTTTCAAATGTTTGCAGATGTTGGCATATTTTAAGCTGTTTTTTTATGTGGTGAAAGGGAAGAGCCTGTGCGGTTGAGTGTTGTAAAAACTCAGCTTTGCCTTCATCAGGCGAGGCCAAATCACACGAGGCGAGGGAGCTAAGTGATTGTTAGTAGGCAAGCCGCGTGAGCCTTTGATCTCCCCTAAATAAAAGGGAAAGCCTCACGTCGTGCAGCGCTGATTTCAGTACCGTAACGTCACCTCTTTGATGCATGGAAATATTGTGACATTGTGTGGGATGAGTTCTTTTGTCATGCTTTCAGAAGGCTGCTTTTTCAAAGAGAAGAGTGAAGACACAGAACAGCTTGTAGGGAAGGCATGGTTTCACAAGGAGCTGATATGAAGGTGTTTCTAGAAGGCCTTGAGGAGCGTAGTAAGGCTGGAGGTGTCTTGCATCAGAAAAAACATTGTAGGCTTGTTTACACATAGAGAGGTGTCCTACACAGCAGTCCGATACCATACATATACATAGTTTTGCGTCTTTCTTGTCCCTAATCTTTCAGAAATAACTTTTACAATTTACAACAAAGGGCTTATGGGTTACATTTTTTGGTTAAATACTTACAGTACATCCTCAACGGGTCCTGGTCCCCTTCCCTGTCAGCGTTAGATGGTATGCTGGGGTCCTCTGCGGCCTCCTGCTCCACCTGCCCCCAGTAGTTCCTGCTGCCAGGGCTGAGGCTGTGCGGCCGCGTGGAACGAGCAGGGCTGACAGGCTCCTCCGTCCCCTCGCTGGGCGTCAGGCTTGTCTTGTCCAGGCTCTCCTGGCAGTCCTGGGGCTCCAGGTTCCACAGACCAACCTCATCCTCCCCCTCGGATCCCAGTGAACTCACCTGCTCAGCATCTACTGTGAGAGGAAAAGAAAAATCAATATCATATTTTAAAGAAAGAAAAAAAGACAGGTTTGTTTCCAACTGTTGCCCTTTGCCGTATGTCAATCTCCACACTCGCTGGTTTCCTAGTCACGGGGTTCCCACACTTTGCCAAGCTAAGGATCTATAGAACATCAGCCTCGGGCCAAGCCCTCTCTTCTTGCAAAATATCCTAAATGAATTAAACGTGACATGATTTCAGACATACAGCTTGTTAATGTTTCCTTATTTTTTTATTAACAATTACAAATCGTGATTAATGTCTTTATTTGTAAGACATATTTTATAATATCTGTCTTAACAATAATCAACAGTAACAGTAAACATATTGTTTGTCTCTTGTTATTCATTCATTACATTCAATGTGTCTTTTGGTGTGTTATTGTTTTTAAGTGATTTGTAACATGTAAAAAGACATACAGTATATCAAAATGTTATTGTCACTAATAATGTCATTAGTTGTTTGAAATATAAATTCCAGTTTACCAATCCCCCCTAAAGCACACCCCCAGACTCCAACTTTGAAAAACACTGTCCTGATCTATTCACTGTCCTATCCTCTGAATCCAGGCATTATCAATAATTACTTTCACAACTATTATTTTCAACAATTCAAAACACATTTATGTTTTATTTAAAATGATTCAAAATGCAATAGACGTGATTTTTTTTTCTTTATATAGTTTCAGATGGTGTTGAGTTGGTTGAAACAATGCTACACATCTCTCACAAACTGAAACCAGAGAAAAATCACAACCAGAAATTCTCTGTTTTGTCAAATTCAAACTACATCTTACGTGTTGTTTGAAGTGTAAAAAAAACAAAACAACTGGGTTCGTTTTTTGTTTTGTTTTGAAGCATTACGGCATTGTCCTTTTCATGTGTAGTTGTCCAATGTGTTTCTTATAAATTGATATTTTATATGGCTTCGTGTGGTTTTATGTGTAATCGATTCAAAGAGACTCAGCATGCAACATACATATTTGTGTGCTGTGCAGATCCAGAGCTTTAAAACAACCATCTTAGCAACAAAGTATGAGACTTCAAATAAGTCCATGCACTATCTCAGTAATATAAAACTGTAGACACAGAAACATAAAGTCTTTATAGTCATTCTGAGTTAGTTTCTGCGAAATTTCTGGCCGGATGGTTTTTCTGTCTTTCATTTTAAATCTGAAAATAAACGTTAAACGGAAACATCAAATTAAAACATGGACCATCAATGAGAAATAGAGGATGTCAGCTTTTAAATGATCTCCTCAAAATGAACTTGAGTTAAATTAAAAAGTGTTAATTATAGCTTAAGTGTTTATGTGGATTTATTTATATTACTGTGACCGTTCAAGAAATGTCCTTAAATCCAAAGTCTTAGTTTAAATACATCATGTACCCCCACGAGGCTTCGGGTGCAGCAGGGGTATAGCTCAGCATGTAAAAAGAAAAGAAAAACAACATATTGTAATTTCAATAGTACCCTGGAAAGACGCATGACTTTTTCCCATGGCAAAGACAATAAATGACAATCACAAACACATGCCTAGGATTTCAGCTGTAGGCTCTTATTTCCAAGGCTTGTTCTGAGGAATCTCTGTTTCCCTCTCACTGATTGGCAATATCTAATCACAACCAAGTAATGTCTGTTTAACAACACAAATAGAGTCCGTGCCAGAGCCTTTGAAATGTACCATCAGAGAAGGCCAGACTATTATCGAGGGGGGGAGTTCTGACTGTGCCAACATACAGACGGCCAGTTCCTCCTTTTGTGCTGTTGTGAAAATAAGATTTCTCATCAGCCTCCGACGAAGGTCGCAAAACGACGCCGACATGCTTCTGATTAGTTTAAAATAAATTCTCCACTTTTGGCCTTCAGAGTGTTGTCCCTCTTTTTTTTTTTATCAGATCAGAGTGAAAATGAGGTTTCACAGCTCGTTAAATTTCACAAAACACACAAACAAAGTTTATTCATTAAACTGTCAAAACAACTCTCAGTCACTCTTGAAAGATTTTCACTTTAGTTTGAGCTCTTCCAAATACATCCCTTACTGGATGGCGAACACAGTGATTGATGAGAACTTTGCTTTTCGGTGCTTCGTCACATTCAGCTACACCCCACAGCTCACGGTGACAAATGCCAGAGACAGCGGCTGCACTCAGGGAGACATTTTGAGGCAATCTACCTCATCAAGTTCACATCTAGAAGACACAAACACACACAGATAACACACACACACACACACACTCATTTCGAAAGAGCAAAAAGAGGGCCGGTGCCTCAAAGAGGGGACGCCCGTAGTCTAAAATGCACTTAAAACAATTGCATGTTTTAGCTTATCTCAAAATCTAACACCTACATGTGTATCTGTTTGCATCAGCAGGCTGTGTATCCTGCCCAAGCTTCATTACACATTTGTAGAAAGTGAGCTCATGAAACGCTCTGATTCACCCCAAGGCTAGTCACCAAAGCTCAGGTCCATGCTGCGCTAACATGGACAGGAATTAGTTTTTCTTACGAGGGTTGAAATTGCTCATCACATGCATCCCCCCTGACGCAGACAGCGATGAAGTTATATAAAGTATTTGAGGACGACCTATCATCGCTGCAGTAGTTTACTGGGATGATAGGACATACCACTGCGGCCCCAAAAAAGAGTGAAGTCTGGTCCGGATTAGCGTGAAGTAGTCTCTCATTTGGCTTCCAACGGCAGTGAGTGACACAGAGCCTGTATGTACTGTCATTAAAGCAGCAAAGTGCTGGGATGGCTTTCATTATCTGGCCGAATGATTTATTTATTTTGATGGCGACTGCATCCTTTGAGTTGGTCTTTCTGTGTTGGAGCAGAACGGCTTTGAACTGTGCAGGAGGTTTAGGATTGTGAGTGAGTATAGATTGTGTGTCAAGGTAAGAAGCATAAGGAATACACAGAATGCAAAATATCACAGCACAGCAGAGTAGAAAACAGTCCACTGCTTTTGTGCATGCTGTGTAGTGTAGTGTAGTGTGTGTGGGAAGATTGTGACTCATTACCAGAAAGTGCTAACCGAACTGTGCTGCATCATGCTTGACAATGTCGATCACTGAGTCTTCTGGGGACTCTTTCTGATGGTTTGACAACAACACTGTGTTCAGATCAAACTACTTCAACCCCTCTGTCTCTTTCCCTGCCTGACAGTGATTGAATAGTTGAGAGATTGACAGCCTGTCTTCCAGAAAGAAGTCTACTCTCAGCATGGGAACCAAGTCAGATTTGACAGAAAACACCGCTCCTTCCGAGGGGCCCGTGATCCATCACAAATCTGAGCTGAAATCTGGTAGATTGACAACCTGCTCTAGATTTTTTTAAAGTCTGTTTCCCAAAGCCAGAAGGAGACGCTTAACGCCTGCATACTTTCAAAAGAGCATGTGTGTTTGACACGGAAAGACAGATTTTTAAACAACCACGTGAAAGAAGAAACCGCATTAAAAAAAAGCTCACAAAAGATAAAGAAAAATAATCTCAACATGTCTCTAGTGCTTGTCACAACAGTAAAGAGATAGTTTTCATTTAATTCGGCACTGTTTATATCCCAGAGGGCATTGACTGTACAGCAACACACTGGGCCACAGTTTATTTTACGATGCACATATGTGATCTGGTATTGACTCAGTAATTATGTGGCTAAATGGTAAGCACGTAATAATTACCTAGAAATTACCTTGCTTGTTTCATTTGGTTTTAAATGGAAACAAACAAGGCCAGGCCCAATTTAGCACACATTGTAGTCGTTACTGTTCTGTTGATTTGTACTATTCAAGATTGTCATATTAAACCCAGAAGATCTGAAGCGCAATAACCCGAATGCTTTACAATAGATAATGACATCCAAATAAATAAAACTAAATTGTTTTCTAACCACATATATATAAGACATTCTGGCTTTGAATAGAATTAGAGTTGTAGATGTTTTTAAGTGTATATTGTATTTCCTAACAGAGACGTTGTCTCTCACTCCTGCCCAGGGACTACAGATGTAAACTAGCTCATAGCTAACTCTGGTACAGCTAAGTGGCTGTACACTGTCACTGGCAAAATAAACAAACAAATAAAATGTGTACTTATAATTGTAAGTATTTTTGATAGACTTGTTTTTGTTTAGTTTTGACTGAATTTAACGTGTCATTTAAGTGTTTTCATAAACCAAAAACTGTAATAGGCACTTATAATAACCTTTAAATATACACAGCAAATTAAATAAAGTACAGTATATGCACTTAAACGATACATATAAACAAGTTTAGTTTCAGAATTGAAATACATTTCCATTTTACAGTCATCACTTTTGATGTTCTTGTGTGAATATTTCTCTACAAATGGCGGAGAGAAATCAACACTTCCCCAGATACCCAGAAGAAATGAAATCCAGGCGTTTCTTCTTCACATGATAAATGATGGTCATCAAAGTAACATCTGACACATTTCATAAAGAGCAACGTGTAGGTGGTAAAACTGTCAGAAACAAGAAGAGATACGGCACTCAGACGCTGATGCATGAATAAAAACGTACTGATCCTTCATATTTCTGTGACAAAGCTGCTTTAATATCTGCAGACATTCAAAAATGTAGTTTAAGTAAGTAGATGAAATAATACTTTTCCCATGCTGTTAAAACTGTAACAGTTTCACAGGTGTCAGAAGACTCAGCACTTGCTATTTTGAACTCAATAAGTAACCACATGAGGGTCACGGCCGCCCACACGCTGAACAAAAAGCAAGTAAAGGAAGACATTTTACGGTACCTAAATGAGAAGTTCAGATTCCAGGTTAATCCATATTGTTCTCTCATTTTGAAAGTGAAGACCTCTCTTAGAATATCGTAGAAATTAAACCTGTCATTTAAAAAAAACTCTAACCAAGGCAACACTCATAATCAAACCTGCTGTCTGACGCTGATACGATGAGTCAGGGGAGGACCACAACCAAGAGCAAACACCTCCCACCTGATCTCCTGCAACTCAGCAGCCACTCAGACTCTCTCTCTCTGTCTGTTAGGGTGACGCTTCTTTCTCACTTTGACACCTTGGCCTGCTCAGGTTTGGTTTGTTTTCACCTGCCAACTACACTAAGGGTGGGGGGGAGAACACTGAAGATTACGTGATCATTTATTCTTTTTCAAACGGGGTTATTATTGCCCATGCAAATACACAAATGAACACACTCAGGCGCAGAGTGCAATAAGACCTGGATGTGTTCTGCTAAATAAAAGATTTTAACATGGGATGATAAAAGATTTAAAAGAAACTTTTTACACAGTTAATTCAATTTACTTACAATCTCAATGCTGAATTTTCCTCTTGGTGTTTGCCTCATTTCAGAAATGCTTAATTAAACTGATTTCAATGTTCAAAGATTATATCATGTAAGCTCAGAGCACTCTGAGGACAAAATGCTCCAAATAACAAGTTAACTGACGGTGATTTAATGATTTGCTCCACTTTAATTTTCTTTTTTTTTTGTGGTCAGAGAAAAGGAGGTGTGAACATTGTTGTCTTATGATGATGTAACATTGACCACACTCACATTGATATTGAATGTCTAACTCCTGTTGTCAAGATCTAGTCCGATTGATTACAGTCATTTCTGAGCTGGTTGGCAGTGAGCAGCAGAGACATTTGCAAATGGCTGTGCAAATAAATGAGACCGAAACTGTGACACTGTGATAGGGATTGTAAAGGTCAAAAGAGCTCGGAGGCAGAAAATGTGACATGTGGTGAAGTTTGTGATGGTGCATTCTTGCTATATGTTTTGCTGAACAGTGTTGTGGTGTATACGGAATTGAAAGGGGGCTTACAGAGGTGCAGAAGCTTCAGTGCATGAAGAATACAGCACGGGGCAAGAATAAAAAGGAACGGAAAAACAAGCGATGGATAAAGACTAAGTGAAAGGAAAGGCAGAGGAGCGAGGACTATGAGAAACGAGAGAGGCGAAAAGCAACAGTGTCAAACTGTCTCTGACACAAATCTTCAAACTTGATGTCGAACTGTGAAAAACACGCTACAGAGGGAAATTCCCTCAACACACACACACACACACACACACACACGCAAACACGCACACACACACATAGGCACACGCACACACACACGCGCACAGGCACGCGCACACACACATTATCTAGAAGCGAGTGGAATCAAGAAAAACAAACAACTTGTATTTCGGGCTCAACAGCGAGAATGGCTCGCCTCCTGCTGCAGAGGACAATAGCATGATCCATAAAACACAGATAAGAAACACATGACAATAATATTTTTGTTTGGATGTGTGTGCTCAATACTTCATGAATATCTGAATTGCAATTTGAGTCAGAAAAGCTGAAGCCCATGCGGCGGTTCCACCAGTCACGGCTCTGTGCCTTTAGAAGTGCCGCTCATTAGGAGACACCACCCTGTCAGAGCATTTAAACCACCACCACAGAATGTGCCGCCCGAGGGGCAACATCTGCACCCGCATCGACCCAGAGGTCACACAAAACAATCAGATCCAGTATTAAACAGCAGGCTAATTTCCTCATAGTGATCAAAGCTCTGCAAACAAACAAGAATTGCATAACAGCAGCGCAAGTTTGCACACTAACAAGTGGTATTTAAATGGACAACAAATATTGAAACTATACCATCTTTGTTCCGTGTGGCCTTTAATGATTCTGCTCAATTAGGACCCCTGTGACACAAAAACAGAATCCCTCATGGCGTTTTATTAGCTTCAAAGCCACCGAGCTATTCACTGATACCACTCGAGAAGTTGATTTGTCAAACAGTTGCTCTTTTAGTGTGTCTGTGCGCTTGTGTTAGTTTCATTATTCACATATGACTTCTCAGTACCATGTCAGAGCAGCCTCTGCGAATCAAAGCACAGCCCCCGAGACTCCCACTGTAGTCTATGATGTTGTGTGTGGCTGTTCTGAAAGGGCCCGGGCATCTGAAAAAATCAATTGAGATCAGCACTTCTGATCTGTTATTCTTTATCTACGTGTGACGTGACAGTATCAAGCCGCATCTGTTCACTGGAAACCTGCTGTGACTCTGAAACACAGATAGATTAACCAATAGATAAGCCGGAATATGTCCAGGAATCAGTAATCTGCAGTGCCAACCAAGATTCTAGCATTCTCAGTGCTACAGTACTTTTCAATACCACCATGTTTTCAAACGATACTTTCTCCTTTATTTTAATGATTGATTGAATAGAAAAGTTACAATTTTTAAAACAATAAAAGTTCTTCAGTCATATTTTTTTTTGATAACGACGACTTTTAAGATGGTTTCTATATTGGTTAGAGCTCTCAAGAACTGCCGTCAATGTTGTGCTTTGCCTCTGTGCACTGCCTGTCAGCACCTGTGTGTCCAATTGGACTCAAAGCTGAACGTTTCCACTTAATGACATTTGTTTCCTTTTGTTCTAGATCCTTGCTTGTGTTGTACTTACTCTCTGATGTACGTTGCTTTGGATAAAAGCGTCCGCTAAGTGAATTGTAGAATTTTTTACCCATAGCTGCCGAGGGTGGAAGAAAGAGAGCAGCGGTGGTCCATTAAAATTGGGTCTTTTCAAATGGATTGTTAGTGTTAATGGCGATGGAATATCTTAAAATGGCTCTATACTCGACTGAAGACACTGTCTGAGTTGCACAGAAACAATGGCAACGTTGCCAATGTTTCTGTGCAACTCAGACAGTGTGCAAGATGTTGCTTGCATTTAAAAAAAAAAAAAAAAAAAAAAATGGAGTGCCCACGACTTCTTGTTTTCTTACAATGCTTTAGAAATAGATATTGATGACGTTCAATTATTAACTAGTATCACAATCAAAGTTTAAAATTCAAGTATAGTGACAACCCGAGTGCAAACTGAGAGGATATTAGTCCTCTGCTTTTGTCTTCATCAATCAATGTGAGAAAACGTTTTATTTTTTCTTTCTAAAAGTCGAATAGTTCTAACCTCTTCTTATAGATGAGCTTTTCAGTTTGTTCTTTGCTACTCTTCAGCATTTTCTAATTCTTGAAGAGAATTTGTCAATTCTCTTACCAGACATTACAGAACTCACATCTTTCTTCATTTGCCAAACACTTGCAAATTCCAGCAATGTGTTTTGTATTTCCATAAAAAAAAAAACACTCAAAGTCCAGAGATGACATGATAATCTTGTTGTGTAACTCCGACTCAAACAGTATTTTCTGTGCAACCATGCCTGTGTGTGTTGATGCATTTCAGAGCGAGACATACAGTTATAGAAATAGAGCAGTAAGAGGACTTGTGCAAGAAAGAGGTTCCAAATAACTCGAGGCCTTCACAACAAAGGTGCACACTTAGTGAAAACTGGGACTCACTTTGAAGTACAATACGATTAACTGCAGATACAAACACACGTGTAGAGGCAGTGTGAAGACACACAGGGTACACTTTCATCCCCCTCCGGTAGATTCCCACACAAGCTAAGTATTCTTAGATCGCGGTGAGTCGACTCGAGACATGCATGATGTATTTTTGTAGCCTATAATGATGTTAACTTTCACAGAGTTGACAGCTGCCCCCCACAGGAACTTCCAAGATTAATGGCTTTACGTTTCTGGCAGGTAGAGCATCAAGAGGCAATAATAGCTCTTAAAAAGAGTTAGCTTATCATTTAGTGTATGTTTTGAGTAGTTGTTCGTCTATGATGAGCACTTTTACCTCTTTCTAATGCAGCTGAGCTACAGTATGTGCACAGATCACCAAAAACAAACCGCAGAGAGAGTTAAAATTGGAAGGTTTGTTTCTGAAATCGCACAACGGAACAGGGGGAAAAGAAAAAAAGAAAAAAGACCACTTTCACTTTTTCAGTTTAAATGTGTCTGACCAGGTTCAAATGCTTTGTCTTATATGTGTCACTTTTTACTGCACTTTTCTGCTCAGCGTAGTTTTCCCATAAGGAGGCAAAAATGAGCACTCCCAAATATAAGAATACTGAACCCTGATAGTGTTTACTCAACAGAATCATAAGTTTGTGTTTAAATGAGAATTGTGGCAATCAGTTTTTCTCTTTGCAGAAATGAGGCAAGGTGTGAGTGAAGAGGTGTGCAAAATGCCTTTGTGGTCTCGTGTTCTTCCTCTGGAGGTTTCCTGTATGCTGCTGTTGACATGTTTGCCAATGTGTTTACCTGTCCTCTAGACCACCACAGTGAAGCTTACAGAAAAAAATTACCTTGTTTGACACAGACATTTACCTTCAAAGCAGATACGTGTGGCTTTCTGCTTCTGTGCCACTTTTTGAACTTTGTGTGAAGTACGTAAAAGTGACACAATGTTCTCTATAGTTACACAATCACGAGAGATTTTTTAAAATGATTCACCTGTTCTGTTGTGAGATCTTACAGAATACCGCTGGTTTATTCCAAGGAATTCTTGAATGCATTGGTGCTTCGAACTTGTTTTTGATAATGTTATTTCTTCAGCCAATCCACTGGTAATACTTTTGGTAGAAACAAATCTTTAGGAGGTTCAATGGAGTGCCGTAGAATGAATGTTTGACTGAATGACTGAACAAATAGCTTACCTTTTGCCTTAAAAAACTATTCATGAGGTGACCTCTCTCTCTTCCTACAAACTGCTCTCTAATTTCTCTCTTCCCGGAGCGTGTTTACAGCAAATACTCAGAAGCATTTCTTACGATACTGAAGTATTTTGTAGGCTCTGTTTTTGCTTTATCACACTTTCTTCTCCACGTGTTGCAAAGCTTCTTCGTCATTTAAGCACGAATCTTCCCACATGATTTTCCTCTTTCACTTATTATGAAATCTGGTTCTGTGGAGGTGTCAACACTAACAATGAAACCAACAATCTTTGATGTGTTATGTTTTGGTTGCAACGGATGAAAGTTTACAGAAGGAGAAGTCTGTGTTGAAATGACATCAAATACAAAACGTGGTTTATCAACTTTACATGTTTAAGTATTTTTTTTAAATCATTTATGACTGAATTATTTTTAATCAAGTTGTTTTTTTAAAAGCTCACTCACCCCCTGCAGTTCTCCGGAGCACACTTATAGGTACTAGCACCCGTTTTAGAACCACTGCTCCAAACCATAGCAAAAAACAAATCTGTTAAATCCACTTCTTTTTTTAGAGCTTTTTTCTCAACGATGGATCATCCAGAACATCCACACTGTTCTCTGTGTGATGACTTACAGCCTTGACTTCATTCATTGTCTGTTTCTAGCTTCCTCGCTAAACATCTGTAAAAATCTCTCACGCAGAAAACACTTCTGCTGACCTATAAACATGTAAATAAGAAACACTGTTGATATCATTCTGGACTTCCCTGTTATGTCAAGCTCTACTGTGTTATTTGACTCATTTACCATCTCAATGACTCACCAGCAGTGACATTGTCATCACTATTGTATCTACACTGTGTGTGAGGGTTAGTACGTGTGAATTTCAAAACCTTGTCACCATGTTTGAGCTTTGTGTCTTCCTATCGTGCCCCTGTCTTAGAGGCAGGACTGATGTTGCTGAGAAAGGTTAGCTCGGTTTGAAGAACACGTTATTTGGATTTGGCCCTGATCCTCCTCCTGTGGCCCGAGCTGGTTTCCGTGTAGCGAGGGATCGGTGCTGGAATGCAGTAACGGTCACAGAGGGACCCACGCGCTCACCGCACTGTGAATCAAAACCCAAACTCCACTTCATTAGACTCCTGTCATTGCAGAGTCTCTCACACCACTCTATAAATACCCCTGTCTCCCCCCTCCAAATTTGTTTTCCCTTTTTTTCTTTACACATGAAAATGCTCAGGGACCGTTCCAGCTTTCTGATGTGGCTCTTTATTTTGTACGTTGGCGCAAGAAACCACACAATAGTGGCTCCTTTTGAATATTAAAACATTCTCTGACGGAGCACAAAAGGTTCTGAAGTTTTTTAATAGGGCTGCGCGCTAAATAAAACTTCTCTTTGAGCTTTACAGCCATACAATGTGGGATTTGGTTTGTTCGACTGGGGCCGCGACTTTTACTTACTTAAGACGCAGGATTTGTTTGAGGCTGAAACAAATATGGCTTGTATCACACTGACTTTGTTACTTCAAACATGTGCATATAAGATCTGGTAGAGGTGTTTTGTGGGATGTGGTGTTCTTTAAATGACAATTTGCTGCATTAAAGCCTAAAATGTCTCAGTAGTGATTAAAAACACAAGATACAAGAATTCTAAGAAAGCCACATTTAGATATAAAACATCAGAACACACAATGGGAAGGTATTCCCATGTAGTCGCAGCAGCAACAACACCAACACTATAACTAAAGCTCTATGCCACTACCACTGACAATAATAAATGTCTTATTCCTCTACACAAAACATCCTGATTCAGCAAAGTACAGGGCAATATTTAATTGTTTCTAAATATACTTTCTTATAAAGACAAATGTTGTTCCAAACAGGCTGTAGATGAAACCTGGCAGCCAGTTCCTGCTTGGAAAACATACAGACTGGGCGCCATCCTCTGGCGTAAATCAACATTACACCCTCAAGCCAAGAGATGATGATACACCCAAACATTGCCAGTGACCACATGTGACCTCTGAGGCTTTGAAACATCGAAAAGATGCCTTTCTAGTGTGTCACTGTGCTTTTATTTTCTTTGTCTTTCTCTCAATTGTTTCTCACATGTCTGCACACAATATCTATTCTCCTTCTTGTCCTTCTCGTCACTTTTTTCTGTCCTTAAGCATGCTCACAAAAAGAACTCGTGAAGAAAAAGAGGAACATAAACACACAAACTAGTTCCTTTTGGTTTGCAGTCCTGATTAGGAAGACGTATGAGTCATATTGCATATGAATTGACACATCTGTATGTTTGTTAAGTTCCCACTTGATCTACTTGTGTGTGTGTGTGAGAGAGAGTAAGTGTGTGCTTTGCTTGTGAAGCCTGAACCAACGCCTTAAAAAAAACTAATTAAAGTCACGGAGAAAAATGCAAAGGCAGCAATACCGCACATGAACGTGTGTGCATGTCATTACTGACCTGGCCCTGTAGGAGCAAAAATAATGGCAATAGAGAAAGGGAGAAGAGAAAGAGAGAGAAAGTGGGAGAGTAAAACCTCAACCAGCCAAATAATGTATATAAAAAAAGACTCAACAAGAAGAAAGGTTTAAAAAGCAAACTTTGGGAGTTTAAGAGGATCTTTGATGTGTATCAGAAGAGGAAAGCAGCCTTGCGACTGGGACGACAGTAATTTTAAGTCGAAGCAGAAGGCTGGCTGCCTGGCTGACTGACTGTGGGCTTTGATGGCGCTGGTTGTTTGAAGTGGTTTTCGGGGGATGGGAGCAGCGTGTGGTGTCAGTGGGACAGGGGAGGCGCTCAGGGAGAGGCGGGGGGTGCATGATGGCGACCGTACAGAGTTTGGGGAACCCGGACTGGGAGGAGCAGAGGATGGAGGAGAAGAAAGAAGGAGGGGAAGTAGAAACAAAAAGGGAAGAGTGTGAGGAATAGGAGGACGAGGAGGAGAGATACATAGGAGAAGAGATAGAGAAGAATCAGAGGGATGATTAAGAAAGGAGAAAGAGGGAAGACTTAAGAAACAAAAGATAGCAACAGATGATCACCAGATATAGCTGCAAACCAAAGAAAGAGGGAAAAAAAGAAGTCAAAGTACCAAATCTGTGTTTGAAATTCAGAGCCCTGTCCCAATATCATGCCTGGACACTTTCACACCTACCTATTACTTGTATCATTTAGATGACGTCACCTCCCTCTGATACGCTGCCAGGCTGCCTTATAACTTACTTCCCCTTCCAACCCGCCTGCATTGCTGGACACATGCACCATATAATCATAACTAAACTGTTTCCCTGAGGTACTAGAGTTGAAAGTAGAGCCAAAAGGAAAAAGGAAAGTTATCCTTTTCAACGTCAGAATTTTCCTGGTCTCCTTTTACATTCATTTTTCTCATAAAGTGACTGACCTTTGTAATTAAATATCCTTCACTGGTTTTGTAATTTTGCAACACAACAAAAACCTGATAACCTGTAATGTGTCGTGTGATATTTTTGAAAACAAGATGAGATAAGACTATTTACTAGATTGTCACTTGGTGATAAATGTCAAAGTTCGCTGTTGCATAGCCTGCATAGCTTCCTTTCTAGAAGAAGAACTTTCCGGTGTATGGATCCTGTTCTTTATCATACCTGGGCTACAAAAGGTTCAACTGCACGATCAAATGTTGCAAACTGAAACAATATTTCTCTCTGTCCACGGCGAGAGATGGGCTTTGACCAGTAGCTTTTTTAAGTGTGAGACATTAAAGAGGACCTCATTTCAGGGCAAAAGGCCTTACAACAACAACAAAAACTTTGTGTTAAGAATTCACACCTTCAAAGATTTTTTTTAACCCTTATCTGAGATTTTGCAGAATATTAGTCTTCGTGCTACTTCTACTAAACACAACTGAATGAATAAATGAACAAAATTTAGGCCTTTCGAAAGTTCTGAGGGAGACACATGAAAAAGTGCTAAAATATTATTATACAAGCAGATTAGAGAGAGAAAGAGAGAGAGAGAGAGAGAGAGAGAGAGAGAGAGAGAGAGAGAGAGAGAGAGAGAGAGAGAGAGAGAGAGAGAGAGAGAGAGAGAGAGAGAGAGAAAGAGAGAGAGAGAGAGAGAGAGAGAGAGAGAGAGAGAGAGAGAGAGAGAGAGAATGTGAGGCAGATGGATGAAGATGTGTGTAAAATGTAATACCTAAAGCTCCGACTGTTAAAGGTGGGCCTAAAAGTCAGTGAAGCATGTTCACTGCACACTGGAATGTGTTTACTCCCACCCAGGTAAGTATGTGTATGTTCCCTATCCCTATCCGTGTTTGTGTGCGTGTGCGTGTGTGTGTGTGTGTGCGTGCGTGCGTGCGTGCGAGTGTGTGTGTGTGTGTGTGTGTGTGTGTGTGTGTGTGTGTGTGTGTGTGTGTGTGTGCGTGTGTGGAAGGGAGAGTGGGATGTGCAGGTCAGATGAAGGTGGTGCCAGGTGAACACAGGTACAGGCAGACAGAGGGGAAGAGGGGGGAGTCTCCCATCATGCCTTTCCTGTCTAAGTTTTCTTTTGGTGGTGGACTTGATGTGTTCTTGATCAAGTAGATGGTGATTTTAACAGCGTAGCAAAAGATACATTTGTCATCCATGTGACATTTAGCCACACCGTTTAAGCCATGATAGCTACGATTCCTTGACAATAAGGATGTTTTTGACAATAAGTAAGCAGACTAGCGTTACAGCATTGTACATGATATAAGCACAAATCTGATGATGTATCCATATTCTTCAGGTGATTCATTTATCAAATTAGCAAAACAGCCTGGTGGAGAGTTGAGAGCTAATAACTTGTGTCAATAATTAGGATAAATAACTAATCATCAGTTTTCAGTGAAATATGCAAAACCTTCTCTGTACCAAGCTCGTGATATATGAGGATTTGCTGCGTTTCTCTGTGTTATATCATTGTAAATAGAATCACATAGGGTTCTGGACTCCTAACTGTAAATGGTGGAAGTTTGAAGTCAGCACTGCTCTGACACCGAACAGATTTTCTTCATTACCCACTCAGTTTGATTTAAAAAACAAACAAACAATTATTCACTAAAATTTATCTAGATACGATTAAAAAGGATAGCCTGATAAAAAAGAATCTATTAACAGCCTTATTCTGGTTATTTTATACACAAGCCAATGTTTTTTATTGTTGTCCAGTACTGTTGTTGATTGCCTTCTAATAATACAACACAGCACATGTTTCATCCATCTAGTGCCGTGCTCTGATCAGGAGGAAAGATCCCGTTATATGTCATCAGAGTGAATGCACTACCTTTCCATTTAATGAAGTATTTCTCTTCAGAACAGCTTTCAAGTGTAAGAGTGCTGTAGAGGAGACGTGGGGGTGGTGCTAATGCTGAGTGGAAGGGGATCTTCAAATGAGACAATATTAATTAAATTGACATTTCACATAGAAACATTAAAACAATACAGGAAAAGTCTCTTTGAAGAGAGATATAAATGATATGATAAAGGCACAGAAAGGATTTAACTCATGTCAAACCAAACTAAAAGTGTCAACTGATGAAGCCCAAACACTGCTTCCTTTCTTAAAGCAGAAGTTGTGAGTTTAAGGCCTCAGAGGTGATCTAGGTGGATCTTAAATTAACCTCCCTTCACTCTTACTTGCGGTTGTAGCTGACACGCACCTCATATCAAACTGTTCCTCCTAAACCTGCTGCTTTTCTATATCTAGTTCTGGCAAATCCTGGCAAAATCTCCTCCAGCTGAGCTGCCTGCAAGGCTGCTCTCTTCTGTCTCCCTCTCTCTTTTTAACTCTCTCTCTCTCTCCCCACTCTCTCTTTCTGCCACCCATCTGGGCCTTGTAATACATGACAGCTGAAGCAGGGTTTCGAAAATGTAATTTGAGGTGTGATAAAACAGCACATATCTATAAATTGTGTGGCAGAATGCCTGCTTATCTGGATAGTTTTAACCTCCTTCTTCTCTCTCACATGTGCAGCATATCAAACACTGAACGCCCCGGCTGTCTGCACCTAAGGAAGATCTACAAATAGACTTAATGAGGAGGAGTCTTGCCAAAGCAATGACAAAGAATGCAATAATAATAAAACTGTAAACCGAGTTGGTCAAGAGTGAAAAGGGATCCATTTGCAAGAGTAGGTACACCTTCTTTATCAGACGAAACGCCTCTGATGTGAAAATAGAAATGCCTGTGCATTAGTGAGAAGCCGCAAGAAATACAGTTGGTGTTAAAAGTGTGAAAAGTGCAAACACTTTAACACATTTACACAAGCACCTCTTGAGCTGTGTGACTATTAGCGTTGGCTTACAAACATTAGAGATACCGGTAACTGTTTTTGGTTACTGCACAAGTTCAGACCATCCTTTACATCCATAGTGTCTGTTGCGATATAAAGAAAAGAGGATTTTGCTGTAACATTTCCGCGAAAAAAGACTCTTACACAGTCATGCAAGAGCTAACATGGCGGAAACCCCCCTCGGCTTGTATTATTCTTGCAATGGCACCGCAAAACTTTCCAAATAAATCCCTCCTGGAGTGGATCAACAGCGTGGCAGCCACGCGGCAGGAATGTACAGTAAGACATGGGACTGCTTTGGCTACATCTGAAACATCATAATGAGAAATAATCAAATAAATATGTGAAAAATACCAGAGGGACTCAATCAAGGGATTCCCCTTTACTGCTGTGTGCATCAAAACCAGAGAGCTAGGATGGGAGAAATCTGTGACACTCAGAGTTGTGGGAACAAATAAGGAAACGCTTAAATTTTCCCACATCATGTCGCCCATCCTGTCTCTTCTGTCTCTACCCAAACCCCCCCTCACCCCACAAATCTCTTGTCTTCTCACGCCGAAGAACTCTTTTCCGTGTTTCCAGCCCTGTCAACCCCATCAGTTCCCCACCTCTGTCATCCTCCTCTCTTTTCTTCCTTCGACGTCCCTCCCACCCGCTGGTCCTGACGCCTGAGCTGAGCCCCTTGAAGAGTCCTGGTAATAAACTGTGGTGCCTGAGCTCTTCATTGCTGTCTCGCCCTCCCCACCCCTCATCCCTGAGCGGCGATACATCTGCCGTTAAAGTAGGCCCGGTCCAAAAGGCCCAGCCCCTCTCCTCTGTACAGTACAAGCACGTCAGTCTTTAACGTTCAAATGTCTTCCCCCCCATTCTCTCTCTTTCTCTTTTCCCCCAACTCTCCTTCTTGCTGCTCAAGTCCTTTGTGTACAGTGCGCTATGCTCAGTGTGGCAGCACTGTGCCAGAAAAACCCACACAAACACACACATGTATGCACACACATACATGGTCACAGACACACAGCTGGGCCCCAGCTGCATACAAAGACTGGGGTTTGGAAATCAATGAAGGAGAAAGAAGAAAAGGGGAAAGGAGTTTAAATAAATTGGCACTTGAAAAAAGAAGAAAAATGAGAGAGAGAGGGGGCGAGGGAAACAGGGATAGAGAAAGCTCTCTTAAAAGGCACATCAACTCAACAACAGAGTAAGGTTCTTTGTTATGGACTAACAAAACATAACACGCAAGGCAACGGGACTGTATATGTTTGTGAGGGTGCTCAAGAAACACAGCTCTACATCTGATTTAAGAGTGAGGGTTTGAATGAGTCTGATGGGTTGTGCGGATGTCATTCTGGCGAAGGAGCATGCTGAGTCTGAGGGCAGGGGAAAGCCCGAACAGAACACTGCCAGAAGACTTTATATAAATGACAGCTCTTTTCAAAGTGCCACTGCTAAGAAGCTAACAGTACTGCACCAACAAGATGGCTCATGCTTAATTCATCTGCACATAAAATTGATATTAAAGTGTTCTTTTCTCCAAAATCTGATCTACTCTTCATTTGTTTTCATCAGTTTCTTTATAAATTAAAGCCAGCAACAACAACAAAAAATCATGACATGCTTTTATTCCGCCATTGTTTTTTTAGGCTGAGCTAAAAATATTTCGAATACTCAGAATAAGGGATACATTTCATCGTTATCTTCCTCAAAAGAGAAAAAAAAAGCAAATGACACCTCAGTGTCAGAAAACGTAGCTTTTACAAACTGCGCATAGGGCTTGAGGGAAGGTGCTGAACCTCTGGCAAAAAAGTTCTTAGCTAATGTACTAACGCTTTTTACAACTTAAATGTCTAACCCACAGCTTAAACATAGGCCATCAGTTCAAATGTTCCCTTTTTTCCTCAGGACTGTTTTTAATCTTAAGGGAATGAGGAGTAGTAATTTCACCATGTTGCTTTAGATTGGCTAACATTGACAGTTTTATTGGGAGAGACAGAGACATAATCAATAGGCGCCTTGGAGAGAGAAGAAAAGTCAGCCTATGTTTTTCTCTTTTCTTCTGGTTTTGGAAAAGATCCCCAAATCCCTGTCTTATGAGTCGGGCCCGCCAAATTCATTTGGTTTTATCAAGGACCTATAACTCTCTTCTCACACAGCACAGCACATTCCAAGTCCTACATGGAGGCTTAATGCAAACATTTCTACAAATGAGGATGCCCGTGCATTTACTTATTACACAAACACTGATGCATGATGTGTGATATAGAGATATGATATGTGTAAGCATGCAATCAGTGCAAACATGCAAGCAGATCCACAAGCAATTTTTCATGCAAGTGGGAAAAAATAGCCCAAATTAATATCCTTACTGTTGTCATTTTAATGTCTTTTAAAACACCCTCACTGGTACAACTGTCATTAATTTGCCTTGAGTTGATGCGTATAACTCCTCTGAGGTCACTGCAGGAATAAAAGGAACTGGACAGATAAGTGACAGGTCCTTGTCAGTAAGTGTGCCTTTTTACTGATAGTTCTCACAGTACTGTGATGATGCTGATTTGTCAAACAGAGCGCATTCAGTCGACAAACTGCTACATGACAGTCAAAGGTGAGAGTGTGCGTGTGTGTACACATAGAACACACAAGTACCCGTTATCGCTGAGTAGCCAGTGGGGATCGCACCCTGGTGACACTCTGCTGAGCTTCACACCTCTCTGTATAAAATGAGGAAACACTCAAAGTAAAGTAATAAACTATACGTGTAATCAGGCTCCTTACAGATGTTATATGGCAAATATGTTTAGAGCGGTTGTGTGTCGGATAAGAGACAAACATCATTTTGCATGGCTTGTAATAGCTTTTGAGAGCAGATGGAAGCTAAGGACTTTAACCAACATTGTTAGTGGTATTGTATATGTCTGAAGACAAAACCCATCAGTGACCATCTTAATTCTGTATATTTTCTTGGTTTACAACTTTGTGTTTGGAATAATGGTTGACTTTGTTTGTTTTGTCTCAAACCTTTGCATATCAAACTCCTCTGCATTAATTCAAGAGCATATGCATCTTACATGCATCTTTAATAAAGCCCATTAGTATTTACTAGTACAGAAACATGTTTACTTAGGTTTTAGTGTATATTTAAATTTGTTTTACAAGTTTAATTTGGGCTTAGAGAAGTGTTCAGTGTTGTGGATAATTTCAGCTTTTTTTAGGGAAGTAAGATTCGATTCAGTCCATATCAGCAAGATGGAAATACAAATATTTAATCACATGCAAGCATGTGTGTTTCCTCACTTTTGTCTGCAAGTTCTAACTCACACAAAAAATGCTCAACCTGATGCATGAAGAACAACATCGAAACAAACTCTAAATTCAGTATGATGACAAGAAGTGCCCGTGTGCTGCACCGTGGAGTGACAACAAACATTATCTGAAGCTTTAAGGTCAACTGAGGATTTCCACTGATCTTGATAAGGTGATAAGCACATTACTTTTCAATATATATAAGCATTTAATCTTTTATTGAGTTATAAGTTAGATAACTCAAATGAGCTGTGATGACTTAAAGGAGGACTAATCTTAAACATGTTAAAATGATGTATTTACTTATATGCTTTGTTGGCTACTTTTACCAAATACATGTATTTAAAACATTGACATGATGAAGTAGACAAACTAGAAGGCTAAACTAAGCTATGATAACAAATGTTTGCATCACAAAAATCAACATTTAAATAGGCAAGCTATGTGCATTTTTATCATGAGATTTAGATCTGCCACAGGTTACTTCATTACACAAGTTATTGTGGAGCTGGAGGCCTGCTTTTAGAACATTTCAACCAAAACCTTTTTTTATTTATTTTTTATGATGCCCTCCATTTTCTGTTTAGATTTCTTATATCAAACTTGTAAAGTTTGGCATTTAGTTAAAAAGGGGATCCAAGAAAGTACCAACATGCTTTCAGCATAAGCTGCAGCAAAGCCTTCTTAAGTCTAGAGGAGAGGGAACGCGTTTGAGTACAGTAAGAGTTGACTTTAAAAAAAGCATTTTTGTCAAAATATTTCTTAAGTTTAAAAAACAAAGTTTTATTCTAACTTCACTGGGAGGACTGTGGACCCGTCATTTGCTTGCTTGAGAAATAACTTTCATAACGTCTATATTAGGTACCAAAAGGGACCGGAGGTTTTACAATTCGCTTGTACCCACAGGTTTTGAAACTCTCATGAGGATTCACTTCTCACCTGTACGATATTGCACAGGTTAAATTTGCAGGTAGGCTAGAATAATCAGACATGACGAACAGTTAATCTATAAAAAAATGCCCTGAAAAGCAATCAATAGACGTGAACTCAAAACTGGTGTCTGATATATAACTAAGCTATATAAATGTGCAGAGGAAACAAAGTTTGAAGTCTTTCAACAAACGCGTTTGGCATGCGAGCCTCCGTCCGCTGCAGCAACATCTGCCCGCATCATTTTACCAACTTGTTCAAACTTTTTTAAAGCTCCTTGTTTTTCTTACCTCGATTTCGCCTCGGGTTGGCTTGTTTCCTTCGTTTGCCCCTGCTTTCTTCTGTCATCATCACGCTTTATTTCGTCTCAAAAAAGTTGTCCACGCAGCGCTGTACGAGCGTGTGTTTGTCCTGAGTGCCTGCCTGAGAATGAATGGGGACGAGGCATCGCCTTCGGTCACAGCGGGAGACTCAGACCTTGACGGGAGTCCAAGCTGAAGCGACGAGCCGTGCACGAGGAGGAGTGATGTCACCGACAGAGGATGGCCTTGAGGTCAGTCTTGGCATCGTGGACGATCACCTCCCTCATCTAAAATGCAATCAACAGTGAAAAGACCTGCTCACATTAGGCTATATTTTCACTTCCCTGCACCACCTCTTTAGAGAGGGTGAATATATCAACATGTTCTGCTTTTACCTATCTAAACATGATCATGATTTCCTTCCAAGGATCTGATGTGTATATATAAAGTATCGTTTTGGTGCTTGAGTCTGCAGTGTAATTCAGAAAAAAGATTGTAAGGTGAAATCGACAAGCATTTATCTATTCAGATATTAACTTTGACAGCTCTCTTCTTTGTAGACGTTATTTGAATGATCGTTTAAACTTATAATTGCTAACTTGTGAATCTGAATCCCTTCTGCGCAAACTTTTCTCACCCATGCAGAGCTCTACGCGTCTAAATTTGAAGCTGAAGGGTTTTCGACGGGTTGCGAATGGGGCTGTTAAATGCAGCAGCTCGTCTTGCTACATTTTTTTTCACCCCAAAGAGAGATAATACTAACTGCAGGTTAATGAGAACAGGTAAGTTCGCACCCTCCCCTCCCCTTTTTTTTTTTTTTTTTTTTTTTTTTTTACTCCTCTGCATTCCCCCTCCCCGTGATGTTTTATGGCTTGACTGTTATGCACCTCGCACCTGCGCTCAAGTACCCTGGAGTGGACCCCGTCCTGCGCCCCATTCACCCCTGGATGGCTGTAGGAAGTGGTGCATTGACAGTCCTTTGTGTTGCAACCTGGACGGTAATCTGTTTTGCAACTGAAAAAAACATCCGAAATAAAACTCTAACGCAGCGTTCAGGACCCCCACTTTGGCTTTCTTGTGCCCCCTACCTCTTAGTAACTCTGCCAGATAATATAAGCGAGCCGGGTAGCTTTTTAACGGCGCTTCATGTGTCCTGCTTTAGAGTCTGGGCGGAGAAAACAAACTGGGATGTGTCACATAGTGAAACAGATTAGAGAAGTAAAAGACAGATTACGGATTTAGAAGAGAAACATAAGAATTGAAAATCTGAAACTTGAGCCAAGTAAATATCAATTAGACCCTATCAAATGATAGACTATCAAAGGAAGAAGCTGGAATAAAAACTCAAGAAATCGTGCTTATGTCTCAGTGAAACACGGACAATCCTGTGAATAATATGGGGCATATACTAAGTTCTAGAGCCAAAATCATGACAAAAACCTCATATAAATGAACCAATATAGTTGAAAACTTCACAACATAAATGTGAAACTGTTCACCTTTCTGTGAAGCTAAAACTCAAAGTTAAATCACGTTTTTTTTAAAAGTTTAAAGTCAAAATGTAAGTTAGACACATTCTCTACATTGTTTAAAACACGTGCGTATTTATTTCTTCTCCAATCACCACTGCTGTTTTTTTTCCCCTTCTTAATGGATTCTGGAAGAGAAAGCATCCTGAAGGTGGGGAGGGAGTAGAGGGCCGCAGAATAAGAGGGACAGAAGGGTCATCCTGGCTCTTTGTGGTGGGATGGATATTAGGCGAGGGAGGAGAAAAAGAGGGAGGATGGGAGCTGGGTGAGGAGGGGGTAATAAACTTTGCCACATATGAGGGTCACAGAGGTGCAGAGGTGCTTCAGGGGTCCTGGGAGCTGTTTTTTTTTAGTTCACATGCCTCTATAGCATATCAGTATCCCAGGTGAAGTGGAAGCATTT
>CM036538.1:27849181-28101681 GCA_020745685.1 Tautogolabrus adspersus
AGATGTTGTATATGAAACTCAGCCAGAGGTGTTGTTATACTGCATCTTGCTGTTTGATTTGTATAGCATCTTTCAACTGAGCGGGTAGGATAAAGTGCTACTCAGTGTTAGCCCAAGATGACTTGGGATAGGGAGATCTAACCGTCATTATAAACGTATTAAGTGTGAAAGCCCAGGTACACACTTAAGCTTGTGAATTACTTTTGTTTATGGCCAAATACTTGCCAAGCTAATGTATAGGGTTAATTGTCAAACGTTTGCAAATTAACTCAAAATGAGGATTTTATCTGGGCGCCGGTAGCCTAGCAGTTCGTTCGCGCGCCCCATGAACAGAGGCTTAGTTATCTAGAGTGGGCAACCCGGGCTGGAATCCGACCTGTGGCTCCTTTCCCCACTTTCTCTCTCTCCAGTTGCTGACTCTATCCATTGTCATATCTCGAGAATAAAGACATAAAAAGCCCCAAAAATAAGTCTTTAAAATGAGGAGTTTATTGTCAGTTATCAACAAGTCTGATTAGCAACTATCATCATGCAGCTTGTGTTGATTACTTAGTTAGAATGACTTTGATTGGCAGGTTAACCACCTCTGCCATCAGTGGATGGATGTGTTTAAATGTGTGAATGTCCCATGTACTGCAAAGCTCTTTGAGTTATCCAATGACCAGAAATGCAAGCCTTCTTTAAATATCTTAATGGTTGTAAAGGTGAAATATAAACTGTAACATTAGTATATTGAATGAAGAAGCTTTTTATCTTTATCTTGGTGAATTAACCAACGAACCTTTGAACATGAAATGTTTCTTGATACTTTGACATAATAAAATTCAATATGAATCAATTAAAGAAGCATTCAGTTTAAACTAAATAATGCAGGCTGATGGTGGTAGTCCCTTTTTTTTTTAAATGCAAGCTCATTTTCTTCAAATCTTAAGAATCTGAATGCCACAGAAATATGAATGGGTCAGGATTAAATGAAGTGCTTTTTTTGTTTGCTAATGGGTAGATATTCCAAATATCATAGGATCCCATGGGAGTAAGTGCTGAATAATCTCACTGTACACCATGTAGGCTTTGTTACACATCCGCCTTCTCCATCAGGGCTGGTGTGCTGGTCCTCGGAGTTGGCTCTGTGGGTTTACATAACATGCAACGTTGAGTGATCTGGAACAACGTGACACGGAAACGCTTTATCCTAAATGCATACACCATTGGGTTGAGTGCTGAGTTCACATGGGACATAAAAATCCCTACATAAAAGGCAATCTTGGGTACGTGACAGTCCGGGTAGAATTTGGTGATGCAGTTCATGATGTGTATCGGCAGCCAACACACAGCAAAGAGGAAAACCACCAAGGCCAGAGATTTTGCCAGCTTCAGCTCCTTCTGGTAGTACCTGTCTGCATCACACGTCGCCTCAGCTCGCCGGTTCAGTTGTCGTCGGATCACCCTGAAGATCTCTGCATAAAGAGCAATCATTATGGACAGCGGTACCACCACCAAGCCGAAGAAGTTGAAGTAAACCATGTAGTCCATACTCATGACGGTGGTGAAATTACAGATGATGTTGCTGGAGTTTCTATGAACATCATGGTTATTCCACCCAATCATGGGAACCAATCCAGTTAGAAACGAAAGGATCCAACACAGACAAACTGCAGCATACGCCCTCCTTTCAGTCACTATGGTGCTGTACCTGAGCAGGGATGAAAAAAAAATGTTTTCAATCTTTATAATCCTAGATAAGAATTTCTTTGAACAAACACGAGTCTATTGGTTAATGTTCAAAGAGGCTTTCTCAAGTGCCACTTTTTATTTTGCAGATCATATCCAACTGATAAACAAAAAGTAGAACGAGGCGACTGCCAAAATGCCTCAACAAACATTGGCTTTGTCAGTCTTTTTAGCAGACAGGCACATTTTAATTTGCTTAAAAGCTTCATATGTCCAACGCATTGATTTGCATTAAACCAGGCAAAGATATATGGCGCCATGTCAGACATCAACTCAAAGAAGTACCTGGTCTGGATTGACTAGTGCACACTTATCTATCTGATGCTAAATAAAATAAAATAAGAGCAATAAAAAAAGTAATATAAGAGACTATTGGTGCTTCTGACACCAATCATTTGTTCCACTAAGAAGGTATCACTATAAGAAATCTGATGTTTTGCTGTTTTAAGGAGGTTGAATTCAATGAATGTTGCAAGCATTTAAGATCTGAGAGCTAAGATAATTTTGAAACGTTGGATCATATCAGTCATACTTCCTGGCTGAACTGGGTTGGTATACGGAGAGAGGCATATACCATTCAAAGGAACAAGTAAATTCCTGTGAAATTAGGTTGATCATAAATGTTCACTTATTATATTTCAGAGTGTTTTTACTGTTTTTGGTTAGAAACAGTTTGGATCAGAGTTTTATTGTTGAAAGATTTGTGCAGTTGACTGGAGGAAACTACAACTAGTAGGGGAATGTGCTGCCACTTTCTTTAGCTCCTCACTATAAATATTTTATTTACCATAAGCAGACTGCAAATTACTTTAATGATACTGCAATATTTTCCTAAACAGAGCAATTGTAACATAAACCATGACAATAATATCAAAACGTATCTCTTCTTTTTTTAATCAGTTAGTGCCTACATTTTTAAGACCAGTGATGAAACTAATTTAACAACAGTTCCTTACCTGATAGGAATCTTGACTCTCAGGTATCGGTCGATGGCGATTGCCAAAAGGGAGAGGATGGAGCTCTGGGTGATGATGAGCAGCAGGCAGGACAGGAAGAGGCAGGTGTAGAACTGAGTGTTAAATCCCAGGCTAATGATGATGGCCAGAGGGATGACCAGAACTCCCACAGCAATGTCAGCCACAGCAAGAGACACGATGAAGCAGAATGTGGTGTTGCGGAGATCCCGGTTCACGCACACAACCAGCACCACCAGCACATTCCCCAACACAGAGGCCAGTGCGATGGCTGTCTCTATGGAGATGTACATCAAGTCCACATGCTCCCGAGGTTTGATACCAGGAGAGGAAGACATTTTTATGCTTCACAAATCTTGCTTACCTTTACACAGACTGTAAAATTGGTTGTTGGAACTTTAGTCTCCACCATTTGTAGAAAAAAAAATATTCCACTATATATATTCTCTAGCTGAAAGAAGTTGATTTTTCCTTTTTGCCATATTTTCACAATGAGTGCCCCTTGTTGGACAATTCATCCTCCACATGTTCATGCATTGCGCAGGACTGACTTATGCATCACTACTCCTCTACGTCCTCTTTCAGCTCTCTTACTCACTCACTCTCTCACTACTCCGTATAAAAAAAGAGAGTCATAAAAAAAACAAGGGGTGGGACTTTGCTTTCTGCGGCTCACTGCAGCATGAGTTTTGCTCACTGTGTGAGTGTTTGCGGTCTGTGGTCTGCATGCAATAACTGGCAGAATGCATTTGATAAGTGTGTTGGATGAAACAATCCTTCAGATGGAGATGGATGTGATGCAGAGCTGGTTTTATCTCACGGCCTATTAAAGTAAATATGTTTAATGCAATCCCATTTTTTAAACCGATTAAGTTGAGTTTACACAGGATGTCTATTGTATAGCATCCACTCAATGCTTTTGTTGGTAAAAACCTAATATATAACTAAACTTCTTCCTGGTCCCTTTTATGTTATGTTTGGTTATCAGAAAAGAATGAATGGCATCAATATTTTATTAGGTGAATATTATGTGTCAACCTAATCTTAAAGACCTTGAACCCTCTCCTAACAACACCTTTCAATTTTTCACTTTTTATGTCATTTTTACAAATTTCAAATTAATTTAACAAACATTTTAGAAACATTTCAGTTAGTGACATTTAGAGAAACTTGTGGTTGTTTTTTCAAAGCCAACATAGATAATTCTTTTTCTTCCAGTCTCCATTTGGCAGAAAAAGACTTCCCTTTGTTGGGAAAAAATAGAGCTATGGACTAAGAACAAGTCTATTTTATGGAGTTGTAAAGCTAGCTTTTAATAAGGCTAAATATATAACAAAAACCTTACTGTTATCTTATTGTATTTACCTGACGACATCACAGTTATAGCTGTGATGATGACCTTTGAACTTTGTTTTTTGTGATTTTATCGGAAGGCTTGCAAGTCTCATCTCTGTGTGACACCATCCCTAACTCCGATTGTATGCAAGGAGTAGACTAATATAAGTGTTTCGACTAACTTAAAGAAATAGGCTACAATGACTTGGTACTCATTAGCTGATTATGGACCGCGTTACTTTCGCCGTGGATAAGAAACTGAGAGAGGATTATGATGTTGGCGGGGCTCTCAGACGGCTAACTCCAGCAGGACGAGGATGCTAACACGGTGGAGACAATGTGATGCCCGAAATTAGGATGAATGAGGACTAGAAAAAGACGGAGAAGAAGAGGAAACTCTGAAGGAGTTGCATAAATACTGTAAGTGAGCGTCATGAGTGAAGCTGCCTACTTGTTTTGTGTGTTTTGTGCCACGGGCTAACAACGAGCTATGCTACTAGCTAGCCGAAGTGGTGTGTTAACTGTTTCCATAGAAACAGGATATTATTTTTCTCAGCTATATTGCTAACAGCTGAAGTATTTCCTAGTAATTCTACATTTTCTGTTTGTATTGGTTATGGCTTTACATTTTCTCTGACTGTTGCTCATTCATATCATAAACTTGTCTACAAAATTAAAAGTGCTTGAGTTGAACATTTAATAATGGGCAATTCATTTAGGCTACATTCACGGGATAAGTGAATCACGTTTTTCTGTAGGCTACGAGTTTTGAATAGTTTGTTGCTACAGAAATCACAAGCCCCTGCTGCTATATTGATCTTCTCATCTAACTCTTGAAAAGACAAACAAAGCTTACCTTCCCAACATTTTAAACAATTACTGCATGGAAAGCCATCCGTGAATTTTATAATGCAAATTAAGTAGGGCTATATGAATGCAAACTAATTGTAAGAATGTTTTCTTGTCATGAAAATTAATTTCTTGCTGGTTAGTTATTTTATATTTCACTTATCGTGCAACATCAGTGTGTAAGAGACATCAGGTGAATGGAAGCTGAAATGACAGACTTATGATTGAGGTCTAATTCTTCACCTGTTCCCTCAAACAATAGCATTAAAACTGTGCTTACATACCAGTCTGTTGTTTAAAGCTATTGTGCGTCTTGCAGCAGTTATAATGTTTTATTGTCCACGTTTAAGTTGTGCTTCCATTTCATTTTAATGGTACATTTAATGTCTCAATCTTTTTGCTGCTCTCCGCATAATGAGTCCATGCAGGCTTTTAACAATTTGAAATCTGTAAGGTTTACTGCAGGTATTGGAATTAGATCCAAAAGTTCAATTACTTACAAAAACTTAATGTAATTATCTGTTGGAGCATGAAAAGGCTTTGGCAGCATGTACTTCTGAGCAAGCAATCATTGAGATGGTCTTCAGTTGCTTAAGGAAGCAAAATTGTCTGACTGAAAGTAAATTCAGCATGACCACTAAACTTATTTTTTCTAAAGAAAGTAATGACTCAGGCTTTTTATTTTGGACACTGCCTATGATCCAGGTCCTGGTCAATACATTAAAGTCTACATCAGCAGACACTAGATCAGTTTTATTAGACCTCTGTAATTCCACATGCCTTCATTAACTGGAGTGGAAGTCTTCATGCATGATCACTCATGAAATGTGATAAAAGTAAATGTCTTTGCACACCAAGTATGTTTTTTTCTGATGTGTTCTTTGAATGTCTTGTGCTCGTAAATGAGTCATCAAGCAGTGAAGATGATTTTATGGTTCTTTGACTTCTTGAAAAAAAGAAAAACGCTGGCTCCATTTACTCCTGCGGACAAAAGTTTCGGAGTCAGTGTGCAAACATGACTTATAACATGAGATCGTATTTCTTTTTACACGTGCAGCAATTTTGGACGAAAAAAAACCCAGACTCGTGTGCAAAGTCTTTAAACATCTACTATACTGTAGGACTTTGTATAAAACATATCCGCAGTAGTAGCACTACTTTATTGGTTGCCCATCGCTTCTTTGAAGTTTGCTTTTTTGCTCCTCTTACCATCTTACCCTTATCTAACTGCTTCAGAGTTGTAGTATATTTACCTGAAGTATTGATGGTTTCAGCGTACTACACAAGATACGTTTTTCCTTGGTTAATACACCCTAACACCTTAGACATAGTCCTTCATTAATATTTTATATTTCTCTACTGTACCATTGTTTGCACCACACAACACATCATTATCTCTAAACAGAAGTAATGAATTTGATTATGGCCTTGCAGGGATCCGCTTGTGCATGTGTCACAGGGATTACTTGACAGAAAAGCTTCTATTACCGGTTCTAATGAACAAAATCATCCTCGCCGAGCTTCTCCGCATAGTGAACGATTAATTTCAATCTGACACAATGACAATGCTGCTGGGGTTTGTCTTCTTTTGGCTTCATTAATCCATCAACCTCAGCACTTTTCAGAATAGACGAGGGTTTAAACTGATAAGCCAAGAAATGTGTCAAAATGACACAGGTTGAGGCTTTGAATATTACATTTACACGACAGCTCCTACAGCAATCAATGACACTTAGCCTCCTGTGCACCAGTCACATGGTGTTTGTTTGTCTGTTTTGTGGCACACGATTTGTTTCTTTGTTTGTATAAAACGAAAATAAGTTTTATATTTTCAGAAATATCAGAAGCATTTTTTTTTTATATCAAGTGATGATTATATTCGTTATAATTGTTAGACCAATACATCAAACTACAGGTAGTATTGTGCATTCAGTAACAACTTGAATGAAAAGTCTAGATCATAAGACTGCTTTAAAGAAAGTGCTCATATCTTTAATGTTGGCCACTACCCTTGTAAGAAAATCCCATATAGATCGGGCCCTAGTCCTGGCCAAAACTACGGAGGAGTATTAGGGCCACTTTAAGGGGAATTATTTTTCCACGATGTTGTGATTAAAGTCTTTATTTTAGTTTATCAGTAGAGCAGCAGCCGCCTGTAGTGAGCATGTTGTAAAGTTACACTTTAATGAAACTACACATTATTTTGGCACATCAGCAGCATCACATTGTCATAAGGACCCTGAGAAGATACTGCAAGAACCTGGGGCTTTTCTGAAAAAAGAACCACACTGACTTGGAGGACATTGTCTCATTTGTGGCAGAGGAAATGGCTTTGAGGGTTCCCCTTTCATCTTTTTTGTGCAGGCGGATGGCTGCTCTTCTGATACAACCTTTCAGAATAACAATTTTAACCATAGCCTAATGTAAATCGATTTACTAATTTAAAATTGTAAATTAAGGGCTTTATTCTCGTAAATTTTCGGATAACTTGTATAGAAATATTTTAAAGACTGTCATATCAGTTTGTATTAGATCCCCATAGCGCCTCTGCATTCTTTTCACTGATACTCAAAGATTTATCAGCAGTACATTGATTTTAAACCATGTTGATACGTTTTCGATCTGAGGATCAAATGAGGCCCGAACCGTGGGGGGGTGAACGCACAGATCAAAAAGAAATGCTGATCCAAAACACACTAGTTGCATGTAAAAGGCTTGTTCTCTTAATTAATAGGATTTCATACCACTGAGCCAATTCACAATAAAAGTGAAACTCAAAGTGTTGACCCCTCACCCAATGACAGCTGGGATTGACTCGAGCCCCCCGTGACCCCAGACGGGGAAAAAACGGTATAGGTAATGAATGGCATTCCCATATCATATCACTGATAACGATCCCACTTAACGCAGCATGGAAACAAGTCTTTGCCATTATCTAATCCTTCCCAATAGGACTGACTCTTTGGATGAGTGTCTAATGCTTTTTGACAAATGTGCACAAGATTGAAACTGTGGCATCAAATTGAATTCACTTTTCTTCTTTTTTTTTTGACAATGCCTTGTAAAAAACTAAAAAAAACACTTCACTATACCCTCCTGGGAAATATAATCATATAAAGCTTACTCTTGTAATTAAAAGCTGCTCTCTCTCTTTACTGCGACACAAATAATTAAGATAAAACAAGACTAAAACTAAAACTAAACTAAATACTCAAAAAAGACTACAGTTGAGCTTTATATGCTTCGTCTCCTTCAGTTTAACCAGAACTACCTTTCCGGCCCAGCTGAGTGATACACTAGGTTAGATAAACATATAACAACACATCCCCCTTACTGTAGGAAGTTTAAAGTAATCTTTAGCTGATTCTCCAATTTAAGAAACACACAAAAAAAGATACAGCACTAATTGACTTTGAACTTCTCTTATTTTTAACCCCCCCCCCAAAAATAGCATTACAGTTTGTTTGTTTTACTGTTCTTTTTCGTTCTCTTCACAGGTTAAGTCTCTGTGGGTTTGTTTGAATCCATAATCAACTGCAAAATCTTTCATCGCCTGTCCAGAGAATTGTGGCACATTGTCACTTATGAATGTCTCTGGGATGCCATGTCGTGCATATTGACTTTAGATGAACAATAACATCTGTGGACCTTGTGGGGCATAACTGTGCAAGTTCAATGTACCTAGAAAGTAATCAGCCACAAGCAAATAGGTTCTGTCTCTAATTCTAAATAGGTCTGCACCCAGTTTTTGCCATGGTCTGTCTGGAAGTTGAGTCATCATCAAGGCTTCTGTTGCATTAGTTCTCTCTTTGATACATCCTCTGCATTTCAGGACTAACTCATTTATTTGGCTGCTTAGTCCTGGCCACCACACTGCCTTTTTTAGCACGTTCCCTGCACTTTACCACCCCCTGGTGGCCTTCATGAATTTTCTCCAGCACATCATTTCTCATGTTTGCAGGTATGACTAACCTTGTGCCATGCAGAAGAAGTACATTTTTGAACAGTCAGAACTGCTCTCTCATTCCAATAGTTTTTGACTTGCCCCTGGAGATGGTTTCCTGTCTGGCCATCCCTCCCTTCATGACCTGAGCACACACTGTCGGCACAAAGCTGCTCGCGTCACAGCAGCTCTGTCAGGTACTTGTCACTCGTTGGGAGGTTGTCCAGCAAAGTCCCAACATATATAAGTCACTTCCATCAGGCCCAAATCTGTACATGAAGCACCTTCTTTGAGTAGGGAGCGAGAGACTGTGTCTACAGTTGTGAGGTGTTTCCCTTGTGTGTGAAAGATTGTGTATGAATACCTCATTAGGTGCATCCTAAATCTTTGTATGCGAGGGGGCAGCGAGTCCAAAGCCTGCCCACCTAGTTTGCTCACAAGAGGCTTATGGTCTGTTCCAGCTCAAAATGTAGACCAAGGATGAAATCACTAAACCTCTCACAGGCCCAAGTCAGTGCTAGCGCTTCTTTTTCCAGCTGTGGGTAGCATTTCTCTGTGTTTGTGAGGGACCTGGAAGCATAGGCGACCAGGTACCAAACCTCTCCGTCCTTTTGCAGCATTACAGCTCTTAGTCCATAGGACACCACAGAAATCAGACTTTTAAAATTGGGTGCGGTGAGTGTTAACTCTAAGTAGCAGCTCTACTGCAGATAGCATCTATGCAACTATGTAACATTGCCATCACCACTACCCTGCCTTAGCTATAACAACAACAACAACAACAAAGGCAAGAAACCACAGATGTGAGAAAACAAAACAAAACAAGATTATTCGTATTTTTGTTAGATTTATCAAATACATGAAGATACATTTTACCTTACAATGACAAGCAAAAAGTGAATGCATGCACTTCAAAAAACAATTCAGTTGCAAAAAAAAAAGTGGCGCCGGACTTCCTCAAATGTTTCACAACACCAAGATGAATGATAACAAATGAGACAGCACTGCACATTCTAGCCCAGAAGCAAACTTGTGTCGGATTGGAAGCATTATGTTTTCTGGCATAGCGATCTACATTTTTTTGGAGGTGTTCATTGCTGTTTGCTGCTGTTTTGGTAATATTTTGGTTATTTTGGCACTTTGGACCAGTAAGTGCATTAGGCAGCCTACCTTCTGCTTGATTGTGTCTCTGGCTGTGGCTGACCTAATGGTTGGATGTGTGGCCATACCATTGGCTGTGGTGGTGGATGTAGGACTGAAACCTACATTCTATGGCTGTCAATTCCTCAGCTGTGTGGTCATCCTGTTCACCCTGGTATCTGTTTTGTGTCTTGTGGCTATCGCAGTGGATCGATTCCTCCGTGTCTGCATCCCTCTCAGGTAAGATTTTTTTCCTAGATGATATTATGCAGTGAAAAGTGAAACAGTGGAGCTAAGCATTCATTTCAATTAAAAGCTTTCACATTTTTTTCTACTAAACTTAACTTAAATTATGACCCTTTTCTGTGGTTTGCACTGCTGTAACGTGCTCCTCTTGTACAGTGCATGTTTTGAATACATCATTTATATGGAAATAATATTATTTTTAAATGATATAATTGTATTAATAATATGTGTTTTCTTAATAGGTACAAAAGGACAATAACACAGAGACATTCCAGACTTGTGGTAGCAGCATGCTGGCTTGTTGCAATACCACTGAGCTTTGCTCCCATGCTTGGAAGGAACGATCATCAAACCTCATCTAACACAACCACCTCTACTATGAGCTACCACTTTATAGATGTTATCCCCATTTCCTATCTGGTTTACTTCAACTTTTTTCTCTGCACCCTGACACCTCTGTTGGTGATGACTGCACTGTACGGATACGTCTTCTTTACAATCAGAGGAAACCTCCGAGAGAGACCAGGCAATGGTATGCAACAGTCTCAGAATTACCTGAAGAAAGAGAGAAAGCTGGCACAATCTCTGTCTCTTGTGCTGGCTCTGTTTGCCCTGTCCTGGCTCCCTCTCCACATCATGAACTGCATTGATTACTTTAATCAGGTGACTCATGTACCACACACAGCTTTTTATGTTGGCATCCTGCTTTCTCATGCAAACTCAGCTGTAAACCCAGTTGTGTATGCGTTTAAGATAGAAAAGATCAAGATAGCATACCTGGAGCTTTGGAGACAGCTAACTGCATGTGGGAAAGAGAACCAAGGGTCTCAGACAAGCCAGACAACAGACAATAATCTAAGTAGTAACACAAACAGTGAAGCCAAAAATAAGTGCACACGTCTTGGGTTGGAGAACAAGCAGAGGGTAGACTGTGCTGTTTAAAAAAAAAGCTCCTCTATACAATTCCTGCCAACATTTCTGTAAATAAAAGCCAACAAATATTCTGACTCTCCTGCAAGAGGACCCCAGCAACCACCATTGGACTGTGTGGTCCCCACAATCACCGCTGTCCTCCTTCACGCATGGCCTGCTCCGACCTCCACCTCACCTTGAAGGAAGTGTGGACAACAGGAACGCGAGGAATGTAAAGGAGAACTCATGCCTGCATTTTATCCCATAATGCTTCTTTGCAAAGCGTCTCGAGATAACACTTGTTATAAATTGCTGCTATACAAATGAGGATTGATTGATTGTATGGTGAGTGCAAAGTTTGATAAGTTGATCATACTGTAAGTGCTAACATGATGGTGCTAAAATCACTCACTTTAAAAGCTGGAGCACAGTCTTATTGGACAGTCTGTTAGCACAATAAGCTTCACAGTAATCCACATGTTTATATCCAAATAAAAAACACCAACACCACAAACGGGCCATTTGCATTGTTTTTTTTTTGTTTGAAGTCCAAAAGCTACGACCTAAAAATATGATATTCTTTAAATGTCTATGGTTAACAAATCTATGCATGCGCCCTGAAAGATCTGTAGGGTTCATGAAACTATCCATGCTAATAAAATAACACCACAAAGTATAGACCAAAAAAATGATCAAAGAGTTGAGTCAATTAGTCTCGACAACAATCAAAGTCTCATAAAGGCTGGATGATTTGATTTATATATTTTTTTTAATTGATTTGTTTATTCTGAACATGAAACATAAGGCAAAGGTGAACATAAAACAACAGACAGAAAATAAATAATAATTACAAACAGTGGAAAGTATAATTCATTAAAAAAAATGTGGACAATAAGCTATTTTAAGTTACATGTCCGCAAATGAGTATGCATGAGCTAGTTGTGGAATTTCAGTGTACAGATACTCGTGTTTTGATCAGTTGGTTTTTAATAGCTTATTAGATCAACACAATCAACAAATGGAACATGATGTACTGATTTCAGTGTTTGCACTGCTATTCATTTTTTGACATGTAATCTCAAAGAGTAAACAGAACAAGAGACGCGTCACAATGAGATATTCCGTGAAGAAATATAAAAAAACATTGAGCAATCGGTTTCTTCAAATAAAATATGTTTTTCTTGCAATGCCAGGAAACTTTTAGAATGCATATTGTTTGGAAAAATGTAACCTTAATTCATCTATTTCTTGCATCCATTATACATGTATTTCAATATTAAGCCTTTTTTATTTCACTTAGGGAATCTTATATCTTATTCAGTATGTAATGAGCCTGAAGTGTGACGCAATTTTTTATTTGCAGAAGTTTTAACCACAGTATCTCACATCCTGTTAAGTGTGCAACACATTAAATGTGATTATAGCTGAACTATTTATCAGTACTTAACCTAATATCAATCTATCAATCCTCAAACATGACTCTGGATATCAAATTGGATGAATTACAAATATGTACTGTGAAATTGCTTTTGACCAACAGTGGAGTGTCCAAGTTGCTGACTTTTACAAAACAATACAACTAAATAACTGAGGGGTTTTTGTACACACTGGGGTTACAAAGGGATACTTGTCTTACCTTTTCTCAGAGTTTATTTGCTGCTGAAAACGTTAAGTTAAGTGATAAGATGAAGAGGGGCGAAGGCAGGGTTGACTCTGTTACTATGACATGTTTAAAACCTCCTCATTGTGTTCAGTTACCTTGACAGGTGACCTTTCTGGGTCCTTAATAGGGGTGGAGATTGTTCATTTCTATTTATAGTGATACCCTTATACTTCCTAACGATCCGAGTCCTTATTGTTACCACTTTTAAACATTCAACACTTTTTATTGGTTTTCAAACAGGGAATTACAAAATCTCAATTTCCCATAATCAGAGTCTTATCATACATAGAATCGTGTACGTACAGATACAACGTAATAGAAATGGGAATGGATTAACAAAGCCAGACCTTCAAACAAAGCAACAAACAAAAATACAATAAATGTGATACATCCTCTGCATTTCAGGACTAACTCATTTATTTGGCTGCTTAGTCCTGGCCACCTCACTGCCTTTTTTAGCACGTTCCCTGCACTTTACCACCCCCTGGTGGCCTTCATGAATTTTCTCCAGCACATCATTTCTCATGTTTGCAGGTATGACTAACCTTGTGCCATGCAGAAGAAGTCCATCCTGAACAGTCAGAACTGCTCTCTCATTCCAATAGTTTTTGACTTGCCCCTGGAGATGGTTTCCTGTCTGGCCATCCCTCCCTGCAGTACTTCATGACCTGAGCACACACTGCCGGCACACAGCTGCTCGCATCACAGCAGCTCTGTCAGGTACTTGTCACTCGTTGGGAGGTTGTAGGAGCTGTATTGCTCATCATGTTAAATTTATGGATGCAAGAAATAATTTTAGTTCATTGGATCTGGGAGTGGGAGGGGCTTGTGAACTTGATTGGGCTAGTTGAGACAAGTAGAGAGTGGAGCCACACAGTCTTTTGACCTCTCTTCTCATCTGTCTCTTTTTGTATAGTTTTAGATGAACCTGTATCTGTTTTTTTGTTTATTTTTGTTTAAGTAAACATTTAAACTTTGTTTGTGGCATCCTGTGGATTTTTTGGATACAAACTACGTAGGAGAGGAGTTTTGGGAGCGTCAAGCTAAGGCTTCTTTCAGTGGACACCTACAGAGGTTGTCCAGCAAAGTCTCAACATATATTAGTCACTTCCATCAGGCCCAAATCTGTACATAAAGCACCTTCTTTGAGTGGGGAGCGAGAGACTGTGTCTACAGTTGTGAGGTGTTTCCCTTGTGTGTGAAAGATTGTGTATGAATACCTCATTAGGCGCATCCTGAATCTTTGTATGCAAGGGGGCAGCGAGTCCAAAGCCTGCCCACCTAGTTTGCTCACAAGAGGCTTATGGTCTGTTTCCAGCTCAAAATGTAGACCAAGGATGAAATCACTAAACCTCTCACAGGCCCAAGTCAGTGCTAGCGCTTCTTTTTCCAGCTGTGGGTAGCATTTCTCTGTGTTTGTGAGGGACCTGGGAGCATAGGCGACCAGGTACCAAACCTCTCCGTCCTTTTGCAGCATTACTGCTCTTAGTCCATAGGACACCACAGAAGTCAGACTTTTAAAATTGGGTGCGGTGAGTGTTAACCCTAAGTAGCAGCTCTACCGCAGATAGCATCTATGCAACTGTGTAACATTGCCATCACCACTACCCTGCCTCAGCTATAACAACAATAACAAAGGCAAGAAACCACAGATGTGAGAAAAAAAACAAAAACAAGATTATTCGTATAGATTAAGATGAGAGTCAGTGATGTGAGTTTGATTTCTCAGAAACTACATTCAGTGCTTATAAGCGACAAACTGTGTGACATTCGGATGTAAAAAGGCAGACTGTGAATGAAACTGACTGGGCACGTGGATTCTTTCCTATCAGGTTGTTTGGTTTTATTTCCCTCTTGAAACCCAACACACACACAGGAAATTATGTTTCCCCTGATAGCCTACCAGCAAAAAAAGGTAAATAATTGAAACCATCCATATGATATACAGTATGGCAACAGCCAAAAGTATTGACTTATTTTTGTTAGATTTGTCAAATACAAGAAGATAAATTTTACCTTACAATGACAAGCAAAAAGTGAATGCATGCACTTCAAAAAAACATTCAGATGCAAAACGTTGAAAAAAAAGAAGTGGTGCCGGACTTCCTCAAATGTTTCACAACACCAAGATGAATGATAACAAATGAGACAGCATTGCACATTCTAGCCCAGAAGCAAACTTGTGTCGGATTGGAAGCATTATGTTTTCTGGCATAGCGATCTACATTTTTTTGGAGGTGTTCATTGCTGTTTGCTGCTGTTTTGGTAATATTTTGGTTATTTTGGCACTTTGGACCAGTAAGTGCATTAGGCAGCCTACCTTCTGCTTGATTGTGTCTCTGGCTGTGGCTGACCTAATGGTTGGATGTGTGGCCATACCATTGGCTGTGGTGGTGGATGTAGGACTGAAAACTACATTCTATGGCTGTCAATTCCTCAGCTGTGTGGTCATCCTGTTCACCCTGGTATCCGTTTTGTGTCTTGTGGCTATCGCAGTGGATCGATTCCTCCGTGTCTGCATCCCTCTCAGGTAAGATTTTTTTCCTAGATGATATTATGCAGTGAAAAGTGAAACAGTGGAGCTAAGCATTCATTTCAATTAAAAGCTTCCACATTTTTTTCTACTAAACTTAACTTAAATTATGACCCTTTTCTGTGGTTTGCACTGCTGTAACGTGCTCCTCTTGTACAGTGCATGTTTTGAATACATCATTTATATGGAAATAATATTATATTTAAATGATATAATTGTATTAATAATATGTGTTTTCTTTATAGGTACAAAAGGACAGTAACACAGAGACATTCCAGACTTGTGGTAGCAGCATGCTGGCTTGTTGCAATACCACTGAGCTTTGCTCCCATGCTTGGAAGGAACGATCATCAAACCTCATCTGACACAACCACCTCTATTATGAGCTGCCACTTTATAGATGTTATCCCCATTTCCTATCTGGTTTACTTCAACTTTTTTCTCTGCACCCTGACACCTCTGTTGGTGATGACTGCACTGTACGGATACGTCTTCTTTACAATCAGAGGAAACCTCCGAGAGAGACCAGGCAATGGTATGCAACAGTCTCAGAATTACCTGAAGAAAGAGAGAAAGCTGGCACAATCTCTGTCTCTTGTGCTGGCTCTGTTTGCCCTGTCCTGGCTCCCTCTCCACATCATGAACTGCATTTTTTACTTTGATAAGAAGACTCGTGTACCAAACACAGCTTTTTATGTTGGCATCCTGCTTTCTCATGCAAACTCAGCTGTAAACCCAGTTGTGTATGCGTTTAAGATAGAAAAGATCAAGATAGCATACCTGGAGCTTTGGAGACAGCTAACTGCATGTGGGAAAGAGAACCAAGGGTCTCAGACAAGTCAGACAACAGACAATAATCTAAGTAGTAACACAAACAGTGAAGCCAAAAATAAGTGCACACGTCTTGGGTTGGAGAACAAGCAGCGGGTAGACTTTGCTGTTTAAAAAAAAAAGCTCCTTTAAACAATTCCTGCCAACATTTCTGCAAATAAAAGCCAACAAATATTCTGACTCTCCTGCAAGAGGACCCCAGCAACCACCATTGGACTGCGTGGTCCCCACAATCACTGCTGTCCTCCTTCACGCATGGCCTGCTCCGACCTCCACCTCACCTTGAAGGAAGTGTGGACAACAGGAACGCGAGGAATGTAAAGGAGAACTCATGCCTGCATTTTATCCCATAATGCTTCTTTGCAAAGCGTCTCGAGATAACACTTGTTATAAATTGCCGCTATACAAATGAGGATTGATTGAGTGTATGGTAATTTCAAAGTTTGATAAGTTGATCATACTGTAAGTGCTAACATGATGGTGCTAAAATCACTCACTTTAAAAGCTGGAGCACAGTCTTATTGGACAGTCTGTTAGCACAATAAGCTTCACAGTAATCCACATGTTTATATCCAAATAAAAAACACCAACACCACAAACGGGCCATTTGCATTGTTTTTCTTTTGTTTGAAGTCCAAAAGCTACGACCTAAAAATATGATATTCTTTAAATGTCTATGGTTAACAAATCTATGCATGCGCACTGAAAGATCTGTAGGGTACATGCAAGTTTGTGTGTTTGTGTATATATTTGGGTGATCATGAGTGTGTTTGTGTCTGTTTGTATTGCGAAAACTGTCTTGGAGAGGAGAAGGGCAACTTCCACTCGTCTCAAAGTTTAGTTTGACACTGAGTTTCATATCACTGTTTTTATTTGTTTCACTTTCGGATCAAGTTCCAGTTCTTCATGTTCATTTCCACAGAAAACACTATATTGGTAATCCTCTTTTCCAATATACCTATGTAAACAAGGTTAGCCATCATGACCTGGTAAAGTGTCTGCAATGCAATTAAATGAATGAAACTATCCACGCTAATAAAATAACACCACAAAGTATAGACCAAAAAAATGATCAAAGAGTTGAGTCAATGTAAGGTTGGGGTTGTTTCTGCTGTCTATATAATAATAAATTCGCGGAACAGACTGTGGATTATTTTATAGTTTTTTTCGGCCGAGGTCAGACCAACGCAAAGCTGACTGACTGACATTCTGCTGTGTACATGAGCTTTTATCCTAGACAAGGTACAGCTTCCAAAGTCATACTATTATTGGTACAACTCTATAAGGCTTGAAGAAAACATCAGCTTGACTTGTAAATAAGACATATACATTTCTTTCAACAGACGCTTGGCTCCAATCCCAATATAACTCTGTTTCTGTGAAATGTTCTCCTGGATATGGTTACAGCAACTCCAACCCAGAATAGTTACTTAGATGATATACAGATTTAAAAGTACATTCAATATTCATGAAAATACGTAATATCAGTCAATAAGTCTCGACAACAATCAAAGTCTCATAAAGGCTGGATGATTTGATTTATATATTTTTTTTTTTTGAATTGATTTGTTTATTCTGAACATGAAACATAAGGCAAAGGTGAACATAAATCAACAGACAGAAAATAAATAATAATTACAAACAGTGGAAAGTATAATTCAAAAAAAAAAAAAAGTGGACAATAAGCTATTTTAATTTAGATGTCCGCAAATGAGTATGCATGAGCTAGTTGTGGAATTTCAGTGTACAGATACTCGTGTTTTGATCAGTTGGTTTTTAATAGCTTATTAGATATACAAACTCAATCAACAAATGGAACATGATGTACTGATTTCAGTGTTTGCACTGCTATTCATTTTTTGACATGTAATCTCAAAGAGTAAACTGTCACAACCCAGGCTCGGTGAGCTGGACAAACATGGAGACCGCACAGTTTAAGTTACTTAAGAGATTATTTATTGAAAACTAATGTAAAACATCCTAATCAAAGAATGTGTTATCTGTAAATCAGTGGTGGTTGCAATGGTGAATGTGTGTAGTGTTGTCAAGAAGCAAAACACCAAAGACCAAAGTCTTGACCAGAGAGCGAGAGCCAGAGTGAGAGCCAGCTTAAATACCCAGGCCCAGCCTGCCCAGGTGCATGATATCAAATCAACTGGCTCCACCCATTCCTGCCTGAAGGCTACCTGAGTGAGGAGAGATACAATGCAGCAGGAAGAGCACTGACACAGTCGGGGGTCGTCACACCCTCCCCCTAAAGAACTGGGTCCCACCCAGTACCCATAAACAAATTATATTTTTCAAATATAATTATCCAAACTTAAGCAATGACCCACATATTTTACCAAACCCAATAAAACTTACTTTCCTAATGTTAGTTTCAGCTTCCCTCTCAGCTGCCTGGATCCAGTCCTAGGAGCACTTTAAGAGTATAGGAAAACAATCAAAAACACAGTATAAGCAAGTCAACCAAATGTACTTTTAGAGATCAGCCTGAATTAGGCATCTTTTTAACACCAGTGGTCAATGCTCTATTGACAAGACTATCAACGAGTATATAAAATCAGAGGGACAACACTGGCACCAACATACATGTCAAAATGGTGTAGTGCCCAAACTGGAACCGAACTTTTTGTCTTGGTGATGAGATCAAACTTGAACAAAGTCAACCTCTGGGGGTAGGAACTGACAAGCCGCTCAAGCCCTACTAGCTTTCTTGCTTGAACCAACACCACTGCAGTTCCTACCTTTGAATCATTGCCACAAATCTGAAGAACCACATTCACATTTTCAAACATTGGAGCACAGACTGGAGATGAAAATGACAAACCCTCAAAGTGGTAACAAAAGTTTCTGACGCCTCCTCCTCATCATCAAAAAGTGCTCCCAAATCAGGTGGCAGAACAGCATCAGGCGTATCCTTCTGAGATGTCTGGCAAAAATGATTTATTTCGTCAGGACAAACAGGTGCCACCTCTGGACACTCTGTAACCTGTTTCTGCAAGACAAATTGCATCTGGGTTACAACTTTTAGAGGCTTTTCATCAACAAAGACACATTCCCCAGCAAAATCACATCCCATCCCATCAACAGGCAGTTGAGGACAAATATTCAAATTAACTTCCCCTTTTACCAATTCTGAACCAAGGTCAGCGCTATGCAAAGGTGCAGACATAGCTTTTAATCCAAATCCCATGACAGGAACCAATTCCCCTCTGTCTGAGTCAGGTGAAAAAGGCAAAACAGGCGTACCAGTGAAACTGTCTCGTGCACCCATGTCACGCATGGAGCACAGTTCACTGGGGATCAAACTTTCCAAATTGGAACCATCAGCAAATTTACCCTCTTTAATCAGTTGCAATTTGTACTTTTCAAGCTCAAAGTTTTTCTTTTTGGTTTCCAATTTCATTCTTTCCAGTTCAAGTTGCATTTCAAGTCTTTGTTGTAGTTTAATTTCTTCATGTTCCAATAGCAGAGATAACAGCTCTTTTTGTTGTTCAAATGTTAAACCTGCATTAACAAAACCAGGTGAAATGCCTGCCCCTATTTTAAGGACTCCAGCATCCAAAAGATTAGCTTTCAGAGGATAGTTACACTCATACACCAACGCCATTGTCAAAATCCCAAGTCAAGTCTACCACTGATCAAATACCAAGTTTAGAACCCACTTACCAAACGTCTTAATGAACTTAGTGTAACAAGGTAATCTCTAAAACAAACAAAGAACATTTGCAGAGTTACTTAACAAATTTTATAGAGTCACCCCAACACCTATACAAATAACTTACTCACCTAAAGCTCGCTTCTTCAATGGCTTGCCGGGCTCGAGGCGTCTCCCAAACTCGGAACATCCCAGGAGACAACTGAGGCAGTCACCTGAAACACCCCAAATTTGGTGCACCCCCTTCCCAGAGTTACCACAAAAAACAAAATAGGCAAAATAACAAAGTTGCAAGTCCTGCTTGCCCGGCGGCTTGCTGATCAGGGTGCTCAAAAAAACAAAATAACTTTTATCCAACAAACCTTGTTACACCATTGTAATTTGAGATATCAATTAATTAAACTGTGGGTCAAACTAACAAGTACAAACTACTGCTCTCTCCAAGAAAAATCCAATCACTAAATCTTCAAACAAAAAAAAACGTGTGAATCTCCCAACAAATTGCAACAGTAACAGGTCAGAGAGGTTACTTACCACTCTGCACAGACCAAGTTTCAAGCAAACTGCACAAAAACCTGGTACAAAACTAATTAGACTTACAACTACCAAGTATCAAGCCAAATCCAAGTTCAAAAGTCAGACGAGCCCCCATTTTGTCACAACCCAGGCTCGGTGAGCTGGACAAACAGGGAGACCACACAGTTTTTAAGTTACTCAAGAGATTATTTATTGAAAACTAATGTAAAACATCCTAATAAAAGAATGTGTTATCTGTAAATCAGTGGTGGTTGCAATGGTGAATGTGTGTAGTGTTGTCAAGAGTAAAATAAACACCAAAGTCTTGACCAGAGAGCGAGAGCCAGAGTGAGAGCCAGCTTAAATACCCAGGCCCAGCCTGCCCAGGTGCATGATATCAAATCAACTGGCTCCACCCATTCCTGCCTGAAGGCTACCTGAGTGAGGAGAGATACAATGCAGCAGGAGGAGCACTGCCACAGTCGGGGGTCGTCACAAAACAGAACTAGAGACACGTCACAATGAGATATTCCCTGAAGAAATATAAAAAAACATTGAGCAATCGGTTTCTTCAAATAAAATGTGTTTTTCTTGCAATGCCAGGAAACTTTTAGAATGTATATTGTTTGGAAAAATGTAACATTGATTCATCTATTTCTTGCATCCATTATACATGTATTTCAATATTAAGCCTTTTTTATTTCACTTAGGGAATCTTATATCTGCAAATAAAACACAATGTTTTATTTGCAGAAGTTTAAACCACAGTATCTCACATCCTGTTAAGTGTGCAACACATTAAATGTTATTATAGCTGAACTATTTATTAGTACTTAACCTAATATCAATCCTCAAACATGACTCTGGATATCAAATTGGATGAATTACAAATATGTACTGTGAAATTGCTTTTGACCAACAGTGGAGTGTCCAAGTTGCTGACTTTTACAAAACAATACAACTAAATAACTGAGGGGGTTTTGTGCACACTGGGGTTACAAAGGGATACCTGTCTTACCTTTTCTCAGAGTATATTTGCTGCTGAAAATGTTAAGTTAAGTGATAAGATGAACAGGGGCGAAGGCAGGGTTGACTCTGTTACTATGACATGTTTAAAACCTCCTCATTGTGTTCAGTTACCTTGGGTACTTCTCAGTTCTCTTATTTGCTATCTCCTCAGTCCTCGCTCCTCGGCCGAACCAGAAGTAGTTTTAGACCCGCCATGTTAAGGATCGTCCTAAAGCTCTTACACTGAAAGGAGGAGAGAGGATCGAGGAGAGAGGAGGGAGATCCGAGGAGCGATGGCCGAGGAGACACGAGAGCTGGCTTTACGGAAGTCTTTTTACTGACAGACACGCCCCCTTATCGAATATCACTCATTGATTGGACGCTGCAGCGGATCAGACTCAGTGAAACTTATCAACATGAGCGGAGTTTAATACCGGAGAAAAGACGGACATTATAAAGACATTTAAACAGATCATCTGTCAGTTTGTAAAGAGTCTGTGATGAGCTGGGATTAAAAAGTGTCTGACATGAAGATTAACAACCAAATATGAAGCATCAGTTCTATAAAATCAATCAGAGTGTAGGCCGATCACTCCCCACATTTGATGAGTTTTCACTGTCAGACAAACAATCTGTTAATATGAAGTGTTCAGAAATGATTCCTTCATTTTCTGTTCATGATCCCTCAGACTGTTTGAATGTGTGATGATGATGAGAATGACAGTCTGATGCAGAGGGAGTCTGTCAGTCACAAACACCTTTTACATTCACACTTATTTACCTTCCTAAAGTTTCTGTCATTTACAACCTAATCAATCATTTTCAGTATTCCTGAGACATAAATATCTGTGTTTATAAAATACAGAGTGCATTGTCCAATTATAAGTCCAAACTAATACAAATAATAAATTCAACAATTCAGTATGAAATCTTTATGTCAGTAGAAATTGTCCTTTTGGTTATTAGCAGACTGCAGGTTGTTCTTCATGTGTTTGTTATCAGGTAAAGTACACAGACTGAACACTGTTACTGTGTGCATTTGATGAGATTGTTATCATCACAAACAGACGTCGCTTCACGTGACGCTGTAGAGAAAAGGACGTCTCATGTCTCTTAAAACAGATCTCCTCGTTCCTCTCTCCTCTGCTTCGTTTCCTCCATGCATCTCTGGTGGGAGGGACTAAGACGCAAGTGGAGGAGGCAACTTGGAGGACACTCGATGCAATTAAGGGAAGTGAGAAGTACCCCTTGACAGGTGACCTTTCTGGGTCCTTAATAGGGGTGGAGATTGTTCATTTCTATTTATAGTGATACCCTTATACTTCCTAACGATCCGAGTCCTTATTATTACCACTTTTAAACATTCAACACTTTTTATTGGTTTTCAAACAGGAAATTACAAAAACTCAATTTCCCATAATCAGAGTCTTATCATTCATAGAATCGTGTAGGTACAGATACAACGTAATAGAAATGGGAATGGATTAACAAAGCCAGACCTTCAAACAAAGCAACAAACAAAAATACAATAAATGTGTGCAACAATTCAGATATGAAACTGTCATCTTTATATCATAAGATTCAAAATAAAAAAAATATTGTAGACTTTGGATCTCTGAGCCTCATGACTCCTCTCGACTGTCCCAACCTCTCAGGAAAGCCTGACTTTTTTTGAAGATTCACTAAATTCTGCCAGTTCAGAGCTTCTTTTAGCCTAAAAAGCTTTGTGTAATCACCCCAGAAACCTGCAGAAGAAGCCCAAACGCAAATAGATCTGCCAGAGTGCTTACTGTCCTTGGTCACAAGATGGCGTCAGAGTTGGTTCTTCACCACTCTGTGTGAGTGAGCCTCATTCCAAGCACTCATTGTACCTCTCAAGAAAGGTAATAGACTGTATAGTTATCATCTGAGCAGGATTTCCTCCATCCTACAAACTATACAACCTACTACCTCACCTTGCAAGGCTCAACTTCAGGCACCAGTGACTATCCTCAAAAACTTGACTTTACTCAACATGTACTTCATTACACATTGTAAGAATGCAGCAGTTACATTGATGTGTCCAGTGAATACAGAAAGTATTTTCATATCCACAACCTCCCCCTCAGATTTGAAGGATCAGTTGATCCTTAAATCATCTTTTTTGAGTCCATGGCTTCTTGTATCCTTGGAGCATCTGAGCCACATTGGTTCTTCAACATCACGGTAGATCATCCTGTCTCCCTAGGAAAGACAGTAGATTGAAAAGTTATCTCTTAGGGAGGATCAAACCCCACAACTATTCAATCTACTACCTCAGCCTTAAGGACAGATGCTTTTGCAGGTAGATGAGGAAACTGGTTGGTTGAACTGTGAACAAAACAAAAGAAAGAACAAGTTTTAAAAAGTTTTCATATCCAAACAATTGTAGAAAAATGTTTCTTGTAAGAACAGAGGCTACCCTTTATAGTGAAAACAATCTCATCTAGTTGATCAGAAATACTAAAAGGACAATTAAAAGCAGTTATTGAAATTACATCCTAAAAAACTAATACAAACAACATGAACACACATGGTTTAAATAACACCCGTTGCCATGGTTTTCTGGTGGCAGTTTTATGAATAACTACTTTCTAGGAGTTACTCCATCTTGGCTCGCCAAACCATAGCTTGTTCACACGTCTTACAAACAACATGTCTATGTAAATGATAACAGCGTCTGATTACTGCCGTTTTTATTAACAAACAAAAAAATACATTTTTGTCCCCAAATAGAGTTCGGTATTCTGTGTAAGCCTTAGATGTAACATTTAGTTATTAGTAATGTAGTGCAGGTGTGTCAGCCTCTTTGACTTAAAATCTTGTCTTTGGCTTTTTCCTGCTCAAATTCCCAACAGACCCCCAGTTGGGTCAGTCTCAACACCCCAAGAGCATTTACAAAGTAGGAAAGGGGACTGGAGATGGCAGTTACCATTTTAAGGAGTTGTTTGACACAGGCACCAAACATCTGTGTTGCAACCTGTTAACTTGTGCCTACTCAGTTCAATCCCTGTACATTCAGTAAGATCGATGTTCTTTCCCCCGTGAAATTATGTTATACAAGGTTAGACCCGAGTTGTTATGTGGTTGTGTGTTGGTGATTCACCAAAGTATGCCAAGAAATTGTTCATGTGCATTATGTTTTTCTTGAGATGTTCTTTCAGACGAGCTGAAGGGTTTGACTTGAGAAACTGTTTTCCCAGTTTGAAAGCCACTTCAAGTCTATTGAAGAAGAAGTCTGTTTACCGTGCCAGCTAGAGTCTGGGACATAGACTGGGCAGAGCTGTCTGAGCCCCGACTGAGCCATATTTTGGCTTAGCTGACTGAGCCCAGACACTGTTATGGTAGACAACGATGGTCAACCCATGCAAAGAGTAGGACGCTTTGCATAAATTAGCATGTGAACCATGGTGGCTGAAAGGCGGCTGGGCAGTTCATTAACATTCTGAATTCCTCTTTGGCCTAATTAATGCCGACAGTGATTGAAATGTTTTGGCAGGCTTTGTGGCTGCGGTGCCAGGGCATGCTCATCGGGCTATAATGAAACAGCACAGGGGCATCAGAGAGTGGGAGGCCTTAATTGAGATGTTGAATTAATTAGAAGGTAAATGGTATCAAACTCCTCAAACTGGCTGGCCTATGCAGAGGGGACAAAGTGAAAGCGGGAGTGGATTCAACTTCTTATACAAAAAAAGTTGTGTTGACTACCAACTATAATTGTTGTGTAGGTGGGCCATGTGGTTCTCTAGTGGCGCTTGATTAGGTCCAGGATCATTTATTTATTGGTATTATTGGAAGCTTGACACTGCTCCATCTGGAGAAGTTATGGCTATAAAGCTTACACCATGGTATTAACATAGGCAACATATAACACATTATAACTTTGTGTAAGAACCAGATAATATCTAGAGTTAAACAAGAACGACAAATGCTCTTTCACACAGCATCACCACATTGCATCATGTCATGATCTAATCAGCAGTGTTTCTCAGAATACTTCCAAATTTCAAATCAGGTGTCTCCATGGCCTTATTAAATAATCAAAAGTCAGTCTGAATCAAACATCTGTTTGTAAATCTCAATTGAGTGTTATACTGTACTGTAACCATTAAAATGGACGTTAATTGTAATTCACAATCAGAATATGCTCTTCTTAACCACAGCCCAGCAAGGAATGCAAACAGGTGCTCGTAGATTATTTTGAATCATTCTTACCTGGATTGCTTCCAACTACATCTCGTTCGTTATTGGGCACATCCATTTTTCCACAAGAGCTACTTAGAGCTACTTCCCACAAGTCCATTGGTAACAAGAACTGAAGCAAATGCTTATCACATCCGGAAGTGATGGTTTGACTTTGACATCCCAAAGCTATTGATGAAAGGAAAATGGCTGCTCTGTTGCAGAGTGTAATGATGATTAGAGCTATCAATCCATGACCTTCATTTACGAGTCACTCAGAACAATCCACATGCCAATCAACAGATCACTGACAGGATAATCTACTGTTGTTTTAAATAAAGATGGCTACAGCAGCTCGTCTTACAGTTTCAAAACCTACAACTTATTCAAGATATCCGTGTTGCCAAATAAATAGGTGCGATACAAACGGAGAATTTAGTAGACGAAAGCATTTAAAAAATACCTAGAACAATTGGCGTTGGTCCATGATGGTCGTCGGGATACAGGGGACGACTGTGCAGGAAAAGACTGAGACTGGTTCCTTTAAGCGGTTCTTTCCAAGATTTGGTGCCAAGAAAAGGGCATTGTCTGCGTGCCAGGCTGAATCTCAATGAGACAAAAAGGGGGTGATGTCGTGGATGCAGCATGGCAGAACCCACCGCTGAGGGGGGTGGAGAGTACTGGCAGCCAAGCAATGGGAGGATGCCATGTCAGAAAGAGGGTATGATACCGCACAATAACATCTGGTGGCATAGCTTGCTGCCAGATGCTCTGTGCAGCGTCCGTGCTGTGTGAGCTGGTTGATCACACATCTAAGAAAGGTCCATAGTTTCATAATCAGACTTTTACCATATGTTGGACAAGTGCTTATAGTCTGTATGGGGTTTCAGCTGAGTCACATCATGTGTGATTCATATTGTTTAATAAACTGAGGTCAGCAAGAGTTTACATCCATGCATTCTGACTTGGTCTGCCATACATGAAATGTTCCCCACAGTAACCGTTTGACTCTTTATTTCAAACAAAGGTTCAATTTTTCTTGTAGTTACAATTGAGCTATCTTTTATGTTTCAAAAGAAGTACTTGCAACCGTAATCCACAGGAGTGATTGTCTCCAGCCTTCCTGTACACTAACTCTTGAGTACATTAAAGTAGCAGTATTAATTCACAATTTGTTTGTGTTGAGCTTATATTCATACCTGCATGAACTTCAAACTAGAAAGGATGAGGGGATACTATTGGTGCTGAAACCAATCATGAAAATGTAATCTTCATTATACCTGTTAATGCAGTATCTACATCTACAGTATATAGAGCTTACTATTCAGATTATAACCGGTTTAAGAGCCTAAATAGAATGATATTGCTTCATATAAAGACTACTTTTGGAGGAGAGGCGAAACAACTTCAAACAAGTCTAGTTGCCTGAACTTGTATCAAACTCTAAATTAACTTTGATCTGGATGACGGTGAGCCTTTAGACATTCTGCATTCTGTGTTGCTCGATTAAGAACAACTCAATAAAGGCAACTACTGTGGTGAACAGACTAGAGATAGCAATCTTCATTGAGCTGATAAAACATGATATTAATATTGTTGAATGGGTTGGTGCTGATTAGGGAGTCCTTGAGGAAGCAGAATGAATGATGTATTATTACTTTTGTGCATGTCACACAGCCTTTCCAATTGAAAGCTTAGAACAAGAAACCCCTGTATTATATCAAATTGTAAACAGTGTAACCCAACATATTAGACAAGAATGATTAAATTCGAATTTGAAAAAAATAGACATGTTTTTGAAGATTTTTTTATTTCTTATTCCTTACCAAGTAATCATCTCAAGACCCCGCCATTCATTTTCAGTCCCCTCGGATAAAACTTTAATACACAGTTGAATATCTGGTCCTAATTTGAGAGAAAATGGGCCCCACAGTATGTCATGGTTCTATTAGATGGGCTGACTTTAGTTTTAGGGCCTCAGGTCAAACCACTAGAAGAGGGAATGACAAGTCCAAATAATAACATGAGCTTGAAATGAAGTACTTTTGTACATGTAATGACTATGTAGGTTAACAGAGTAATACTCTTTTTTATTAGGCTAAGAAACAAAGAAACTGGCAATATGAGCAAAAAATAAGGTCTTTTGGAAATGCTAGTTTATGTAACAATTGCTATGTGTCTTGCATGTCTGTATACTGCTACTGGATGCCTTGAATTTCCCTCGGGATCAATAAAATATCTATCTATCTATCTATCTATCTATCTATCTATCTATCTATCTATCTATCTATCTATCTATCTATCTATCTATCTATCTATCTATCTATCTATCTATCTATCTATCTATCTATCTATCTATCTATCTATCTATCTATCTATCTATCTATCTATCTATCTATCGCATATACTGTCCACTGATCTCAACAATCTTAAGGGCCTGTTTGTACTTATGACATTTTTTTACACTGGCAGTGCCTCTGACCTCCATTTCAGGGTGCTTCCAAGCAACAACCTCCATTGTCGAAAAATTAAGCCAGCGCTGAAGTGCAAAAAACTGTAGTTCCTCCAGTGTCCACTTGAGGCTGGCGGTAAAAGCCCTGGACGTCCAATTCACACCCATTCAAAAAAGCCTTTTTTTCAGCAGAAATTAACATGTTTACAGCCTGGTTCAAAAAACTAATTTGAATAGTTCATTTCTTCATTGGAACACACTACAGGGGAGTTATTATTATTTTTTTACAACTTTATCATTTTGATTTAATGAAGGATAAGAGTTATTCATAATAAGGGGCTCTGATATACGGGCGTGTTGTTGTTGTTTGTCAGGAGGCTTAAGGCCTGCCTCAGCTCCAGCTCTTTGCCTGTTACTAGGTTTACTGAAAGTTAGTTTGAGACAGCATTTCCAATATGGCGACCGCCATCGATGGGCTTCAAAAGTCCCCTTTAGAAACCAATGGGTGACGTCACTGAGGCTGTGTCCATGTCTGTGTCTATTGGCGCTTCTCATTGGTGCTAACTGTTGCTACAAGAGTTGTCTTACTGTGCTTGCCTATTCCTTCGTGATGTTAAATTCTTTCTTATTACATTTTGTCACAATCTTTGGCAGTTTCCTGTCTTTTGGCCGTGAGTCATATCCACATTCTGTTTTTATTTTTTTCATGCTGATTTATCTTTATTACTTTATTGCTATTATAACATACTCAAGTTAAAAATAACGATATTAATACCTTTTGGGCAAAGTAAGCAGCCTGAGTGCTTAAGTAAGAAAATCACAGTAGAGTGTTTGAAAGATTGTGCACTGAACTTTTGTCATACGTGGCCCTATCCTGTCAGGGGAATCAGCCCATCTAATGTTCCACACAAATATGAGGACACTAAAATCCGTGGGAATACTTGTGGACCTCCCAGATGTTGTTCTCTCAAGACTTTTGCTCTAAACTACTGCGGTTCTGACTGGTAGTTTATGTAAAATAGCCATGATCAATAGTCAGATGAAATACTGTTTATGACCCACTGAAACAGTTTTACTGACAAACAGGAAGAGCTGAGAGTGTCTACTGTATGCAGTATGACCTGAGAATAGCAACAACCAAAAAAAAAGAGACTTTGATCCTGGTAACCTCGCAGTCACTCTAACCATGGGGAGGAGAGAAACGCAAATAGCGGAGGATATGGTTTTTTAAACATGTCATCAAGCGGCACAGAAAGTTCATCTGAGGAGAGCTGTGGGGGAGGAGGAAATAAGTCAATTTTCTCTCTCTCTGCCCATCCTCCCTGCACCTCCCCCTTGTTTGCTTCAAACACTCTATCTTTACTGTATGGTATGCAATAATTCATTACACAAATCTAAAACCTGCGAGTGTGTACTGTACACACAAATATATCTCATCTGCACGGAAATGAACATGTGCCAAGTTATTCAGCTTGTGACAGTCTGCTTCACGTTAAGAAAAAATGAATAGATATTGATTAATTCTGCCTTTGTTAAAAGCTTATTGTGCTCCTCGGATGTTAAAAACACGCACACAAACTAAAAATGTTTGATCTCAAACCCAGACCCTGCAATCTTACATTACAAGCCCCTTCATGTATAGAACAATACTTGCAACAGAGAGATCTGGTTCATACTGGTTTGTGAACAGGTCTATCAAACAGCAGCATTCAAGATCGCTTCAGATAACTCTGTGATATTCCTCTACGATATCTGAATATACAAGGCGTATTTTTTCGACATGTTTTCTCCACCGATAGCGAATTCTTTTTAGTTTTGTGGTTGAAATTTACAGTGAAACGTGGCCACAGTAAGGCCGAAGGATACTTCATGCTGCCCATAATGAATCTATGTAGCAATCCTGCAACACATAAAACAAAATGTTTAATAAAAAACGCTAAATGCCTTTTATCCAACAATTTGCTGTGTGAAACTTAGAGAGGTAGTTATTACTTTTGATTGGGTGATATTTTTTTAACCACTGGTGCTGTCGTTCTTTAAGGCTTCGCATTATTAGGCTGACATTTTTTTTTTACCACAGTCCTGCACATTAAGGTGCAGTAATGCAACCACGAAAATATACTCAGGGCATGTAGTTTATTGAACAGCTCTATACAAACAGACTGCTCGTTACAGTAACTTTATGTAAACGATTGAATGTGTTTATCCGAAGAAGAAGATAGATGTTTAAAACATATCTCGTTTGTTTCAGTCGAAAACAATCATGGCGAATATCAGGCATTGTGTGCGGTACAAGCCAGCAGACACGTGTACAGTTTGGAAGGTGACAATAAAAGACTTTTAGGACTGTAACAGAACCTTTTTAAAGGAGACTTCATCACAATGCAATCAAAAGGGCCGAATATCAGCAGAATAAAAACTGAGAAATACCTGGAGGTGACTTTTACGAACAGGTCACGTTTGTGCTCAGCCGCAGAGAGTTAGGCCGTGGTGGCGACGGAGAGACAAAAAAAAAACGTGCTACAAATGAGACAAGAATGCATTTCCACATCCCTCTCTTTGGCCTGCAGGACGAGGGAAAGGCTGAGCACTGTTCCAAGCAAGAAACCCCACTCGAACAGGGGCTGGGGCTTGAGAGCAGTTTCTGGGCCATGCCCTTCTCTCTCTCTCTGCCTGCCCACTTCTGCCCCGCTGCCAAGAGCAAGACACAGCAAGAAAAAGAAGGAGAGGAGAAATTGTGCTTACACGCTCTTATTAAAGATATAAACTCCACCTGGAGTATGCAACACAGCCGAGTTTGGCTTTGAAGTAAAGTCAAGGAGTATTTAGTAGATTACTTGTCATCAAAAAGACATCTCACTTGGCTGTAGGATTAGGGGCTCAGAACGGGGAAAGAATCAGAGAGAGAGAGAGAAAGAAGTTATAAGATATCAGTGAGTACTTACATGCTGTCTTGTAATCAGGCCAAGAAGACAGTTTCATCTACAGTCGGCGAAACAATTCAGTGCCAGATATTCCACAGCAAATGAGTTAAAATCTGCTCTCAGAGTCGTGCAGTAAAGTCTTTTGTCAGCACTTGGCTTCAGTCCCAGGTAGTACATGCCTCACAGTTCCCATTTTCGGTAGTCACTCCGGACGTCTTTAGTTGTTCTGCACCTGCCTGTGTTTTTGTTCAGCTTTGTAGCAGAGAAAAGAAAAGTATCCTTTTAGACTCTGTTTTAATTTGTTTGTACTTGTGAATGGGAACTGGTGTTTACTGTCAACATAACAAGCCAAACGAGAGACCCGGGATGTTTAGCACATCACATCCAAAAGTAACAAAGTGTGTCACAGATCTGTGAAGCCAAAATAAGGGCAAGGGTAGGGTCAACTTTAAGGAAAAGGCAAATCCAAACATAATGTTTCTTGTAGACAATGGAAAGAGAATAAATACAATCAAGTAATCCCAGTCCTAAAGAAGCTTTAATTTTTACATTTGTCCTCGCCAGATTGCCACAGAGACTCATTGGATCTTTCCTCAGGCAATATCCAGGGCAGCTTCCTGTGTGACGTCACTGGCTCCTCATTTTAAAACATTTATTCCCAAAACACGGACTTAAAATGCTTCTTTCCTCATGCATTTATGTGCATAATCTTGAAGAATTTGTTGTTTACATGAACAAAAAAGGCAGAATAAATCACTGTCCTGACATCTCAGGCGGGTCGAAGAAGAGGAGAGAGGAGGAGAGGAGCTGCAAACTCTCTTTCAAAATCTTAACTCTGTGTCTTTCTCTTCCTGCTCGCGAACACTGAGCTTGTAAAAGTTTCAGCTGCAAGAGGTTGGGCCAGCCTCCATTGGCACCGTTTCAAGAGAGCAGTGCCTGTTTCAGAAAAACGGAGGGGGACAAGTCTGCAAGGGGAGCGATGGCTCTTTGCAATCTCTCTTTCTCTCTCTCTCTCTCTCTCTCTCTCTGTCTCTCTCGGGTGGGGGGCTCAGAGCAGTGACCGCTCTCAGGACTTTTTCTCTTTGCTCTCAGGGTAAATATGCCAACTCGGGCCAGCTCAGCCGTTCAGGCATCTGGCCCTTAACGACTAGAGATCACTCCAATGAAGCTGCTCTGTATCACAGACACCAAGAGAATAGGAAATGCAAGCTACAGCACTATTTCCTGGATACTTTGTCCTCCATTTCAGATGTGTGTCAACCTCTCACGAGGCTTGGCGCTGCTTGTGTTACAGTTCACACAAGGTTCTGGCTGCTCTGCCGTTTAGTTCTGCTCTCATAGCATAAGGCATTCTCATTGCAGCACTTTAAGTTCTCCAAATTTGCTATTTGTCTTTGCAATACTTGTAAAGAATGAAGCACTTAATAAACAAACATGCACATTAAACAGGTTCTAATACTTGATCTCATATTCAATGTTTAAGTTGTCCCTTTTATGATGTGCTTGATTTACTGTCTTTCTTCTCTCTTCCCTGCTGGGTTAAAAGCCGTGCACATTTTTTAAAGTACTTAACTGTGAACTCCAGAAACTCAATGACCCTTCACACAGTTATCTATGCAAATAAAAGGGTGTACAAATCACATGACCTACTGTAAACAGTTAAAACTTACGGGAAACTACTGCTCCTTCTCAGAGGTTATATAAACACAGTTGTGTTTGGAATTTACTGTATGCAGCTGTACATAGAAAGCTGTAAAAAAAAAAAAACACTACGTATTGCATGCATGCAGTCAGCTGCTTGATAAAAAATATCTGTTTCATTTTTAAGTAATTCTCAAATCCTGATCATATATCACTTAAATCCTCAAGTCATCAAAATGCTCCAATGCATAATTCTGTCTTAATGCATGTGTTGTGACAATGTATAGCTTATGTACAGTGTACTGTGGATTGATTCAGCCTTAAGAGTCTCCATGGCGCCACTTTTCTCCACTGAGACCATCAATTTGAGAGCCCGGCTATAATGCAGGGCTGATGTCAGTGGCCTGTTCTACATTGTGTTCTCTCTTGAATGTTAATATGGGCCAGTAACGTGCTATCTTTTTTTTAAACCTATAATATGATCCTCTACTATCTCGCTGCGCATTTTATTGACAACAAAGAGAAACAACAACAACTTTCATGTGCTTTTTATTGGATGTGGCACACTGGTCAAGTCTTCATGGGGAACTTTCGTTTCACCATTGCTTCTAATCTGTTCACCAAGCCAACCCTGGTGGTCCAGTGAAGGTCACGTGTAAAAAAAGATAATCTTGTGATGAGTGGAATAGATGCTAGGGATATGTGCATTATATCAACTGTCATCTAATGGGTAAACAACTTCACGCTCGCTGGTCGGCACCAAAATGACTAGTCAGTTCATCTTATTATTCTTTTTTTTAATATGTTGACTCACAATGACGGTCAAATGATGAACTCAAACCAGAAGGCAACCATCTGCCACTAGCCAGGGCTGTAGACATAAACTGGCTGCAGCTCCAGTCAATGGGCCTGCTCTTCCTGTTCTACTATCCAGATGTAAAGAAGGACGGTGAATGAATAGCATTTCTTAGAGCAGCGCAGTTTGGAAGTATTTTGATCTAGAACATTGAGATAAAAACGTATGTAGGCTGCTGTGACCACCTTAGCACAGTCATGTGGACGTTATCATGCAAAGAAGACCGAAGGCTAATGGTTAAATAACTTGTGCTCAATTTTGGCTGTTTTCTGAGCGTTTTCTTACAATTAGTCTTGTCAGTTAGGTTGAATTTAAATTTCCATTTAGTCGACTGGGAAATTAGTCATTAGGACCATCCCTAAAAGAAACATGAAACCTCAGCTCCTGACACAGCAACAGGAAGTTAAAAAACAGGTTTATGTGCCCCATAGGCCATAGTCTTCCAACTGAGCAGCCCAGGTTCAAATCCGACCTGTGGCTCCTTTTTACATGTCAATCCCCACTCTCTCTCTCCCCTGATTCCTGCTCTATCAACTGTCCAATGAAGGTAAAATAGACCCAAATAAAAAAACAGGTTTACAAAGTGGGATAGTCAGGGGAAGGCACATATTCATATGTTCAGTGAAGACATGTAGGCATTACAATACTTATGTGGAGTTTCATTAAACATTTCATTTGACCACCTGAACCTCACTGATAGAAATAAAATGATGAGATTTATTTTATCATCACACCCCAAAACAACCAGAACTCCATCAGAGGCCCAACTAGCAGAAATGATTAGTGGTAGGAATGACTTACTTCTTACAATATCTTTTCCAATTAATAGCTAGTTAGTAATGGCGTTGTTAGTCTATAGGTTTTTGTAAGTCAATACTATGGTCTACAGGAAAGCATCTCCAGATTGATACTTAACCATGAACTTTGTTTAGGCTTGGTCCCCAGAAGATTTCACCCTGGACTGAAAACCCATTTCATGTAATGGTACGTCCAAACTGATAAGGATCCCACCTCTCACTTGATTTTACCTACAGTATATTATCTACAGGTCCCCCCCCCCCCCCACATGAACCTACAAAAATGTGTTATTGCCACCTCTAGCTAAAAGACAAACAAACAAAGATGGGGATGGCCAGTATACCAAACTCTTGGCTTCAAAACAGAAGTTAACAAACCAGTGTGTGACATCATTGTGGACACATCAGTCTTTGGTTTGTCACTGATCCTTTTGAAATGATAGCTACACTTTTGTCTGGCCCCAACCTCAGGCACAAGTTATATAAGTATTTACTGCACAAGATATACGTGTTTGAGAATAGTTTTAAATCTAAACTCTTCAGGATGTGACCTTGGTCAATCAGTGTGAGATTGATGGCCTTATTTCATCTATTTTTGCACCTCAATAGCATCTTTCCATGTATAATAAATGGACGAGACCTCCTGCCATTGTCTTCTTTTTCTAACCCTCCACCTTGTTGGAACAGTTCCTCCTGTGGGGATGGATTCATTTAGCCCGGACTTTCCTGTTTCGTCTTCATTGTTTGTCCTTCCTGAGATATGGACCTTCTCTTGGTTGATGATTCACCCGTCTTTACAATGCCACCGAGTTCACGTCCTCAACAACGTGCCGTTTCAGCACTAAACCCATGGATGAACTAAAATATAATCATCATCATATACCCCCCTCCTCAAACACACAGGCCACTACCACTGGAAGCTCTACCTCTATATGTTCAGTGTAATTCTTCTTGGCTTTATGTTTGCACAACTGCTTCGAATGGTCCCCGTTCCACCATAACTTTGATTCATGTGTTTTCATTTCATCCAGGCTTGTTGTTACAGTTGTTGGTGTAGTAAGAGCTGCTATTACTGCCTCTCATGCTGCTTGAGCCATGTTTACCATCTTGCACGCAGCAATAAAACAAATCTGACATGTTTGGAAACGGAGTGTATGGTGAGAAACTCACTGGAGTTTCTGTCTCTTTAAGATCCTGATGGCTTCTCCACGACTCCCTGGAGGTCGTTGGCCTTCCTTAGGCCGCCTGCCAACTGCCATGTTACTGTCAAACGTTTGCAGAAATGCCAGCAAAGCCATTAGTCTAGACTCTTTTCAGCAGTCTGCACAGACTGGATAGAGAGAGACAAAGGGCTCTGGCCTTATAAAACTACTAACTTTTGTTTCTTTATTTCCTCTCACATGTGTTGGTGATGTTCACTTCAGCTGTGAAAACTTTCCTCCCATCTCCTCCTCTGAGACTCAAAGCCAGGATTACAAATCATCCTTTAAAGCGGATAAAGGTACTGAAGTTTGTTTATGTTATTTTTTTGTTTTTATTTCTATATTTGTTGAAAACATGAAACCCATTACAGTACCTTCTTGTGCCCCCTGGTGTCTCACAGCTGTGTCTTGCTCTGTGTTTTTGTCTCTTGGGGTGCAGCAGCATCTGGTGGCTGACTGAGGAAATCACACTTTTTTTTACATGAACTTTAATGGAACTGTTAACTGTTACACAGATCAGCCATAATAATTATGACCACCTATGCAATCTAATGCAATCCAATGCAACAGCTCGACAATAAATTCTTTTTTCTTTCATTTTCAGTATTTGTACACATGGTCAGAAAGGTTATAATTCTACTTAATATCTGTTATTGACGTTGTAGTGGTGGTGTGTTGGAGTTGCTTTGCTACATGTAGTTGTCTGAATCTTTGTGATAGTTGAAACTTTTGACTAAATTGATATGAAAAAGGGGGGTAAGACTACACACTTCATACTACACTCTTTTTTTTTAACAGAGACTAGTCATTAATTGAGTCTGAACAGAAAATATGCTGTTATTGTTTTGTTTGCTTAGATCTAGTTCTTTTGGGGGTTTTAATTGTCCGCAACAAACAGACAAGCTTCCTGGTTAAGTTACACACCTGATAAAATAACCTAAAAATCCTAGAAATGCTCACAGATGGTGAGTAGCTGATTAGAGTAATCCTGGTCGACGGGTCAGGGGGACGACGATGTGGGGGAGACCTGTTGCTTTGTTAGAAAAATCCTCTTAAGAGTCGAGCCATGTGACCTCTCTCTGGGCTGCAGGATGTGTATGGAGCCCTGTGGTCATTCATAAGCTGGATGGAGACACTTACTCTACTGCAAAGAAAGAAAACACTGCTTACCTGGTGAGACATTGTATTAATACATGTTTTATCTTCAAGCATACATTTGACACACTGGTTTGAATGCAGTTGATATCCTCATGTCTGGAAACTTTTTTTCTGTTTTTCTTGTTTCCTCATTTAGACCAGATTGTGCCATGTCCCTCCACAATCACAGCGTCAAACAGGCGTGGACACAGGACAGGTATGTCAACACACAACAACACCTTTGCAAATGTGTTATCCAAACGTTTCTCACACCAGACTATCAGACTATACCCTCCTCATGCATTATATCGATTGTATCTGAAGCCTAGAGGTCCTCTGAATGAATGTTACTGCTGTCATACACACACTTCTACTGGTACCAGCTAATGGCGCTCAACCAATCAAACATCAGGGGAAAGCTTTTATCGTTGTCGTCAGGCAGACAGACTTAGGTCCAATTCCCACACCCTGTGTGACCTGTTGATGGAAGTGTGACACTTTGCATGGCAGAACTCACTGTGAAGATTAACAAGAGACATCTTAGCAGTTCTGTTAAAAACATAAACAGTGTGCCATAGTATCAGAATACATAGATCCAAGGATGGATGTTAGATAGATAGATAGATAGATAGATAGATAGATAGATAGATAGATAGATAGATAGACGGACGGACGGACGGATAGATAGATATGTTCTGTATTGTGATAACAATATGCTGGGTGGTTTATTGCATGTGCCCTGGTTTGTACCTCTTGGTGATGCAATGTCTATATTGTATACCATATGCTTCTCTAGAGGCGAAGTAGTTGTGTAGTTTATGCTGCCTATTTGTCATGAAATTTAACTGCAGCCAGTCATTCGTGATTTCTGAATCGTTATGTATACAAGTTAAGGGTGTCTGATGTTGCACACGTTTCGACGGATTCCTGATAGTGCCCGTAAGGGGCGCGTGTGGGGGGCGGATGGGGGGGCCTTGAACAAGTGTTAGCCCTGGGGCCCACAGGGCCTTAATGTGGCCCTGTCTATAAGAAGTGCAATAAACAAAAATTAAAGAGGGCATATTAGAATCTTAACTCACAGTTTCTATGTCCAGCTTCTGTTCTTCATGTTTTACACGATACCTGCGTTTGCCTCGTGATTCTCCTGAATCCAAAATATATTCAAAAAGATTATTTTTTTTAACACTAAGTTGACCCCAAGTAATCTGAGGGTAGAAAATAGTTAGCTTCAGTTTCATCTGATTGCATCAAACTGGTGTGACAGCATGGTCATTAAACCCCGGCCTTCATCCAATAGTTAACATTTTAACATGTATGAGAAAGCATTGCTTGTTAATGTTATCATAATTGTTTTTTTTTCGTATTTATTGCGATACATTAAGACATTTGCGATGTGTTTATTAGAAAATCTTATATCTCGATAACGATGAAATTGTGATTAACTGTGCAGCCCTGATGTGAAACTCTGAATGAAACAAAATAAGAATGCTTAGAGGTCATCAAGTCATCAAGAACATGATTACGAGGTCAATATTTAAGGAAAATATGTGTTTGGTACAACCCGTATTCAAGATTAAATAAACAACAACAAGTGATACTTTAAAAAAAAACTCTTTTATCTAGGAACATGAAGTATTCTGTTCCCACTAAAATGTCCGGCTAATAACAGCCCAGCTAAATAAAATATAATCACAAATAGATAATAAGACATGTTGTCATTGTTTTGCCTCAGCAGTCAAGAGGAGGAGGATTCTGCTTCAGCCCCACAGCTACAAGTTCAGGTAAATATTCTTTTAAGATTTAAATTTATAAACTGTGAAGTTTTCTTAAAATGAGTTAAAACTGGAAACAGTTCAAATATATGGATGTGCTTCAGCTACAGATACGAGTGGCTGACCTATAAGAAGTGCGAACAAACGTCTTGTGACAGTTGTTGTGTTGAGGATGTTAAATAATATCCCGTACATCAACACTTATTTGAGGTCTCTGTATGGTGGACTCAGGCGTATAAATAAGTAAATAAGTCTTCTCCCTCCTGCTGAGCCTTTGTTGGTTTCTCCCGTTGACGTGTTTCTACAGAGCAGATGGCTTTACACATAAATCCTATTAACAACTTTCTGCTGATGGGGAAGCAGTGAGTGCACGGCTGTCTCACTCTTTCCTTATCTCCACTGCCAAGCCTGTATTTCTGTTTTTTTTATTTTTAACCACCAAAAATTATCAGTGCTTGATCTGAAATCTGAGGCCGCGCCATGTCTGCAGAGAAGGTAACAAAAGGGTGGGGCTGTGGTTTTGTGGATATTTTAATTAACTTTCAATAACAAGATAAATGTTCATTTAGCTGCTGAGTGATGACATGTAATGATATTTAAGAAGAGTAAGACTTTAGGGATATTAAAAGTCCCTTTAATAAGAAAGAAATTACACATTAGCTGTTTTCCCGTTACATGATTTAGACTTCCAAAGCAGAGTTTAGAGTTGTGTGAAATTTATTTTTAAGATATTTTCTAATTTTTTAGTTTTAGTAGATGTTAAATACTTCAGTCTATGATGTCTGATGAAAAGACATTTAGATGAATCATTGCGTAGAAAATAATCTCTGATCAGCATGTGAGGTAACTCTCACAAACACCAGCGCTGGAAGACAGACTTTCCCACAGAGACATTATTATGCAACTAATACGACTCGGACAAACCTCATATCTGCCATTCATTTGTATTTCGATGCACTGTGTCAGTGTTTTTTGGAGCTCTTCTGCTACGCCATGCGTCTGCAAAAGCATGCATGAGGGATTGAAGGCTGTCAGTAATCCATTCCTCCTCCACCTCTTACTGTGCTGCTGAGGTCGTGTCCAATCCAAAATACAACTGAAGCAGAATTTCCTTAGTGGTGCCACGTCTTTCTTTGCATGCATATTCTTTTTACATGCATGATGAAATGCAGAAACATGGCCAAAATCAGTTTGTGTTATTTAATAATAAAGGTCATTATTGGATCATAGTTTCATTGATCTGTTACTCACATCAAAAGTTTTCAGTGTTTTGGAATAATTCTGCAATGGTTATTTAAGATCTTCAAAAAAAAGAAAAAAGAAACTCCAAGGTAGTTGCAAGACAAAAGTTTTCTTGTGATTTTTCAAAAACTCGTCTGCACAGAGAGCTGAATAATCTGTGTGATTCTAGGAAAGGTAAACAAGCCTCTGTCAACAGCTCATTAGACAAATGTTATAAAATCACATTCTGCAACATAAACACAACGATTTGTTACCACATAATAACAAAGGCCAAATCTGCTGCCATTCCTCTGAGTTATGGACACAAATAGAGTCCATCGAGGCCGGATCTACATCTAATAGGATTACCTGTCTCTGCTGGCTGCAATCACTCTGACCTGCTTCTTTGTGACCTGAGATAGTGACACACAGGTCCTGGACAGTTATACAGATTGAGAAGATTTAGTCTTTAGACTCCTTACAAAAGCTTGATTAAAAAAACACTACTGGGTTGAGTTTTTATGCATTGATGAGTTTCCTATTCTGGCTCTGTGTAGAGGTTCACTGGGTAGACCTTAGGAATAAAGATCTGATCTAAAATCAACTTGATTTATTTAGTCTCTAGTGGCTGCTCCACTATTTCTTGCACAGGGTAATATACTAATGATACTAATGGGCGGCTGTGGATCAGTGGTAGAGTCATCGTCGCTCAAATCCATTTTACCTTTTACTTAATATAACGGTGTAAAGTTAGTTTGGAATTAGACGTGTTTGGTTCTGTTTTTTTAAGTCTCTGTTCTCAAGAGGAGAAAGTGACAAAATGGTTACAACTTTATTATCACAAATAGTAATAGATTATTTAACTGTAGCAAATGAAGGCATGCAAATCAGTGATAGTTACTATTTTATGACTTGTTAACCAATAAATAATGACGGGAAATATGATGTATAAAGTGTAATGTACGTGTATGTTCTATATTTGATTTTAGAAAAACAATATTCAAATCTGTAGCAGCAGTGACGATGTAATTCTTTTTTCCTTCCTTTGCTTCTTTTCACGTCTGACTTTGTAATGGTAAGTTGTTGACTAAGAACGCTGCTTTGCTAGCTTTTGTATTTTTCTTTTCTCGTGTTCATATTTTCTCTCACCCCGTGTCTTTTTTCATGAAGATTACATTTTTTAATTTTGTTTTTATGTTAAAGAAAATCCAAAGAAGCCAAAAAAGAAAAAGGAGGAGGCTAATGGTACATCAGAAGCCACGCTGAACAGCAAAGAGGCCAAGCCCAAAAAAGCAAAGAGCAAGAAAAGTGAAGACGTGATTGAAGAGGAGAGTCCTGCCGTCCAAAGTGAGGATCCTCACAGACACTTTGACTTTTGCAGCATCTGCTACAAAGATAGAAGATGTTTTTAGATATTTAACATATTTAACTCTGACCACATTGGTTACACACTGTCCTTGTCAACATTGTAGATGGAAAGAAGGTGAAGAAAAAGAAACCAGAAAAAGACAAAGAAGAACCAGAAAAGGAGAAAGAAAAAGAGCCAAAAAAGAAAGCCAAAAGTGCACCAAAGAAGAAGAAAGGTAAATCATCAGTGCTGTGTTAAAACATACTCAGAAAACACGCCAACTCAACAACACTCTAATAAATCTGTTCTCCACTTCTGCAGATTCAGGCACAGATGACGAAGACGATGATGACGATGAAGACAACCCTAAAAAGAAGACAAAGAAGAAGACGACAAAAGACAGCTCTCCGTCTGCCAGTTCTGCTAAAGAGAAGAAATCTAAATCTAAAGGTATGACACGAAGACGGGACAACAGTTTTCTAAAGACATCAACAGTGATGTGAGCAGCAGTTACAAGACCAGTCTTATGTTGTTAAGAGGATTGCATGATTTTATTCTCTAATGCTAAGTTAGTGGAAACACTGACCTGGTAACAGAGGAAACAAAACACGGCAATCAAGTAAGTAGTATGCACATTCGTAATCAACCGTGGAAACTTCATTAAAACATAAAATCAAATCCTGAAAGTGTTCTTCTCAGTTGTACTCAAAATTGTGTGTATAAGTGAAGTGTTTGGACAGAGCCGTCTGATCGTCTTTCGTAGCAGTTTAACTTTGAAGATCTGGTAGATCATGAGGATTATTTTTCCAAACTGTTAGAGCACATTTTCAGTAAGTATTACCCAAATTTAGTAAACCAACTAGCTTGCTAACGTAGAAATGTACAGACTTTGAAGTTTTAAACCCGTGTCTCTTTTGAGAGACGCTGCTGTTTACGGAAGCCTGTGGAGTTCACAACAACGGGGCGGCTGTGGCTCAGTTGGTAGAGTCGGTCGTCTCTAAACTGGAAGACTTGGGGGTTCGATCCCCAGCTCCTGCAGCCACATGACCGATGTGTCCCTGTGCAAGACTGCTTTGTCAGTGGCATATGAATGTATATGAATGGGATTAGTCACTTCTGATGGTCACTTTACATAGCAGCCTCTGCCATCAGTGTGTGACTGGGTAGGTGCGACATGCCACGTAAAAAGCGCTTTGAGTAGTCAGAAGACTAGAAAAGCACTGTACAAGCTCAAGTCCATTTACCATTTATGATTGAACTGAAGTAAATGTAAATTGGAGTCGGTTTTAAAATACGGCGTTACATTTTGGTAAATACAACGGTTTGGCAAGAATACCTTTTTAGCAGCAACATTTGGTTTGGCAATGTTGGCCGGTTGGTTGGCCCAACATTTTTGTGAAATATCGGTTGGAAAATAAGATAATCCTTTATTGATCCCTCAGAGGTTAATTCATCTGTTGCAGCAACACCAGACAGAATAGCCAAGTCGACAAAATAGGCAAGTTTGCAAACACACAAAAAGGAATCGATCAAATAAAAGTGACGTGAAAGTTAAAGTAACATGGTATAGTAAATGGCAGCTAAACCATGAAGCGTTGTATAAGCATTCATTTATCGTCCCCAGTGCAAGAATTGACTGTCTCTTGTGATCCCCTCACCTTTCCTCTAGCGCCACCCTGAGGTTGACATTTATGGTTTTCAATGAAATGTCAACTATTTGATGGATTATCGTGCATGTTCCCTTTCTGGGTTAATTAATTTTGATAACTTTAGTGATCCCTAACATTTATCCCGTACAAAGAACAACTGTAGGTTTGTCCAATAAGTTGGTTTATGACCAAATCAAAAGTTTCTCACCAGCTTTAGTTGTACTCAGTTAGCGTGCTAACATAGTAAAGTAAGATGTCGAACATGGTGAACATTTTACTTGCAGAATGTGGCCAAATTGGCGCTGTCATTATGAGTTTGTTAGCATGCTGTTATTAGCATTTAGCATAAAGTAGGGCTCTCTGCCTTAGTGAAGCTTTACTAGCTAGGCCGTCTAGTTCTGTCATTTAACACCTGAACATCACAACTGATACTTCTCAGCAATACAACAAATAATTCTTTCAAACAGAAGATGTTATGACATATCATATGTCTTGAACAGTAGGGCGATCCTGCATGTCTCCCATGATTCCTTTGGCTTCAGCTCAAATTGAAAGAGTGTCAGTGAGATGATGTATTTATACTTCCTTATTGGACTGGTGTACGCTTCAGCTCAGAGTTGTTCACTCCTCCTCATCATTTCTTTGGATCGTCTCCAGATCTTTTGCCTCAGAGCTGAACTTAACCACAACCTCAGAGCAGCCATCAGTTGTGTCAGCAATACACGCTCTGACATGTTTTCAGCTCCCTGCCCCTCCTGTACAGTGAAGGAAAGCAAAGTGTTTATGGTAACCATGGAAAGAAATATTGAAATATAAATGGTTGCTGTGGATATATAGCTTTTACAATTACTATTCACAGAAGATTCCTGTGCCCCAGGCTCTCAGACAGTGTGTCGAATATTGGGACATGTTTGTTATTAAGATGACAAAGTCAGTAAAGAAATGGCACACTCTGTCTGATACACTAACATTAAGAGTAGTCTGTTTAAAACAGGGACTATACATAATTGAAGAAATATGTTAGCTTAGCACTTAGCTGGAGTGTGAAGCTAAGCACATTTTTGGACTACATGCTTTCAATTCCTGAAGTTCATTATTGCCACAACTATACAAACAGCACCAAGAGTTGAGAGTAATGATGATGAGTAATCAAACAGTTCATCAAGAATAAAGAGCGTGTTAGCACAGCTTCCTTCATGTTTATAAAGTTAGCAGTGACTTTATAACGACTGTCATCAAGTTTTAGAAAGGCCACAAAATATTTGCAACTAGATACGAGTAAGGAATTTGGCTCTTTCAGCTCTGGTCTCTTCAAAGTTATGCACTCTCGGTTTTGGTGGTTTGTATTCCTCGCGAGTAAACACTGACTGAGAGCAGAGTAAATATCTGCAAGTAATGTTTGTCTGCTTCCCAGTTTGCCTTATCAGCTGCTTCCTTTGCCTATGATACTTTAACAGTAAATGATATCAATGAACCTAGCAGCCAGGTATCGTTTCTTCCTGGAGAAACCGGAATATTTCAAAATCCTTCGTAACCGCCCAAAGAGATGCTGTGAGAAAAAACGGGAGCAAATTCAAACTGAGCAAACAAAATCATTGCACACTTGAAATTTGCTCTGCTCATACAAATCAGTCTCGAGGTGTTGCTGAGTGACTTTTTATTTGTTTTACACTCAGTCTACTCTTCTTGTATTTAACATCTCTAACACCTCGAGCAAAGACACTCACATTATTTGCCTTTGACAAAAAGGAGCTCCCTGGCAGTGTGTGCTCACATGAGTTCTGATTGGGATCACTTTCAAGGACAGATGACATTTTTCAAACTTAACTTGTTTTTCTTTTCTTTTCTTTTCAGAGGATTCTGATGGAAAAGAGAAAAAGTCCAAATCAAAAGACAAGGACAAGAAGAAAGAACCTGCTTCAATGTTCCAGATAAACGGAGAGAAAGACACAAAGAGCAAAAAGAAAGGTGTTTGATTTTGATCTACTCTCACAACTCCAAACTTTCCAAAGCCACTGGTACTCCTTTAATGTTAATGTGACCTTGTAGCTTCCTTTACAGCTATACCTGTACAGCATGACTGTTGATTTTATTTTGAAATGTGTCTTTAATGCTCAGTCAGGATCTTACAACTGTATGAGCTTCAGTCAGGAATCTTTTCATTTCTTCCTCGAGCAGCTGCTAAATCTGACAGCGAAGACAGTGAAGAGGAAAAAAAGTCGAGCAAATCAAAGAAGAAATCCTCCGCCGGCTCAGCGTCCATGTTCCAAACATCAGGAGACAAGGACAAAGATAAGAAGACAAAGAAGAAAGGCAGGTTCACCAGAAACTTAACCCCTTTTTCTTTTTTTTTTAACTTAAGTGACAAGTATCTGATCATTTTATATTTATATTTCAGCAAAGGCAGAAGAGAGTGATGATTCTGAGTCGGAAAAAGAAGAAAAATCCAAGAAGAAGAAGGGCAAAGGAAAGAAGAAAAAGGTATTTCAAAGCTCACAATTCATCTAAAAAATTGAACAAAAAGTTTCAGTAATTTAAATTCATGTCTTCGTCGTAGTCCAACAAATCAAATGTTTCTTTTCCAGGAGAGATCTCCGTCGCCTGAGATTGAGTTTGACGACTTGGAGAAGTTTGTGATGCAGCCGGCTCCGCAGGGCACGACCATCAAGTGCAGAGTGACACGAGACCAGAGAGGGATGGATAAGAGCCTCTACCCTCTGTATTACTTTCACCTGGACAACGAACAAAAGGTCAAAGTCTTTAGCATAAAGACTCTTTAGCTTAGTTTGATAGTTAAGGGGAATTGAGCACTTCGAGCAACAGTTGGTGAATAAGTATTCATCCAGATCAAGCATCAAACAAGAATAAACACATCCCTTTCTTGGTAATAAATTAACCAAGAAAGGGATGATTAGTTACTTCATTTAGAGGTAAAACTGACTTTTGTGAATTATTTAAATGAGATTGATCTAGGGCGCAGATGGCCTAGCGGTTGGTGAGCGCATCCCATGTATATAGGGTTAAGGTCCTCAAGAGCGGGCAGCCCGGGTTCAAATCCAACTTGTGGCTCGTTTGCCGCGTGTCAATACCCACTCTCTCTCTCTCTCTCTCTCTCTCCCCGGTTTCTGACTCTATCCACTGTCCTGTCCATAAAACAAAGGGGAAAAAAGTCCAGGAATAAAATCTTGATAAGAGATTGCTCTGTTTCTTTGGATCTAACATATTTGTCTTTGTTCTGTGTAGACGTTCCTCTTGGCTGGAAGGAAACGAAAGAAAAGCGCTACATCAAATTACCTCATCTCCATTGATGCCACAGATTTATCAAGAGGAGGCGAGAATTTTGTTGGAAAGTTGAGGTACACTTCAAAAAATCTCTGATTCAAAATCAAGCGTACATGATGGGTAGGATCATGCTGAATATTCTCTTTAAAAATGACTTCCTTTTTCTGTGGTATTTTGTCAAGGTCTAATTTAATGGGCACCAAGTTCACAGTATTTGATAACGCTCTGAATCCAGAGAGAGCTCTTCCAGACCTGTCCAACGCACGCCAGGAGTTAGCAGGGATCGTCTATGTAAGACATTTGACAGCCCATAATAAATATTTTACTTTATATTACATTAATACTGTGATAATGCTTTTTTTAAAATCTGATTTGACTATTAACTTCTTGTTCCAGGAAACAAATGTTTTAGGGATGAAGGGTCCCAGGAGGATGACGGTGATCATTCCAGGAATGGACAAAAACAACGAACGGGTTCCTCTAAGACCAAGAAATGTAGGAGTTTTTTTTTCAACTTTATTTTTCATTGGTTTGACATTAAATAGAATACATTTATTAATTAACTAATTCACCAGGCCTAATAATTTAAAAACAATATATTGTTTCACAGGGAAAACATGTAAATGTGTCTTGAAACACAAACACACAAAAGGAATATGTCATCCTCCTCTTCTACAGATTAACAACTTAATCCATAAATCAATTCCACGTCCATATTTGGTCATGTTTTATAGCTGACTATGAGAAAAATACGATGTCTTTATTAAAAAAGGAAAGTAAACGATGAAGGTGATGGGGTGTTGAATTTAGGATCTTAACGTCATTTACGTTTCCTTATAGCCGCCAACAAAATTTGCAAAACCAGAACTGACCTTAAAGGGATAGTTTGGTATTTTTCAATTGGCGTTGTATGAGGTACTTGTCAATAGTTTGTGTAGAAGCCGCAAGAGATGCCGGTCAGCTCGTCTCGATTCTTGAGAAACTGGCCAGAGTGCAGGCATGGAAGTTAGGCGGAACATTCTGCAGCTGAGGCCATTTGTACCATGTCATGTAGCACATGTTAAGAAAAAACAACAGCACTTAACTGCGCCGTCAGAGAGCCAATATGTTAGCACTTCTTCTGTTCACCACATCTGTCTTCCTCCGCCTGCTGTGCACTGGGTCTGTAGTGTACAAGTCAACATGATATTTGCCAGGTAGACTTATCGGTATATTGTGAATTTTGATACTTCTGCATCCTAGTTTGAGATCATTTGAAGTCAAAGATGTGTAAAGATTATCAGACTAACACAGCACAGAAGTGGCTTTAGAGTGTGTGTGTGCTGCAGGAGAATATGAGCCGCTGGTATCCTCTAATTCAGAAAGATCCTGAAGTACTGTTTTCACCAAGTCCCACCTGTTGCTCTCCGGGTTTCGTGTGCATGAGCTCACAGTCTACACACCTGCATCTCTAGGTAACTTGTGATCTCTCCTGTCCTCAAGTTCTCACAGTTTCCCCTCTGTCATTGGGACCTGTTGAGTCTCCACCTGCAGAAGATCAGAACAGCTGATCACTTTGCAGCAGGCGGAGGAAAACGTATATGGTGCGCTGACGTAGTGCCAAAATGTGGTGGCTTGCTGAAGGTCTTAGAAATGTCCAAGTTTATCTTAAATCTCTGTAGATTTTTTAGGTGGGCGTTTCTGTAAATGAGCTATACTTAGTACACATGGCCCCGCCTGTAGCGATGATTGGCCTAGCACTCCAGACGGTTTCTCAACAAGGGGGAAGAGCTGACCGGCATCTCCTGGGGTCATTACACTTACTATTATCAAGTGCCTCATGTAACCCCACTTCAAAACTAACCCATCCCTTTAACCTGCCCCTTCCAGTATGTATACACTTACTCTATCTGGGTTAGTGAATAGTTTATGTGATTAGACGGACAGTTTTGACCAAATCCCACATACAGTAAGAACATGCTGGAAGTTATCTGTGGTGATCGATAACTGAGGCAAACTTCCCATCAGTAAAGAAAGTGTCATTTGGTGTGAAATGATCAAGTAAGCAACACAGCCTGTAGATATTTACACTTGTAGAGTGATGTGCATGAAACTAGCAGATGACTCAGGAACAAATTAAGACATCCCAGAATCCTTTGCTAAGCACAATGTCAACATGTTATATCCATACTGCTCACAGCTCAATGTTTGCATGTTTCTGTATATTATGAGAGCAACAAAGGTTAATACTTATCATATTTCTCACTTGACTCTGTGTCGGTGTTTCCCTGACGTGTTTCGGTCATTTCATCACAGGATTGTGACGGCTTGTTGTTTAGACACCAGAATAGACGGACGGACAACTTGATCGAGCTTCGCAACAAGGCGCCTGTGTGGAACGAAGATTCGGCGTCTCATGTGCTCAACTTCAACGGCAGGGTCACCCAGGCCTCCATCAAGAACTTCCAGATAGTTCATAACAAAGACTGTGAGTACTGACAACTAGTTTCTACCTGTCCCTTATGAGGACTAACAATTAGATATTCAGTTTTTCAACAAATAAATACAGAACATTCTACAAACAAAATCATGAAGACCTAAAAACCTTGTGAAGTACTTTCCTATACGTTGGATTTTCTTTCTCTTATTATTTCTAAGATGTAGCAAAAATGTAACATTTCTTAAATTTGTCCTTGTTTCGATAATAGTCAGACCTCAATCAAAAAAAGTTCTGTCTCAGTGAGAGATAAGTGACAGACCAAATCATTGCCTCTATGAATGCATTCTCCAATAATACCTCACAACGGATGGTAGCATAGCGTGCTATGTGCTGGTTAATCATAAAGCAATAACTCGTCGTATTCACAGAAAGGTTGGTTGTTGGGACGAGCACTTTGATGCAGAACGAAGTATCTCAGTAGCTAGTGTTAGCATTACCCATTAAATTACATACAGACATTTTTCCCCCAATGAGAGGGAGATCGACTGACTTTTTCTACGGCGCCACCACGTGGTTGACATTGTCAGCTTTTAATTATATTATTCAGACAATAATAGAATGGGATATGATTAAAGTTGGTACAGATATTCATTTTCCTCCTCAGGATACATTAAAATCACTTTAGTCCAGTGGCCTTTCATCCACAGCATTCATCAGGTCGACCAGCAATGTTAGCATGCTAACCTTCAAAGTAACGTTCACATGTGTTTGATCTTAAAACTTCTGGCTTGTCAGCATTGTCAATTTTAGCATCGTAGCATGCCAGTATTTCTTTAAGCACCACAACATCCAGGTACATGTGTTTTTTTATTTGATGTCTAATAACATTTCATCACTTAACTTCACTCTGTCATTATTTAAGTAGACAAATGCTCTTGATTTTTATCACCGTCCTGATTTTTTTAACAACTCCTCGCCTTTTCCAGTGGACTACATTGTGATGCAGTTTGGACGTATAGCTGACGACATTTTCACGCTGGACTTCAACTACCCGCTGTGTGCCGTGCAGGCCTTCGCCATCGCTCTCTCCAGCTTCGACGGGAAGATCGCCTGTGAATAACAGAGAAGTGCTCACACATAAACCTGAATGCGACACACCCACACCCACACTGCCTTCAACGTTTCCTGTGATGGACTCCGATAACAGATCATGATTCAGTGACTGTGACTTTACGTGCTGCTGCACTGTTACCTCTGTGGGTGTGTTTTTCACTCAGAATCTAAGTTGGTCTCATATCATCATCTGATCTTGACATGACATGGGAGAGTTCTGGCTATTGTCTCTGTAATTCATTGGAAATGTCTTCTTTTTTTTATCAACTCAAAGGAATCGACTGAACAGAAACTTCTGGGTTGTTTTAGGGTATGATGTTACACCTGGATGATGAAGATGTTTGAAGATTACAAACGTCAGTCAATGATGTAAGTGTTGTAGTACTCGAAATCGGTCTTGGTCGCTTTTTGAAGGTCTCAGTCTCGTCTCGGAATCAAAATCATTTTTACTCGGTCTTGTCTCGGTCTCAGACTGGGAAGACTCTGGATTTTAAATCAAGACCGGTCAAGACCAACCACCACTGAAAGGTTATTTTTGTCCACGTCATCTCTGTGATTAGAAGTAAAATGCCTCTTTCTAAAAGAACAGATAACTTCAATTCATTCATAATTTGATCTTTATCCCCCAGTTACAGCCGCAACCTTCCCGGTGTTAAGGTCTAAGTGAGTGACACGCCCCCTTGTACACAAGATGATCATTATTTGTTGTTATCTGTCGTCCTAGTCTTGGTCTTGTCTCTGTCTCGCCCTGCCTTGGTCTTGGTCTTGACTCGGCCTCGATCCCTAAATGTCTTGGTCTTGTCTCGGTCTCGGAGCACTCTGGTCTCGGCTATGTCTTGGTCTCGGTCAGTGTGGTCTTGACTACAACACTTAAAGATGTTAAACACTGTTATGATCTGGCTTTTTTTTCTCTCGTCTGTATTGTATTCCTGTGTGTTGAGCTGTCTCTGCATACCAAAGGTCCCTTAATGTGACTTTAAAATACAAACAACCCAAAAATGAAGTCAAAGTGAGAATGGTCCTTTGAGGCACAAATGGTTTTTTTAAATAGAAAGTTACTCAAATCTCAATAATCTGAACCCTATTACTAAAATGTTGTTTTTTTTTGCGTTTGAAAATGTGTATTATATTCTAAGACAAGAGTAGACAGATGTTGTCTTTTTGTGATCGTGAAACATAATTTCTAGGGCACAGCTTTTCTTAGAAGTGTCACATTATATAAAAGATGTGCGTCTTTATGATTAGTCGTTTTCTTTGTTCACACGACTTAAAAAAATATATAAAGTCAGATTAAGGTGTATTTTTCTGCCCATCTCAGATTGGGAACCATTTCACTCTTGTAGCTGTTTTCTATATTGTCTCTTTTTCTGTTTGTTTTGTATAATGAAATTATTTTCCGAACCCTGCCTTTGCTGTATTTTTTGTCTTATTGTAAAGATATTGTCCAATGAAACATGTGTAATGATTTCCTTTGGTTAAAATGTATCATATGGATACCGTTTACTCAGGAACAGACCCAAAGAGGTTTGATTTTTACAATAATGTCGTACAAATTAATTGCTTTTGGGCATAGTAACACGTAACATAGACAACAACTGCCTTTGTTTGTAGGGCCCGACCGATACAGGATTTTTGAGTCTGGTACCGATATCGATTTTAGGAAGAGAAAAATTCTTATACCGATAAATTGGCTGGTATCTTTCATAGATCTATGTTCGATCTGTAGAGATAGATAGATAAAGATAAACACATTTATTGTTTTGATCCCTCAAATACAGTTATCAAAAAATTGTGGAAAAGACATATTATGAAGATAAGACACTCAACTGAAAAGTAACTTGACATGTACGTGCGTCACCACTTGACTCTGGAGAGTGATAATGTTTGTTATAATCCATATAGCGCCCTCTGCTGGGGACAGAGAACTGCTAGTTTAATACAATGAAACTCAAATAAAATGCTATTTGACTGGCGAATAAGTCAAGTAAAATCGCCACAGCCGATACCGATAGTCCCTGGATACGTTAATATCGGCCGATATTATCGGCTGGCTGATTAATCGGTCGGGCTCTACTTGTTTGATAGCAGCCCGAGACATTTATTGCAGTTGAACCCCTTTTGTTGTTGCATGTCCTGGATCTCTGCTATCTGCTAAAACACACATGATACCCATCATAATGTAAACATTTATGGATCTATGCACATTTGTATTGATTTATGGGCAGTTAGTGCCACTCCTGTAATAACAACAATCTATTCGAAGAATAAGTCACCCTCAAGATCATTTTACATTTTCCTTTTTGTAGATTTCTGTGAAGTTGTGATTAAATTTTATAAATGAAACATGCTTTGTGACCGTATTATTTTCTCTGAGTCGGCAGCTGGCTGTTAATCAGAGAGCTTCTGGTCGCGCTGTTGCGCAGTAGTTTCCTGACTTGTTTCGAGAGGAGCCTCAGTCAGAAGAAAAACCAGTTTGAGCCGAGGGCCCCGAGAGTCACGGAGAGGTGTGTAGTCTGCCTGAACCTGCTCAGGCAGTTGTCCAAACTCGCACATTAAATGAAGCCTGAAGCTGGCAGCTTTTCTGGACAGATGCTGCAAGGTGAGTTTTCCTTCTCCACCCCCAACCCCCCCCCCCCCCATTGTCCTCTCTCTGTCACATGAGTTCCAGCAAAACAACCGCCAAAAAGACTGTCGTCGCTCTTTACGGCTGGTACCATTTGTGAATTTATCAAATATGTGGGTCACTTTCAAACCATCTGCATTTACAGTCACTCTGATTTTGTCTCTCACTAATGTTGAAATATTTAGATGCATACTGGGAACATGTTGCAACCATGTTGTTGACCAACAGAAGGAGCTGTTGCTGGATGAAAATGTGTTCAAGGTTTTTTAAGAGTTCTCTCTGGGGTCTGACAATTTGTATTACTTTACTATTAATTCAAAAGTAAATGACCTTTGCAGTGACAGAAGAGCATCATTTTATTTGTAATTAGAGCCCTGTTTAATGCTCCTTTATAAATATTATTTACTCTACGTAGGCAATAACTGTTTATTTATACATTTGTTTGACAGATAATGATAAACACGTACATGCTTAATATATGAACCGCTGAATAAACAAGTTAACGAAGCGTCTCCTTGACCATCTAAAGAAAAAAGCAGCTTATACGTGTAAACACATCAACAAACATCATTTATTATTATTATGGATGAGAAAATAAAACTTGACTTCAACTTCAACTCATTTTTAATACTAAAAAAGGAGGTGTTGACTGGTTCCTCGAAGCAGGTTTGAAATTTAAAGAAAAAAAAGTGTGTTAGGTACTCATGGAAAACAGAGGAAAACATTTTACTCAAAAGGAGAAGATACCAGGCACTCTGAGCAAAGACAACGTAAAAATGAGGGAGGAAATACTTAAAAGGCCTTTATTATAATGGCTAAAATTATTGTTTTTTTTTAATTATCTGATGACTTTTTAAATGATTAAGCCATTATACTACTTCCCCTCCTCGTTTTTACATTTTTCTTGTTCGGAGTGTAATAATAAGTAAGTAAGTAAAACTTTATTTATATAGCACTTTTTAAAACACTCGATTCCAAAGTGGTTAACAGTTAAAAGCAATCAAACAATTCATAGAGTGAGAAAATGTCAAACAAGTCAAAGTTAAGATCAGGAAAACACACACACAAAGTAAGCACAATAAAGGGTTAGGGGGTGACGTGCTTTCACTGAGATTTTAAATGGGAGACTTTAACTATTTTAATCCTGATTTCTAATTTTACTAAATGAAACACCCCTTTTCTACACTGGACTATAGTATCCCCTATATTCTTAAATCACAAACATGATAAATCTAATCATCTTTTGGCTTCACAGACGAAGAAAGGTGAAAAGTGTGTGAAAGAATCAGTTTTTTTTAGAACAGCTCATCAGTTCTTAAAAGTATGGAGTTTATTATTTCCTGGATCTAACAGGGATATGTGGTTGTTTTGTAGGTTTAAGGTTAGCAGCCTGGGTTTTAGGGCAGGAAGCAGCAGCTCAGTAAGTGCAGGGTTTTGGTGGGCGTGGCCTGGAGTGAAGTCCCCGCCCCCTGTGCTTGTTGATTGACGCGCACCGATGGCTCCTCCTTGCAGGTCTTTTCTCTCCCTCCCCCTTCGTTTTCCAGTGTAGTGCGTTGATTTCATACCAAAGTCATACTTAACATTCCACTTATACTGTCAAACCTCTGAGAAATATTACGGAAAACAACAAGGCGCCAAATTACAACAAAGTAACACAAAGTGACCCGCTGCTCTCTTTGAGGAGGATAAAGGTGACTTTCACATTTAATAGAAGGTAAGTTCTCCTCTAAAGTTCCCTCTTTTCTGTTTGGGGCTCTTTTCTGAGCACTTTTTTCATGCTGCTTGTGTCGGTTGAAGTTTTCAGATCATTGTCATTTTTTACATTTTTCCGCGCAGCTCCCCGCGTTGGGAGGGAAGAAAACATTTGCAGATTGATAGTCTATTGTGTGCGACTTTCCCACAGTGCAGATATCTTTGACAGCCTCTGTACAATCAGATTTTTTAACGCCGGTATAGCCTCGCTCACTGACTCAACAACAGTATTAACAAAAACACAAAGCGGCTCTTTTGACAGCACAGAATCGTTGGGCCAATATGTTTGTTCTGTGTCTCGCTCAGTTCACACCTGGATCGACTCTTTCCAGTTCTTCAGGAGGACTGCAGCACTTTTTACCTACAGGCAGAAAGAGAGAGAGAGAGAGGCAGACAAACAAAAAAAAAGCGTTTGGAGGAATACACAACTTCAGTCTGGTTTGGACATCTGCATCCCGAAAGGTAGGAGAACTTCTTGATTTGTCAGCACAGTTGAAATGAAGCAAACAGTGCTGCTCGTTCAGCAGCAGAACAAGAAGTTACTAAACAGTTCAGGCTGAATGTTTATAAGAATTTACAAAGAAAAAAAAGATTTAGTCTGATGTATTTTCTCTTTTGTCTGACAGTAATGAGATTTCAGATGATTCAACTACACTCCAAATGTCCACTTTTAAAAAGACTTTCATTTACTAAAGATCATTTTAACACTTTTTACCAACTAAATAAAATCCAATAAATCCAGACTCTACGTCTTTATCCCAAATCTTTAACCAGTCCTTCCTTTTAAAAAACTCCTTATTTGAAGACACAGACCGTGCACCCTGATTTGTAAGTAAAAAACACAACACTGAACACTAGCAGAGAAAAGTGACTGAACAGAGTTTTTACCAACCTCGACTGACACCACATTTAATGGTTTCTGTTTCTGTTACATCATCAGTATTATGCCACAAAGTTTTACCAACAAATGCCAAAGGTCCTGTATCAGTTTATAAGCGGGTATTAAAACCACTTTGAAAATAAATACTTAACAAAAAACAATCTGTGGTTAATGCAGAAAAAAAACAACCGATAACAAATAAACAGAAACGTTTTGGCTCGATTTATTCAAAAATAAATAAAATGTTTTTAAGCATTCTCACATTTTAATCCATCTATCTATCTATCTATCTATCTATCTATCTATCTATCTATCTATCTATCTATCTATCTATCTATCTATCTATCTATCTATCTATCTATCTATCTATCTATCTATCTATCTATCTATCTATCTATCTATCTTCCTCTGTATATTTAGTTTAAAGGAGACAGAAACTTTCTCTTGTTTTATTTCTTTTTCTTTACTTCTTTCTTTGTGCTAACAAACGATGCATGTGCTGATACTCTGCAAAGTCCTCCTAAGAACATAATTCATAGGTGAGGATTTGTGATGCACGGATCTGAACGCCAGCTAATTGTATAATTATACTTGGGCCACCTCAGGCTACACCTGCTCTCTGCCTGTTGTTTGTTCAGGCTCGCGTAACCTTCTTTCTTCCTTGTCTTTTTTTTTTTTTTTTGTCCGAGCTCGGCGATGAAGCTGATAATTTATTTTTTTAAACTACATGTTGAGCACCTCCTTCATCCTAAATTTGAGCAGTCATTTGAGCAGCAGAGTGCAATCACTGCCAGTCAACAGGTTTGACAGAACAACAGAATGCAGTCTGTCAGGTTGGTTTCAGGAAGCAGAAGAACCCGTTATCGTTTCTTCTTCTTTTTTTAATGCTGCAACATTTCTTGAACTTATTTAACATTGAATTTTTTTACATTTTAAAAAGGACTTTTTCTCAAAACAGCTTTAAGAAGACAACAAGTTTAACAACCCTGTCTTTAAACCTTGTAGCTGCAAATTGAACAGACTTTTAATGAAGTTTCTGAATTGCCCGCTGCAGCTGTACAGTCATCTTTGAATTCTGATTTAGAGGATGATCAGATAATGTTTGGATAAATGATCCCCTCTGTTCGTCTCGTAAGGTCGAGGTTAAAAGGCCTAAATTATCCTGTCTGAGCCTTTCTTAAGAACTACTTTTCATTAACATGTGGAAATGATGTTCTGAAATGAAACAACCAAACCAGTACAACCAAACAATGTGTCCTTGGTAAATGAGACCACGCCAAGATGCCTAATAATAGATTTCAATGCTGATGGGTAAATCTGGAAAGGATTAAGCATTCTGCTGCTCCGACAGATTCCCTCTTCATTGTTTTTAAGCAGCATGAACACATCAGGCCTCCCCGCGCACAATGTGCTCCTTTTTTCCCCTCCTCACTTTATGTCTCTCAGCCGTTGTGGATTTCACATGTTCTCTGCTGGAGCTCGTGTGAGAGTTAAATGCGAGGGGAAAGTTTTACAACTTCAACCATGTCTTGGAGGTCAATTAGATTACTTTGGGTAATATCCCCTTAGAGTGGTCGCTTTCTCTCCCTCTCTTTTTTTACTCCCCAGCTGTGTGCCTTCAGGGGATTTATCAGGGGGACGAGGTTATGAGCATGAGGATAAGAACTGTGTATTATCCTCTTATGTTTTGGATTTTTTTATAGCATTATATTTTATAAGAAGCGGTCTGGACTGTGCAGGTATTGCAGATCATTTGCATTTGATGTTCACTTTTTGCTCTGCAGAATGTTTACTCGGCTGCAGCTCTGTTGACCGTTTGTCTGCAGCAGCTTCACCCTATTGTGTCAAACCCACAGAAGAGCGGCTAATGAGCTTTTGCCCATTTGTGCAGACGTTGGTTCGCTTTTTAGCACCATCCCCTGAAGAGCTCGTCCAAATGGTGGACACTTGCCCCTCTGTCAGCCGGGACCTGAACAAATAGCACTTATGTCTGTGTGGAGAGCACACAGAGGGTCTCAGAGAAGAGCCTGCAGCGCTCAGCGGAGGGCATTAGTGACAATCTGGAAAACAATGTGCAGCTTGAGACTAGCTAGCAGAGGTTGGGTTAAATAGTGCAGAGCTTTTTCACTAGCAACACCACATAATAAGAAAAAATATTCAAGCACCTTTCAGCGCCAACCACACAAGTCTTTACACATAGGATAAACATTATTATGACACCAAACATGTCTGTTTGGGGAGCTTCATGCCACCTTTACCCAAATCCAATGCCGTTAACAGGACTGCTTTGTGTAAGGCTAGGCTAACCAGGAATAAACTACCACTACATTTCACCCAGATCACTAATTCAGACATTCAGATGAAAATGACAAGATAAAGGATGAAAACGCTGTGGCACAACTCAAGCAGCCTGAAGACACAGTGTTCAAAGTTTTGATCAAAGCAGGCACAAACAAGTTTTTAAAATGTTTCAGCTTTCCATTGATGGGCTCTGGATTGGCTGCCAGATGGTGAGAGCTCAAACTCCGAGTGGAGGCCGAGTCTGCTATGAAACTGGATCATAGTCATAGGGCTAACTCAGATGAAGTTAAAGCTACTCAAAGGGCATATCAGTTTATGTTGATTTTAGTGCCCCCTGTTGGCAAAGCAGAACATCCTATTTCTTTGCTGATCTTGTTCTGTATAATTGTATGTATTCAGTGAAAACAAAATCTCATCCTGCTTCCACTCACTAGAAATCTTTGCTGTACATAATGTAAATAAAGGCTTTTTCAGCAGCGTGCAGGTATCACCTGATCTGACACGGCCCGGTGGAGCGGTAACATGCATTTATGATTTCTGTACAGAAATAGTAATGTAGTTAAATAAGTGATCTTGTCGCTGATGGTCAGAGGCATCTGTATTTATTTCAATCTGTTCCATCATCAAATAAAAAACCCTCACAGGAGCTTTAAGCTAAAATAACTAACCCCTTAACTAGTTTTTCATCTTTAAAGCTTAAATTATAGCAGAAACAATAGGATCATGCATGAATAAAGAAATCTTTAAACATAAAACATTTCACTCTCAGATTCAATAGCATGACATTTATCTACATTGTATTCCCTTTAATGCACTGCACATGTTTACATATCCTCCAAACCATGAGGTTTTAACAGATAAGCTTCCTGGCCTCCTGTTCGGACTCGGCTCAGGGGAGGAGCCGGGGAGTGGCCTAGAACAGTGTACTCTTTGTGTCAGCTGTCCCCAAGTTGCTAGACGTTTCTAGTTCTGTGGCGAGCAACTTTTGGCAGCGACTTTTCACATAAATGTACTCCACAGAAGAAGAAGAAGAAGAAGAGTTAGAAATGTCTGGCAGGGTATGTGTGCCAGTTTCTGTGCCTCATCGAGACTCCTTTATAGATAACAGGAGGCTCAGACTCACACTGGGCCTGTCTGGTGTGTCAGAGACGTGTGTGTGTGTGTGTGTGTGTGTGTGTGTTTGACTGTCGCATTGGAGCTCCAGTGACCCAAGGGCACTCATGTGAAACCCCTTTAATCCCTGCGCTCTGAGTGTTTTGGGCTGGGGGATGATCCTTCCACAGCGCAGAGTTTTGTATGTTCCTAATATAAAACAACACAGGTGTTCCTAAGACGCCTTTAGGAGTAAAAACAATGCTACAAGTTTATTTTTTAATGTCTAATCTTAGATTTTTCCTTGTGTAAATCCCCTCTATATGTCCCCCGATCAAAGCCTTTGCTGCTTGAATGTCGTGTTCCACATTTTCTCTGGTTAGATGAGTTATTGGCTGGTGCATTCTGCTGCAGAGTTCAGCATGTCTTAAAGGTTTCACAGATTATGTCTTAAACCGCTCGCCTCGCCACAAAATGACCAATTCAGGCCAGAACGACTTCTCTGCTGGAAAATTTCCGATCAAAATGCTGATTCAGGCTGTTTGACTTGAAAAAAAAAAAAAGGAAAAAAAGAATCACTCTGGCACACGTTCGTTGTCAGTCTTTCCCTCTCTTCAGCTGGAATTACGCTTAATTCTCAGCAAGTGTTATAATTCAAGGTAGACCACATAGAAAGCAGCGTCCTGTGTAAAAATAGATGGATAAATGGATGAATCAGGCCTTATGTTCATGCTCTGACTCGACTTTTGATACTCATTAATCCACCTGAGTCTGGATGTGACTCATTTAGGAAACCAGAAACCTTTTCTTACCTCATGGCGGGTTAGCTCGTTGCTATGCTGTGTGATTTATTTGCAAAAAACAACATAAAATGAGTTTGTTCTGACGATTTTATTGTGCAAATCTTCTTAAAATGCAGCTTTAGACTAAGATTATTTTGCACATTGTTGTTTTTTCCAAGACGCTTGAATGAACCTTTTTTATTTTTCTTGGGCATGCAGCTGCTATCTGCAGACTGCAAATGTTTGACTTGACATGTGTGCATGCTGTGTGTGTTTTTGTGTGTCTTTATGCGTGTGTTTGTCTTGCCTTTTCCTTCTACCTCTTGCCGTGTGAGCTGTTGGCTGCATGGCCCTCCTCCTCCTCCTCCTCCTCCTCTCACTCTCAGCTCTGATTGTTTCCTGAGCGCCGTGCCAGATAGGAAGTAGGAGGAAGTTATTGGAGGAGCTGCACAGAATTTATTAGGGCCAAACGCAGACACAGACAAGAGAGGAGAGGGTGGGGATTTTGGATGATGGGGTTCATGCTATTATGACTCTGGGGAAAGCATAAGAAGAGCACCCAAAAGAGCAGCAGAAACACTTTAAACATTCTCTCTAAATGCATCTGTGTGCATTGCATGCAAGCCTTTCCAGTTCTTCTCTGAGAGCAGCTCTCCTGGCCTGCAACCTAAAATGTTTTCTTTATCTGTAATCTGACCTTAGAGAGCAGCTGCTCCTTCTGCCACCAAGTCCTGTTGTTTCGCCCCTGTGTGTTTGTGTGGCTGTTGGTGTGTGCGTTTGAGTAAGGGGGGGTCTCACTTTACATCTGTGAGTGCCCCTCAACCCTAACAAGTATGTGTGGTTCTTATGTGGAGGACTTTTTAGTCTCTGGATTTGTTTCTGTGTATAAAAGTTAAGTTCAATAGAGGTGTGTTTAACTCGCAGCTAAGCGGGGGGGCTTTTGGCTGCCAGCGGGGGGGGCCGTTCACTGCCAACAAGTGTCCCAAATACTAAAGCAACTTAACAAAGGCTGCTTTTTGAAGGACCCAAAGACATCCTGTAGAGTGTTGGTTATCAGACAAAAAGAGGTATACTGCTAGTGTGCAGTGGTGGAGAGACATGCGAACACATCGGGGTTAATGGATCATTTGTTGAAGAGACAGATCACAAACAAATCTGTTACCAATGTGCTGTGGACATGAGTCAGTGTCAGTTAGTTAGTTAGTGCCAGGTTTTAAAACCCACAAATTTGATGTTTGTCTATTTTAAAGCACTTGTCAGAGCTGCTGCTGTTGTTTTTGTTTTAACCCCAAAAATCTCTAATAAACCTTCTGTTTACTTCCTGCTTAACAACAAGCAGCAGAAAAACAAAGTTAGCAACTAGCTAGAGCAAGAAATTTCCTTTAGATGTTGGGTGACCACTGTTTTAAAAAATCAGTTGTCTATATGGATTAAATATCGGAACCCATCAACTTTCGTCTTTCAGTGTAAAAGTCTCTGAGGATGATGGCCAACATTTCAAGTCTTCTTGTACAGCCGGCAGTTATCAAAAGAAGGAATTCCAGCCAAGACTTTCTTCTCTGTGCGTTGCCATTGTTTGCAGTCCGAATAGCAACATGACAAGCAAGAATGGTGTAGATGTCGAGAATCCATGTCTAAAGCCGTTTTTACATGTGCACTCCTGACAGTTTTTAGAGGATTTTAGGAGTACCGCCCCTGAAATCAGAATCAGAATCAGAAATCCACCTGATCTGGTTGTTCACACATACGTAGACCTCACAGCGAGAGACTATCCCAGTTTGATGAGAGGGGGGACAAGAGACAAGACATGTCGTAAAAAGAACCACCGGGAAGAATCAGAGTCCGCTATAAGATGCCATAGTGAGAATATTTTTATACCAATGCTTTGCATAGTTTGACAGAAACACAGTATCAACAAAAGAGCGGAGAAGAACATACTGCTGCAAATGTATTGCAGCAGTTAAATGACTTGCAAGAAGATCCTACTGATCGTGTGGGTTCGAATCCAACCTGTGGCTCCTTTCCCGCATGTCAGTCCCAACGGTCTCTCTCCCAGATTTCTGACTCTATAGCCACTACCCTATCTCTAAAATAAAGGCATAAAAAGCCCACCAAAAAACATACAAATATATTCGACAGCAACTTTTCACTGAACGGTTTTTGTTTCAACTTCATCAACTTTAGTTTTGGGCCTTGGCCATAGAATCTTTGCTTGCAGAACTAGGACTAGGTCATATACTCTATCACCATCCTGTAAACGTATTCTGCGATCGATTGTGACTTCAATAGGAGTTTATTTAAATCTAAAAGAGTTTGGATGAGTTTGACTTCTAACACCAATCTAAAGATGTGACTCTATACATCTTCAATCCTACAAACCACATGCATGATCAATGTGGCGTCTGCAGTAGTCTCTTATTTAGTGTCACTGCTTTGTCCCATAATGCATTAGGGCATCAGAAGTGTTTAGCACAGACTTTTCTGTCCAAGCTGGCCTGACAAAATGCATGTGTGTTTGTTGTGTTGCCCTCGGAGAACATTTTACAACTTTTTTTATTGAATAACGTAAAAAAAAAAGTCCTGTTTTAATGCATCCACATCAAGCTCTCTTGACTTCATTAAAATAAAAGTTTCTCTCTAATCATTTCGTGATGAGGAAGAGCCCATTTCAGCTGCTTTGAGAACCAACAGGGGAAGTGAGGAAACACATCAGCAGACCTTCATTAAATAAATAATGTTCGACTGAAATTAAGAGCAGAAATCTCAAACTTTTGTCTGAGCTCAGTGGGCTCGCATGGCTCTCATGGTGGGATGTTTAGTCTCAGGATATATTCTTTTAACCCATCCTGTTTGGTCTTTAATGTCGGTTCTGTGAATGTTTCTTTCTCACAGTTAGTGTAAGAAGAATATTTGCCATCAGGCCATAAAAATCTGAGACATGACAGAGAAATTTTGAGTCAAGGTCTCGTCTTTAAATTCCTCTGTGTGAGTAGAAAGCCAGCTGTTTGGTGCATCAGGATGATCTCATGTTCAGTAGGAGATAAAATCTAGGATTAAAAGAACTGCTGGCTCTGCTTTTTGTGACTGAAAAAGTGTTATTGTGTCTCCTGAATGTCGTGCCATCATCCTCTTGGTATTATCTGAACACACAGGCTTTGTTTGTTTTCCTGCCTGTAGGTGTTTGTAAGGGATTTCCTTCGCTGCGTGGCACACTTAAACAAATGCCTGTGATGGAATCCTTCTCCTGATTCAGGCTGTATTCGGCCAGCTCTCCTCCATGTGACCCGGCAGCCTGAGAGTGACTCAGTAGAATTACAGGAATTCATTGGGACATTTCACCGCACACACTCCTGTCTAGGAAGAAAAAAGAAAGAAAGAAGGGAAACGCAGTGCGGTGCCAATAATCTCTGCTTCTTGGTTCATAGACGGAGTCGGAGCAGAGTTAAGCCGATTGCTGCAAACAGACTGCAATGTGATCGCTGCGAGCAGGGCTGGGAAAAATGGAGAGAGGGATTCTGGTGAATGAATGGTGCCGTTTGAATGAATGTGCAGTCGCATAGTTTTGCAGCGTTTTTTTCCTGCCGCACACAGGAATTCTGTAGTTCCATGGCCTGAGTCACAGAGAGCAGGAGGGGAGGTGTGTCCCTGATGGATCAGATAAAAATGAGAGCTGCATGTGTGTCATTCAGTCAGGATCCTTCAATAAACGTTCTCCTCGACCAACAGGCTCACACGCCGCTCTGTGCTTAGAATGAAGACTTATTCTTTTTGAAAAGTAAAAGACTAGTCAATTGTAAAAAGATCCTATCACTGTTATTGTGTTATCACATGATGCAGACAGAACTACAACATATACAATTTATTATTACGTAAAAACCCAAAGAGCTGCAAATCCTCACCAAAGAGAAGCTGGAGCTAGAAATACTTTTTCCTTTTTCCTTGAAAAATGACTTAAATGATTATGAGATTTTCAAAATAAAAGCAGATTTATGTTTCTATAGATGGATTAATAGACCGTTTGTGTTATGATAATTTTATTTCTGTGTTGATTGGTATTTTTGTATGTGTCCTTTATACAGTATATATTTATAAAATGTTCCAAAGTCCTACTAAAAGGAACATACAAACTAAACATTTGGCTTACACGCATTTCAATACATACAAGGGAGAGGCTTAGGATTCACATTGTACAAAAGAAAAACAAATCAAATTAAAAGAAAGTATAGAATAACAGAAAGATAAGCGGCATATCTCTCAGGTCTACAACACAAACCTTCTCCTAAGAAAAGAGGAAATATTCAACCTAATGTACGACATAAAGGCTTTCAATGCACTGAAAAGAAAAAAAAACGCTTCTGCACAGAAAGTTAGCCTTCTATATATGTCAGTCAGATATACCGTACCAAGTAGCAAAAATAATGGGTCACCATCTGTGCATGTAGACACACTTTAATTTGCCAGAATTTCTGTATTTCTCTGCAGGACCCGAGGCAATGCATGATTTCTATTTTACACTGGGGACACATGTATCTGCAGTTTATATAAATTATAAATTAAAGCTGCAACGATAAACAGATGAATGCCTACATTCATCAAAAGAGAATAAATTGTCGGACATTTTTTTTAATCAAATCATTATTTCAGTTATATTTTAGTCCAAATGTCACTAATTTCAAACTAAGCATTCACTTCTTTATTAATTGGTAAAAAAACATTTTCAAGCCGTCGGTTTGACAAAAGAGGCAAATAAAGACATCTCTTTGGGCTCTAGGAAACCATTGTTGCATTTTTTTACAGCTTTCTGACAGTGTTTAGACAAAACGATGAATCAATTGATCAAAAACACAAGTGATAGATTAATTCAGAACAGAAACATCATTTGTTGCAGCCCTACTGTGAGTCATTACTGTGTTGTAAAGTTTCTCACCCTAACTCGGCTCAAAGGGACACGACAGTGAGTTTTGTAACAGCTGTTCTAATTTATTGATATGTTAATTACAAAGGCTTTTATTCTGAAATGACGCCCTGGTAGTTAATCATGTTGTGAAACTAAATCCAAGAAAGTTCTTCCATCTCAAAACTTTTCATAGGAACTTTCTGCGATTGGTGATTTTTTTCTTGTTGCATGTAAGTCCATGAAACTGTCTCAGTAACTTTCTTTATTGCTCACTTGTATCATAAAGTCATGATGACTATTGTCCGGACTTTTGAATCCTGTGACTCCAATAAGAGGACGTGTTGGAAAAAAAACAAAAAAAAACGGCTCCTCTGACAAAGCCCTGTCTCTGGTCCGAGCTCGGAGCGTCACAAAGCGGGAGCGTGTTCACTGCTGATGTTGCATTCCAGCTGGAACAATCCCTCTGTTTTCCAGACCCCAAAGTGGACGCCTAAATTGGACAACACCCTCCCCCTCCTCACCCCACATACACACCCCCCTTTACCCCTCCTCTGCTCTCCAACCAACCAACCAACCAACCCACCCACCCAGCACCCACTCCTCCCTACACGCATCCCCTAGTCTCCTGTCCTTATTTGGGTAGAGACGTTCTGAGAGCTGGGTGGAGAGGGGGGCGGGGGGTGGAGGGGAGAGAGAGGGGAGTGTAGGGGAGGGAGGGCGTTGGGTTGACACAAGGGAGGCAGGAGGAGAAACAGTGAGCACTCGCAGCCCTTTCTTAATAAGGACATGTCTGGAATTCAGGCCCCTCTCTCGGTGAAGAGCCTCTCTTGAACGCACACTCGTGAGCACAGCGAGGTCGTCGGCTCTGAACGCAGCTTGTTGCTCTTCACGGCTCGCAGTTTGCTGTGTTTTCTCTGCTATAATTGGAGATAAACAATGGAACGGGTGCCCCTCCTTCCCTTTCTCTCCCCTTCTCTCTCTCTCTCTCTCTCTCTCTGGTTATTGCCCAGGCTGTCCTGACGCTGTTGCCCTGCAGCACCTGTGTGTTCGTTAATGAAATACTTTGAGTTGCCTGAAAGACATTTTCACAGCGGACCACACAGACAGCAGACTTGTATAAAGGCTGACGCAGAAATATGGATTGAATGGTTACAGAGTTGATGAAGGTTATTTTTGCCTATAATTGTTTATGTGTGTAGTTTAAAATTGTAGCAACAAACCAGCTCCTATGAGTAATGTCATGATGGACTGTGAGAGATCTTAAAAAAGCTGTTTGAAAAATGTGTGTCTACTGGTTTATTAAATTTGCATCGTATTATTATTTTATTTAATGTTCAGTTATAATAATCATCACGACACAAATATATCAGAAAATGAAATCTCAATTTTCAATGGGTTAAATTTAAACTCATGGATTTAATTTGTAAAATATCAATGAGTTGGGTTACGGTTAGGGTTCGGATAGGTGGGTTAGCCTAACCCAAACCCTCTTTTTTTATAATCGTTTCAGTAATCTTTTCAAAAACTGAAAAAATATGTCTTGGTTCCAGTTTTCTACATTTACATATTTTAGGATTTTATTAATCCTGCATGATAGTAAACTGAACATCTTTACATTTTCGACTGTTTTGGTGCTTTCAAAACACGCAGCTCTCCCTGAAAACTCCAGGAAGTTTTTTTTCACACTTGCACAAAACTCTCGAAAAACTTTCTGGAGTTTTCAGGGTGAGCTGCTAGTGTGAACGCAAACAGCTTCATTTTTCACTCCGACTTTACCCTGTGATTTTTCCCGCCAGCCCCCTGCTTTCCGTGTGAAGTTGAGGCGAGCTGATGTGAAAATGCAGGAAAAATTCAGGAAAATTCGCCACGAGGGAGGGTGCGGTGATGTTAATATCCTGCAACCGGCGCACAACAATAGACTGTATGCATGCAGGCGGTGCGATCTCCGTGTAGAAATGAAACTGCTTCATTGTGTTTTCTGTTCGCCTGTTCTTCTCTGTTTCCTTAATATTTTAAATGTGTCAACTACACATCGCATTGATATGAAAATTCCCATTATAGCGCCTGAGTCTGTTGCTTCGTACGCCACTTCTGCGTCGTTCTTCTTACGTTTTGTCTTCCACCCTGAGACTTTTTGGCTCACTTATAGAAGGACATACACTGAGTTGCCTGTTCATGTTTGACATAATGTCTAGTTGGTGAATTTACAAGTCAATGCAGCTTAAATTTCATATAAGATTTGTATTATTAACCTACTTTCATTGTTTAGTTTGTCTCAGAGTCAGTATCATGCATCTATTCACCCTGGCAGAGTAGAGTATCATTAAAACTACGCCTGACTGTAGTCGTATGACGTCTGCAGTCATTGGGAGAGATCCAGCCTTGTGATCTGTGCGGACTGAGTCGGATCACTTGAGCTGCTGATGAGATCTCAGTTTCAGTGTTGAGTTATAACAGCGTGACCCTGCAGCAGCAGAGGGTCCGCCATGACCAATATCCTCTCCACTGCTATACTTAGCTGCTTGACTTGTGGATATTTGTCAAACTCCGGTTCGGGTTCATACATTTCCTGTTGTTACGTGTGGTTGGATCTGTTAGACTTTGATGTTTTATAATTCCAGTTAAACGATGATAAGAAGGGAAAGGAAGCGCCTCTACTCCTCCCTCTCTGCCTCTTCACCAGTTTGTGGTTGTTGGATGATTTGGTGGAACGGCAGCGATTATAAAGTGTGAATCTTTTTTTCCAGTATTGACAGAGACATGGCGAAGAGAAGGCCAAGGCTTATCTTTTTACCAATTAAATGATTTTATTTCCTGTCACACCTTATACTGAATACACTGTCCCTAACTCTGAACTTCCTCTGTGCACAGTTTTGGTGCAATTACAGTGAAACATCTCATTTCATAGGTGTTGAGATCAAGAGTTTCACTGATTTGCAGCAACATTTTTTATACTTTTAAGATTTTCCAAATGAATTTGCAAGAACAAATCACATTTTAAGAGTGACACTTTTTAATGGAATCCCACTGGTCATAATATCCGACTCTGTTACTCTGCAAAACATCATAAAAGAGTTCAAATATATGCTTTCCAATGGAGAAAAAACTGAAAACAGATCATGTATCACACAACTGTCATATAAACTCTAAAGAGAATATAATTGAATCATTTTGGCGTTCTCTGTATTTATCCATTATGCTTTTATTTTCTGTCAGCATCTGCAGAAATGCTGCAGCAGAAACACAAGCATCCTGGGAGGATCATGGCTACCTCATAGACGTCCATCGCAGAAACAATACAACGCAGAAAAGGCAGCTTGAAAAATACTTAAGATCTTTGCCTGCAGTCAGCCATAAGCCGACCACATCGGGACACAGTTCCCAGACCACAAGAATTCTTTGAGGCTAGTGCTGATTAGTGAGGTCTTAAAGCTTCGTTTTATGGAATATCTTGAATTCATTTGGCCATTTCACAGACATAAAGTATAGGAAATTATCGTAATGATTACGGTTAACATTGTTTGTTCATCCACATTTAATGACGGCAATAAAGAAAATGTCAGAGAAAGCCAAACTTGTGACCTAAAGATGAATAACATTCCTTTTCTGCAGCATCTCTCATTAAGCTTGACATAAACTCACACAGTTCTGCATCTTTCTCTGTAGAGAAGTTCAATTAATGTGCATTTAAAAAACAAAACAAAACGGTGGACACATTCAGCAGAGATTAAGGTCAAGCGGTGTGAAAGCTGTGAACGAGGTTGCAGATATAATAGCGTTTATGCAATTAAAGGAGCAGTTCCCTGTGATGACCTGTTTGTGGGTAATTAATACAGTTCAGTGTGTTAATATGAATGTAATGCTGCAGTGAAGGTGTTGTAAGGAAACTATTCAGTGATTCATAAAACCTGCTCATCCAGAACAAACTCCAGAAGAGTCCTTCAGGTTTCTGCATACCTGCGGGATTGTTTCTACACACGAGCGTCACCAGAAGGAAACACTGATATGACAGAAGTTTGCTTCTTATGATACAAGATTCAATCTTTAACTTGTACTTCAAGCTTTATGTCTTAGTGTATTCATATTTCTCTCTCTATATAGTATTTGTAAATAGAAATATTTGACATATTTACTATCTTTTATCGTCATGCTTATATTAAGGGCAGCAGTAGCTCAGTCTTAAGGGATTTGAGTCGGGAACCGGAGAGTGGCTGGTTCCAGTCTCGGTGCGTACCAAAGTATGTAGCTGGAGAGGTGCCAGGTCACCTCCCGAGTACTGCCAGTGTGCCCTTGAGCAAGTCATCAGCGCTCCCTGTGTAGCAGTGTGTAGCCTTCATTAATGCTTTGTGTTTGAGAAGCATGTCTCTCAACAACAAAATGTAAACCAGAATTTTCCCCTCTGGGATTAATAAAGCATGAAAATTATATTCTGTACAAGAGCATTTACAAAGTTTGAATTCCCCCCCGGCTATAAAAAAAAGTTGTTCTTATTGTCTAAGTCTTATAGAAGAGATGGCTTTTCAGTTTTATGAGCGGACAGATTTTCTTCATTTTGTGACATAAAGTTTGAATAGATTTGTCTTCTGTTAATGTCGACTTTGTCTCACAGAGCGGCACAATATGTGAAGAAGAAGAAACAGTTGTGATGTGATTCAAATCAGTTACAGTGATCATCTTTGCATCTCAGTTTTTATTTGGAAATAAGATTTGTAGACCAGGGCTTCTCTGCAGCGCCTCAGATCTTTATTACAACAGTGTTTGAAAAATGCAATGGAGATATTGCACTAAGCCATGTATTTCTTCTGTTTAGTGCCGCACTTTATTAAATTATGGCTGATAACAGCTTGTTACTTGGTGGTGAGTGTTTTCCCAGCAGTTACACAATGTGTGCATTCAGGGATTTTTCTGTTTTGTTGTTGTTGTTGTTGTTGTTTACAACAAATCCCCCGAACAGCCAAACACTAACAATCGATGAATTCTTCTCTCAGTATTGCGGGACTTTCTTGTCTCTGACACTCATCTATTCAAACCCATAAACTCTTATGAATACATTTATCCCCAAAAATGAATGAAAATATATATTTTAAATTTTAATTAGACGACTTAATTTCTTTTTTAAAAAGCTTGGCAGTGTCGTTTTGGTAAAAGTTTCTGAAACTGAAGTAAAAAGTACATTTGTTTGGGACTATTTCCAGCTGTGGATCAAAACAGATACCATGTGCTATGACTTTATAAGACCATGTTGCAGCAAGTTAACTTAAAACTAACTGAACTGTGGGGGAAAAAGGCCTTTAGGTTTGCGGCTCCCTGTACTTGAAACTTATTACAAAAAGAAAGACCGGACACTTCAGGAACAGGTTCCCATTGGATGCTTCAAAGGTGGTTATAAACGACTTGGAGGCAGGCACATCTGGCTGTAAATGTTCTGAATGGTTTATTCATGATCGTGGTTGTTTAAACAAATATTTGCTGCTTTCACTTGTTATTTCATGTCTTTTTAAGGTCATGAGTTTTGTATTCTGTTTCTCTAGATGGCTGTCAGAAAAGAAAGATATGCCTGCACACTAGGGCTGGGAATCTTTAGGTGTCTCACGATTCAATTTCTATTCTTGGGGTCATGATTCGATTCAGAATCTATTTTCGATTCAAAATGATTCTGGATTCATGTTTCCTTTTTGAATCAGTACATACTTCAGGATCTACTCCAGTCATCTGTGAGACTGGATTAATTTCTTGCTGCTCCATTTGGCATTTTACTGAGTTAAAGAGCTAGCCTTAGCACTTAGCAGGGAGTGACTGGTGAGCCCCAAAAAAGTTATGAATCCATTTAAAATCTCAGAAGATAAGATAAGATTTTTTCCCACCTCTACTACACACTCACTCACAGCCTCCAGATAAATCACAACGTTTGGAGCAGAGGTCTTCTTCAGGTGATACTATATGAACACTGGAGGCCACACCCATGTACAGTATAGAACACTTAAAGGCTGACAGTAACTACTCTATGATGGCAGGCGTGGTCAAACATTCAAAACAGCCTTAGGTGAAGAACTTCAAGATGAACCATCATTAAAATACCATTAGAGGGAAGATGTGAAGAACAAATACATAACTCCTGATTACAATAATCTAAGCATATTAATACAGAGATCATTCTAACAAAACATCAATATCATAGACAAGCCCAAAACATCCAGCTCTACTGCTGCTGTGTTTGTTACATTTATTGACAGTGTTTCATACGATATAAATCATTTTTATGTTATATGGTATATGCGTGTGTGCGTACATGTGTGCGTGCGTGCAGTCATGGCTGCTTCTTGTTAGTCTGACACTTAATGTAACTGTGCTGCTGCCTGCCGGCTCGGACACACTTGAAAAAGCAGTTTTCAATCTCAGTTTCTCCTCATTAAAAAGGTAAATAAAACTTTGAAAAAGAAAGGAAAAACAAAAGAAAGGAAAGAAAGAATCTAAAGACCATTTTTATAACACCAAACACTGACACAGTTTACATCGATGGGGTGCACTGATGTATTTTTAGACACCAATGGATCTCTACGGTTCAGAAGAATGAGTGGTCTCTGGCTTTGGCTGCACAGAATTTGTCCAATAACTGTTGGTTTTGTTTTGTCGTAGAACTTGTGGATTGTAAAAAGTGTTTGAAGGGTTAAAACTGTTTGGAGTATTGCACGATTCTTATTTTGAAGATCTTGTGTCTGTATTCCACAGATTTTCTACAGATCATTTGATATCGGGGCTCGGGGTCGGGCCCAGGGGGAGCCGCCACCATTGCGTCCAACGAGTGGAGCGCCAACGGAAGCCCAGAAGATGGGCTGGACGTGGACAACGAGGACAAGACCCTGGATGGCGACGCCGAGGGCGTGTGGAGCCCGGATATCGAGCAGAGCTTCCAGGAGGCCCTCGCCATCTACCCTCCCTGTGGCAGGAGGAAAATCATCCTGTCAGACGAGGGGAAGATGTATGGTGAGTACAAGCCAGAGCAACAATAGAACAACGATTATATGGAAATCATTCCAGTAATGAATGCACAAGAATGAAAACCCATCAATACCACAGAGGTTTGTGGCTCAAACATCCACTAAAGTGCTTTAAAGAGAGATGGGAAGACTTCTTTTCTTCCTCTTGTGTTTGTGTCACAGCTTTGACACAGAGGTGAATGTTTTCTCTCCACACACAGCTCTCTTTGACAAGTCTCTACCTGTCGGGCTGTGACCCAGGGGCAGGTTCTTCCAGTCACACCAGCGCTCTCAGAGCTGGTTATTGCTGTCCTGAGAGCATCTCCTGCTCCTCTCCCCCTGATTTACACCTGTCACAGCTCTTTTCTTTACAGCCTATTTTTATGCTCTCTGTTTTACGACTTCTCTTCTACCTCACTCCCCTTTCAGCCTTTGTCTTTTTTTTTATCCCTAACATCATGCACTCCCAACACCGGTATCGCTGGGAGAGTTTTGCCTTTAGGTGACTGGTTGGAGCCGTTTCCTACAAGAGTGTTGCGTTTGATGCTGAAGGTTTGGTTAAATTAGCGATAATTAGCACAGCGGGAATTCAGCGAGACTCAGGAACAAAAACATCGAGTTGGCATGAGAAGGATTTTATACATCCTTATTGTTTTGAAGAAGTTATGCTGTTTCCTGCAGTGCCTTCATTAAACTGCAGGTGTTGAGCCCTTAATGTCCTGAAAAACTCCAGATGGATATGTTGGCGAGTTGTTTGGCAGAATCCCTCACATCCAGGTGTAGAAAATTTAACACATTTGTTTTCCATTACTTTGAACCCACTTTCCCATTCCTGTTGTTGAGACAGTGCATGCTCTTATGATTACATTTTGCATGCAAAGATTTGCTGAGCAGCAATAAATGTTGATTGACAAGAATTTAAGCTTCACTGTTCTTCTTGCCGCTGTCCTCACCAAACCTCTTTTGGGTTTTTATGAAATGGTGTTATTTTCACCAGAGTAATACAACTCCCTCGGGCATTCTTTGTAAGACTTTCCTGCCCTTTAATTATTGTCCATCAAGTTTCAAAAAGTTGAGATTGATTCCAGCTTCAGAGCGACCATAAAAACCATCAATCATTGCCACCAGACTCTCGGGCAGGCTGTGTATTTCTTTTAAAGCATTAGTGTTTGTTTTGAAAAGTGCTGTTTTTTCAAGGTTTTAATGGCTTGACGTCAGATTGGATTCTTTTGGCGTGATTCATCCGAGATGGAATCTCGTCCTCTCATTTGTCGGGCAGATTCGGATATTCAAGGAGAAGCACATACCTGAGATTACTCAGCCGCTGCTGCAGCTCCTGTTGCTACTCTGATCCAGGCTGAAGGAGTGTATTAGTGAGGAAACAAGCAGTTTATTTCTACTTCTGATTCAGTTATAATTCACCAAGAAAAAAAAATCCTGATTCCAGCCTCTTATTGCTACCTTTTAAATCATTTATAAGTCATTGTCACTCACATTTTTGTGCATTTTTAGACTGATAATAGACTAAACAAGACATTGTAAGGCATTACCTTGGGCTCAAGGATCTTGGGATATGCATTTTTTGCAATTTTCTGACATTTTATAGACTAAATACTTGGTCCCTGACTAATTAATCTTCTACTTGAAGCTGAAGGGCAAAAAAGTTGGATACAGACTAAACTGTTGGACTCATGGCACCATATCCTGTTTAAAGTAAGCCTTTTTTATGGGATGCAATGCAGTTATTAAAGGGAACATTTGTCTCTAATTCCCAGAATTAGGCACCTAGTTTACAACATGCTTTTAATTTGTATACAAACCATTGGCACAGACCACTGCAGGCTTATCTAAATTTACCTAAATGACCCCTCAGTCCTCTTTAGCATGTCAATGTTGTGTCCCCAGCTCTGTACGTTTATCATGAGGACGTCAACAAAGAGGCCGGCGGTGCACAAACCTGCCCCCTTAGCAACAAACTGTCAGGACCCCTTTGAGAGGCCTGTTTTTTTCTAGAGCACTAAACACCCTCTCAATTTACAATAAGTCATCTGAGGCTCTGCTGGCACAGCCAAGGCATGCCCCAGAAGAAGTCCTCTCACAAGGTGATTACCTCAGATGTCTAAAAGCTGCCCTGACGTGAGCCGAGGGGAATGTTAACGATTGCTCTGTATGTAATACTGTCTACCTTGCAGTCTCAGACTCCAAGTGGCCTCCAAAAGCAAGGCAAGTCATCCCTCCCATTGGGATTCCACTTTTGTTGCCAGGATTTTTTTCTCATGGTGGGAAACCTTTGCAAATTTCCACTGCCTTAGCAAGATGACTGCTTATACATGTGTATTCTTTGCCCTACAAACCTGTCTAGACTTCCCGGTAGCATTGCCAGTCATTTACGCAGCACAGGGGTGACCGAGAGTTCAAAGAAACATAACGCTCAATTTGAATAAGTCACACATGTTAATAATTACTCCAATTGTTTCAGAGCAACTGTGTAAGAAGTTGAACCTCTAGGTTTGGCTCTAGTTCTAATCTTCTAACAGTTATTTCTGTATTTGTCAAACATGTAAATCATTTTATAATTCTGTCTTTTTTGAAGTGTTGGATCTACGATGATGCTGTCAGAGAGTAGATTGTGGAAGCATCAGGAGACTTTCCAACATTAAGATTATTTTTGGGCTGTTCATGCCTTTCTTGAGTGGATGGAGTCAGAAAAAGGGATAAGAAAGTGGGGGACAATGTGAGGTAAATGGCCAAGTTGGGAGTCAAACCCTGGACTGCAGCTTTGCGGTCTACATCCTCTGAGTATGGGACGTGCAATTCTACCACTGAGCTAAATCAGCGCCCACTTTTTCACCACTTTTGATACCACCTTTAAGTCTGTGTTGTAATCTCAAGGTTTTAGCGAGCAGCCGATTAGCTGAGCTAACAGTGGAGGCTTGAACCAGAAGAAAAAGCCACTCTAGATTTAACAGAGAGTAACAAAATCCACTCTAAACTAATATATTTCCAAGTTACATCTCATTAGTGTACAAAACAGAAGAGCAAAAACAAAAGAGGTTGCTGGACCAAGAAGACATTAAGGCTTGCCAGGAAAAAAAAGTCTGCCACATAATTCCACAATCCCAAGTAAAACCTTGAAATAGTAAATCAACATCATACATGTATAAAATATCTAAATTTAGCTTAAGGGGGAGCGATTCCACTTCCTTTGGACTTAGAAAGGCTAGCTGTCCCCTTTTGTTTACAGGCTTAATGCTAAGCTAAGCTAAGCTAAGATAACAGGTCTAGAGATATTATTGGTGCAAAACTGTTTGTAGATGAATAAATGGATCCACAAATGCATAAACAGAGCTGATTTGTGCTTTTACTCCAGCTCTTGTAGTAAAAACACTCAGACTTTTCAGTCATTAACAACTATTTATATGCATTCATAAATTAGCCGACATATTTGCAGATTTGTGTACGCATTTACAAACAGATTTGCAGCAATATTATCTCCATAAACCGGCTCGATAGAAGACCTCTATATTTAACAGAGCGATATGACAATGCTATCAAAGACATTATTCTACTTGGAAAGTAAAGAATGATTCAATGTAGAATTGAATTCACTGGTAGGTGATTATGTGTGGTGTCTTTTAAACCTCAACAAACTATAAACAAAACATTCAAAGTACAGTTGCAGAGAAACTTGTTCTTAGTAGGAATAAATAGTTGACACATTTCACAACATGAGTTCAGAGGAAGTATCTTCATAAGATGCGTGTATGTCCAAAAAATGTTGACTGTCTTGTTTTGCTTCGGGGCTGTACTGACATGTTGTTCCTCTGCGTTTTCTGGCCTAGACAGGTATGTCAAAGCCAGAGCACACACCTCTCTCTCTCTCTCTATCTCTGCCCTGCAGCTGTCATGACTGCAAAGCACTCTGGGTACACAAAAAAAGAGAAAGATTTCAGCGCTAGAGGGGAGGCTTATGTCTGTTTTGACCTTTGAAGACTACATTAGGAATTAGCATCAGGTTCAGTGCATGTGTAAAGTAGTGAGGAAAGATGTGTGTAAAGGTATAAGAGAGAGGGGGGGGGGGCACTCTGTAATGATGACTGAGCAGGCCTTCCCTGTCAGCTCCCTCACTGAGATGTTAGGAATGTTTTCAGTCATGGCTGAGCAGTATGTTAGCGATTTAGGATTACCTCAATGTTATGAGAAGGGAGGAGGGGAGAGAATATGGGTGGGGAAAGGGTTCAAGAGAGAGAGAGAGAAAGGGAGGAGGGGGTTGGAAGTATACAGGGAGTGAAGAGAGATTACCTTTTTGCTCGCTATCTTAGCATGGAAGTGGAAAATTCCAGCGGTCATGTAGTAAAAGAAAAAGATGGGCGTGTTCAGTCGAGGAAGAGGTTAAGAATGGCTGCCTGCAGCGATCTGAGTGGGTGTTGAGCAATCGACAGGGGAATCATGAGCAGCTCACAGAGAGAGGGTAGAGAGATAGAAAGACAGCAAGGGTGGAGAAATAAGAAGCTGAGGACAAGTAAGGTCTGTGCATGTGATTGTACAGCTGTGTTTCTGTGTCTGTGAATGCACCTGTCATGCTCCCCCGCTGTGTTGGACTAGTGTTTGCAACATCTACCTGACCTTCAATCATGTCAAGTCTGAGCAGATCTTGCTTTCTACAGCTGCAGCCAACTTCTCTTCTGGGCCTAAAGACAGCAATAAGTCTAAAAGTCTCATAAAGTACAGTTGTTCCGTTTCAGATACCACGCTTAAAAACGCCTCAAAAACCAAAAATGTGGTATCGTGAAAGATTGCCAGTCAATGCAATAATCCAACACAATAATTTATTGTCTCTGTGTGAAACCAATTTCAGATTCAGATTCAGAAGCAGTTTTACCAGCCAAAGCTGCGGGAACATACAAGGAATTTGACTCCAGTTTAACATTCATCTCAAAGTACAGTCAAGCAAGTTGACATATTTCACTCAAAACCCCCAAAAAGTACGACATAGGTTGTTCAAACAGCTTTAAAAGTTAAATTATCTACTACATATAGTCCCGTGGATACAAATAACGATGAAAAAGTTGTAATAAACGGGGCACAGATGGCCTAGCGGTTAGGTTGTGCCCCATGTAGGAGGCCATAGTCCTCTAAGCGGCCGTCCTGGGTTCAAGTACGGCCTGTGGCTCCTTTCGCGCATGTCATTCCCCACTCCTTTTCCCCTGTTTCCTGCTCTATCCACTGTCCTATCAACCTCTGCTGCCTCCCCTCCCCCTCCACACACACACACACACACACACACACACACACACACACACACACACACACACACACACACACACACACACACACACACACACACACACACTCTCACACACACACACACACACACACACACACACATATACACACACACACACACACACACACACGTATTTGGTTATTAGACATGAACTGTTCCTGACACTCTGACTAAGTTAAGATTTCATCACAGTGACAGCTTGAGCAAAGATAATGTTCTTGTGTCTGGTTGTTTTTGAGTACAGTGCTCTCTAACGCCTACCTGAGGGGAGGAGTTTGAACAGTCTTTTTTTTACTTTTCTGAAGGAGTAGTCTGCAGACACAGCAGTTATATATCATGACTGCCACTAGCAACAACTGTTTCAGTGTTACAGTAGAACTGGTTGTAGGTACAGTGCAGTACTTGTTAAAAACATTTGGTGGACACAAAACGTCAGAAGAGGCTGCAACCGAGCTGCAGCTAACATTAGCTTTGCTTGTTTCGTAGGTTCTCAAGCTTGTTTAAAGATATCATTTATTAGCCCTCTATTTACAACTGTTTTACAGTGTTAAAGAAGGAACTGGTTGTGGCTAAATTATCATGCGACCGTAGCAAACAACAGTGCAGTGCTAGCAATATGTCTAATGCTATAGCTATCAACATTTAAGAAATCAGTGTTTCCCCCAACACCATTTAAAGCTGTTTTTCTTTATTTAAAAATAATTTATACAGGTAGAAAATACAAACTAAAGCAGTTTCTTGTTAGAAAAAATGTGTTGGACACATGAAGTAAGGAGGGGCTGAAAGCTGAGCTGCTACTACATTAGCTTAGCTTAGCGTGACTGTAGGTTCTCAGCTTATTTAAATATTTGGATTCCTTCAGTGTACTGAGCCAGGCCACACAACAACAGTGGCACTTATATAAGATCTATGAAGGCTCAGTGGTAAACATTTGTTAAAAGATATCCATAATAGTATTTGGTTCTGTATACAACACTTTTATTAGAGGGGAACTCTAAATTGGCTAATAGTAAAATGTAGATATCGTAATCAGTATTGGGAAAGAGTAGATAATGAACTTCTCCATCTTCTGGAATACTGTTTATATTATCCTCAAAACTTGCAAACCAGACTTTTTAAATGCTGTGTAAAAATTACATTTACCAATGAGATGACATCCAGCGATGTCTTTTTTTTTTGTTTGTTTTGTAGGCCTCAGCTCAATCAGTCTTCTGGTTTTAGAGATGCAGACGCTGTTGTTTAAGCTCTTTCAGCAGTTTCTTGTGGTAAGAACTGGGGTTAAACTCAGGTCTCCTTAGTGATTATGTTAACCCTTCATTTGTGTCATAAGCTGTCCTTTACAAAATCATGGGTGTGAATAGGAGGATGTGGGATTTGGGACTGATTACCTCAGTGTTTCTAAAATCACTTCTATCGGCCTCTAATAAATAGTGCATCATGTTGCAGAAGGATGTTACAAATGATCAAATCAAGTTTCTGATTAATTTAATGCAATGGTTTTATGATCCAGTGTGTCCTTCTTCATAAAAAAGAAAAAGGAGAGCCAGAGTTTCTTCTTTACAGTTCCTTTTCCGAGTCAGTTCAACCTTATTAAAATTGATGTGAAACTGGAGATATTTGCTGTCCCGCTCCAAAGAGGGGACTCGTTGTCCAACTGTATATCACATAAAACAAAAGCTGTAATTTAAAATTTCATCAAACCCACCAGATGTTGTGGAAAAACTGGAGTTATCATCCCAACAGCTCCCTACCACAGCACTGCACTGTTTAACAGATGAAGACACATTTTTGATTTGTCGTTCCAACAGTTGTTGTGCTCAGCACTGTTATAAAACATATGGTTTTCTGTTTTGGGATCATTCCCATAAAATTGAAAATAAAAGATTTAGCTTTGACTCCTTAGCTTGGAGTGTCTACATTTCTGCAGATAATTTATAACCAACTCTACCACTCTCAGAGAAGTTGTTAATCTTTTTAGTCAAACCCGTATGTCCTAGTTTTTACTGTGCCTCAGTCTACTGTAGGGTAGTCACGATACTAGAGTTTTAAATTTGAGATTCTATTAAACATCAAACGATACCTGTTTCGGTACCACAGCAGCAAAAATACAAATTGGGTAATTTCTTGACTTTTTTGTACCAAAAATGCAAACTCCTGCACACAGTCTAAACTGCACAAATATGTCTCGACGTTTCAGTTCCACAATATTGCCAATGTATTTGTGCTATTTAAACATTGCTGTCTCTTCTGCTCACGGCACATTTTGGTTACAGATATTTCTGAAGATCAGTACTTTCTGTTCATATCGATCATTCAAATGGCAGATATTGTATCGTTTCAACATAAGTTGATTTGAAAAGTATTGAAGTATGGAAAAGTTTGACAAGCTCAGTTTACAGTACTTTGCAGTCTATAACATTTATTGCAGAACTCTGTCTTTACTATGTTGAAAGGTCCCCCCCTCCTGCTCCTGAGCTGAAGAGATTGAGAGTGACAGTTGTGCGGGGGTCGAGCTGGCATTGTTCTCTCTCTGCCATCCTGTGCTGGGACGGTCGGCAGCAGGTGCTGCTGTCCGTTGGGTGCGGGGTCACACAGTGCTGTTGTTTTGGGAAAAGGGGCTGCTTTGCTGCCAGGTGGCAGTTGTTGGCAGAGACAGTTATGGCTTTGTGTTTCCTCCAAGAGTTACAGCATCAGCTGCCCCTTTTGCCCCTCTAACTGTCGACCCCCCTACCCCAACCTAATGGCCCTCACCCCCGGCTCTAACCCCTGCTTCTCCCTGAGCTGGAAGAGCATATGAGCATGTGTGTGTTCACCAGAGCTCTGGCTGTGTTCACAGGCCCAGGCCAATCAGACTGGCTAGCACAGATGTGACAGGCTTAGAGGAATGTGAGGAATGCGGAGGCGCTGGAGCAGGCGTGTCCATCCTTGGCCTCGGGCAGAGGGGGGACGGGCCAGCTCAGTATCGGCAGACAGTTCAGCTCTGCTCTGCTGGCTGACCGCCGGGCTGACTGGTTGGAGGGAACGGTGAATGCTGCAAGCCTGCTGGAGATGGGCTGCAGTACTTTTATGGTAATTGCAGTAACCAGGGCCTTCTCGAGGCCAAGTACTAAAGAGTGTGTGAGAAACAGGACTTGTTTCTCCTGTCATTATGTGTCTGGATACTCTAAAGGCTGTTAAACTGCTTAGACACACTGTCCATTGTGTGTGTCTCTTTGGGTAAAAGAAGGCCAGTCGTGACCAGTTTTTGTTGATGTAAATTACTGTCAGCAAATTTTTACGAGTTGAAGTCATTATTCATAGTCATAGAGTGGTCTAACCTCTTCCCTTTGCCCAATTTAAGCCACAAAAACCCAGTAAACATGACTTGGCAAAGAAAAGAAGTAAAAAAGGGAAAGACTAATTTTCCTTTAGACACTATATCGATGCCTGTTTTGCATTTCTCATTTACCCAAAAATGATTCTTGTCTGAACCGAGGTGCACTCTGCTGAGAAGGCAGAGCTTGTTAAATTTCATTGCACAGCCTTGAGTGTAAAGAGGACCACAACAGCCCAGAATAGACGCCTGTTCTCTGCACAACCTGTTTGTGCAGAATGTCGAGAGTAGATGTTATGTCATGAAAAACATGGTTCTGTTTTCTGAGCAATCTGTAATTAGGTTCCAGGGCCATGTGAGCAGACAATAAGAAGGTGTGAAACAGGCTAATGAAAACTTGGGGATGAAACAAAAAAAAATCACAGTTAAATGGCTTACATTGGCTTTTCTAAAAATGACAGACTGCATTTTCAAACAGAGTCTCTTATAGGAAACAGAGGTGTCATTGTGACCTGTGGCCTGTGTCAAAAGTGTGTTTGCCCAGGGTCTGAGGAGCTCTGGGAAAGGTCACACTGCTGTTCTTTTCTACCTGATGTGTATTCAATGTGTGACGACAGTGCCACCTTGTGTCCAATCAAGGGTATTGTCCATTATCTCTCCCCTGTTTTTTCATAATGTTGGTTTTGGTTTTTGATGTGTCTTTCTGGGTTTTTTTTGTTGCAGGTCGGAATGAATTGATAGCAAGGTACATAAAGCTGAGGACAGGAAAAACCCGCACAAGAAAACAGGTGAACAGGTTTAAATGACTTTGATGGTTTGAGTTCAATAATCTTGCATGAGTTTTGTTTTAGTTACTGACAACAAAGAGAATAAAAAGATTGATAACCAGACGGGTTAAAAGTATGAATTGCTGCTTCACCAGTTTTATAAATGCATTGATTGTTTATAATATAAAAAACTATGATTGTGAATCATTTAATGGAGTTTATTACATTCATATTGTATTGACAACAAATCCTATAAAATAAGACAAAACCAGCTCTGTTATAGTTAATCTGAGAAGAGAAGAATAAACTTAATCAGGAAATATGAGGAGCATTTAACGTAAGTCTGTACATCCAAATAAGACAATGTAAAAGCATAAGAAGTGAGATCACATTAAGGCCACACTGTTGTATTGATATCATAAAAATATGGCCTCCATTGAGATACTACTCTCATACCATAGCTCCACAAGCACTTAATCATTTATCTGGCTACACCAACAAAACTAGTCCTGCAACTTGACAGGTACTGGTCTGTTGCCAAGCAACACAGTAACAGTTTCCTGCACACTTTGCTCCTTTGTGTATGTCTTCACATTAAAACTCATAATACTCAAAATCAGCCGACTTACTCAAATGATATATGACAAAAACAGATCCGCCTTAGTGGTGCAAAGTTGATTTAAAAGTATTCTAGACCACTACCGTTTGCTGTAAGATCGGTTATGTGGCATTCATGTATGTCACTTTAGAACAACTTAAAGGAAGTGATACAAATAGTGAAAAGTCCCAGTGCTGCTGTACGTCCGATTGAGATGCTCAGACGGAGCTATCTGTTGTATCGGTAAGAGACATGTCACTACAGTTGTGAATTTGACACTAACAACACAACAGTCCATCAATAAGAGTGATATCACTTGAAACTGAAATCCCTTCAGTCCTAAAAGTTAAAGAGCTTTTGCATATAAATATATGTATAGTTCACCTTATCTGCCCTGTTCTATGACAACACTAGCACATTTTAACATACATTTTATGAACTGCTAACGTGAATTTTGAAAGCTATTCAGAAACACATCGATAACATTTTTTTAAAGATGAACAAGGCTCTTGAAATAACTGGACACTAATAAACAATACGTGACCAGGAGTATATCAGGCATTTGTCTGAGACTGTTTTTAGGAGCGGATTAATACATATTCGATGCCCTTGTGAGTGGTCAAAGTAGCAGGACAGTGTTTGTTGATGAAAATGAACTACAGTGGAGGAGGAGGTCACCTGGTTCAACAGTGTGGCTCATTGATGAATTCTTTAAAGTTTTTGGATCAAATTTGGAGGTCAAATCTGACACACACACAGGAAAAGTTTGCTTTTATTATTAGTTGTTGGTTTAGTCTCTTAGTGGGATTTGTTGTTTATGAGTAAAGCATAGAATATAATCACTATTCCTTTAAATCAGTGATGATTTGCATGTTATTTAGTATTAAACTCTCATTATCTCTGTAAGTGTGTATTAACGGTTTCTTGCCAGCACGTTTATGAGCCTCTAACTGAGTGCATGTCTTTTTTTATGCTCAAAAACTGTCTCACACCCCTTTAGGTGTCTAGTCACATACAGGTGTTAGCACGGAAGAAAGTGCGTGAATACCAGGCGGGTATAAAGGTAGGTGCCACCAGCCTGCCTCCCAGCGACACTGACTGGGCGTCTCTTTCCTCTTTGGTTACGGCTTCTCTCTTTCTTCCCTTGTCTTTTATCTCCCTGTCTCCTTTTCCTCTTCCCTCCTCTTGGCTATTCTTCTGTGCAGGTTTCTAGCCACTTGCAAGTTCTCGCCCGGAGAAAATCTCGCGAGATCCAGTCAAAGCTAAAGGTATGCGCTTCACGGCGGGCTCGGCGGGGCTGGTTAAGACTTGGCTTTGCACTAACCAGCTAATTTGTGCACAGAATTACCTGTCCATGCTTTGATACAGGGCCAGCTCATGCTAGATATATTGGATGCTAGCTCTGCTATTATACTATCTTGGTTTAAAATAAATCAAATAACAACTTAATGCGTTCTCTGTGAACTACTTCCTGCTTCTGCAGCATGCATTGCAGTGCACAAACAAACACATCTTTTGACCTCTTCAAAGAGGTCGAAGCTGCATAAACTTTGAGGCTAATCTCACCTCTCAGTAGTGAATGTATGGTAGCTTATTGTAAAGCTTTGTCTGTCAAGGAATGCTAAAGGAGCTGTAGCTACTCAGAGGCATAAAAACTGTATTTTGCTGCATGTTGCTCCAGCTCTGAATCTGTCCTCTGTGCCAACCAAGCTTCTGCAGCTTCTCTCAGACTTCTTCTTTCCCTAAAGCTCCCTCTACTCTGAGACCTTTGGCCTCTTTAATCAATCTGTTTGTGAAATGATTTGTTAAAATCATCAGCAAAAAAAACATTCATTTACTTTTTGACCTTTTGTTGTTCTTCCTATTTCCCTGTTCTCTTGACATCTTTCGTATTGGTCTTTTCTTCATATTTCCATACACATAACCTACTGTAGATACAGAAAAGTACAAAACATGCTAACTTTGACTTAACTTAACCTCTTTATGCACACTAATCCTGCAGTGGACGATAGCATCCCTGATTGACATTGTGTTTTGAATTCAACTTTCAAAGACCAAATCTTTCCAGTAGCATTGTACAGAATGTCATTCAGCTCATCCAGATGTGACTGATGTGATTGTTTATCCAGCACTACAAGTTTTCTGTGCTTTCCATGAAACGTTAATCTTGAATGCAAAGTTATAAGACAAAACTTTTTTAAGAAGTCAGAAGTTCTCAATAGGAAAGTCTTGTGACTTACAAAGCAGAGCCACCATATTTTCATCCCTACTCTTTTCACTTTTACACTAAGGCGTCAAAACAGGCTGTTTTTATATTTACACAAGTTACCAAAGGAATGTTCTCCATTATGGCATCTTTTGGAGTTAGCTTATCTAAAACAATGTGTTTAATTGGACACCTATTTTGTATAAACAGGCTCTAAATTGACTCAACAGTAGCCGGGAGAAGCTTATAAAACCACCTGTTCTGTTGTGATATTTGACTTTTGTCCTCTCTTCTTGGAGGAATTCATCTTGTCTTTCTCTAAAACTTTTTGTGATAACTTTCCTGCTCATAAAACATCTGTATTTTGTCTCCTTTGCACTTTGTGACATATTTGAGTTGAAATATTATTTTTAGGAAAATGACACCAGTATTTTTCTGTACTTCATGAGTTCACACTCATGTTCACATGCTGACAAAATGTAACTGCTTTCTTGAAGTGAATTAAGTAAGTTGTAGCATCAGCTACAAAAAAAAAAAAAAAGTTAAAGTGAGGCTGCTAAATTGGCTACTCAGTGCAGTGTCAATAGTTCATTTGAAGTAAAACATTGAAGGCTTGTGCTACTGAAAAAAAACAAAACTGTAAATCTCCTTTTGAAATACATATTGTAAAATTCTGCAATGGTAGGGCTTGACTGTTTTGAGTGGGGTGGCCCGGCTGGGGCAATGACTTATGCAGGGGGGGCCTGAAGTGTGAAGTGCGTACATACACACACACACACACACACACACACACACACACACACACACACACACACACACACACACACACACACACACACACACACAAATGAATATCATTTATTCATCCTTTCCATCTCTACCATTCATAACTTCTTTAACTAAAAACTAGGGCTGTCAGCATGAACTAGTTAATCGTGATTAATAAAGGTCTAAAATGAATACATTAATTTCTTTTTTATTGCGATTAATTGCATGCTATTTTGCCCCTGACGACAGCCCAGCTGACGAGTCAAAAGTAGTATCCACTTTATGATAGGATATGTTCACTTTTGACCATCCTCTTTAACTGTTTTCATTTAGTTTTTGATCCTTATTCCTTATTCTGTGGTTTAGTTAATGTTGTGTCATTCTACCAGAAGGTCCTTACTTTATTTCAAAATAAAAGCAGGGTTGAATTTAAACAGCAAGTAAAGTACTCTCAGCTTAAGACAGTACTAAAATTCAAAATAAAAGCACCACATCTTTTATTTTTAAATGTGAAATAATGGAATGGAAAATGCGATTAATCACGATTAACTGCTGAAATGTATTTAACAGCCCTACTGCTAATATGAAGGTATGATACAGATGTTACATTACTGTTTATACTTTTTTAACTTTGATAAGTTACATAACAGAGTTGCAACATTTAAATTATCAAAGCTCTTTAATTCTTTAAGGACTTAAAAGTAGCTGTATGTCCAAAATCACAATTTCAAGTACTAACAAAGGGAAACATAAACATTGAAATGCAAAGAAAGCAACAAGCTGCCTGGCGCAACAAAACGCTGATTGTTGATTTCAACACATAACATAACATAACGTGCCTCTGGCAAGGCAAATAGCCAATCATAGCTTGGAATTTTATGGCCCTGGCCACCCTTGGCTCCGCCCCTGGAAAACAGTACCCATAATAGGCAAATGCACATGGTCTGATAACTGTTAGTTGATTTTATTCCATAGTAAGAAATGATACTGTGTACAGCGGCCGAGATTAATTTTGGTTGAAAAGCATGTAGAAAATATAATGCCAACCAAAACTTCACTTATCTGAACACATCATGTAGAACTGCTCAGAACTAATGTGTCTCTCTTTTTTGATTCAGGCGATGAATTTGGTAAGTTGATCTGACTTGTGCAATATGCTTCCCCTCCCCTCCTTTGTTTGGCCGCACCAGTGCACTGTCCCCTTGCTAAGGCCCTCTGCTGGCATGGCGTCCTGCCCCATTGCAGTCCTTTAGTGAAGCAATGCTTAGAAACAGCCAAGCTTTGAAATACACAGTAGTGCTGCAGCTCCTGCCTGATGTAGCGTAATCCCCCTCAGCCTCTGCCAGAGGCTAAAGTCTTGCTTGCTTTGTACAAGGTGTTGCTCTGTGATTCGGGGTCTTGCTCCTGAGGCATCTTTCTTTTGACTGCAAAGTCATAGTTTGAGTAGCTTTTTATTTGATCTGTTTTTTTTTTTTGCAAACATGAAAAAAGAGCAAGAGGATGCATTTTAATGAATGTGTTTATAAATTCTAAATTATCCATCGTTGGTTGGCTTTTGTATCTTTTTCTACCCATTTCTTAAATAGTACTTCCTTCATCAGAATAGTCAAACTTGAATTTATTGATTTATACACTGTTGGAAGCAACAGGGATGCAAATCTGCATTTCAAATCAATGCACTCTCTTTATTCTCTTTTTCCTGTGGTGATCCCGATAATACACCGATGATCAATTTTGTGTTGTTAGCTGAGCCTTAATATATTCTCTTCTTCTCTTTGCTTCTATCAAGCTGCTTTTTTCAATGTATTATTGTATTTATCAAGTTTTTAGAAAAGTTTGAACAGAATTATTGCTTCTTGAAGTAGCTCTTCTTTGGATTAATAAATATATATACAGTTTAAAATTCAGGTGTTTGTAAATTATTTTCCTTAAAGCTACAAATACATTTTTAATGATATAAATGACTTTTACTTCACACTACATCATAGTGCAGCAGTAGGTATAATGTTTAGGTTCTGGTGCCACCTTGTGGTTGACTCCGGTCACTCTTCTGTTTGGTTCTGTAGGATCAGGCGTCTAAAGACAAAGCCTTGCAGAACATGGCAGCACTGTCGTCTGCACAGATCGTCTCCCCGACTATGATCAAGAATCACCTTCCACCACTGCCCCCTGCCTCCTACCAACCACCCAGAGTGAGTCCATTTCATTTTGAATGCAAAGTGATATTGAATTTGATTATTGTTAAATTAATTAACACATTTTCTTACCCTTCAGTTCTGGCCTGCTATCCCAGGACAGCCTGGACCCCCTCAGGAGTAAGTAAACCTCGCTGCAGAACCCCCAACATCTATGAGGGGTGGCTTCAGGGTGTGCTTAGTTTCTTAAAAGAGAACATGGTTCTAGAGATTAGTAAATATTTAGTGTAAGTGTTTGAGTGAGTAAGGGAGTATGGTCAAATGTCAGGTGGGCATGTTTAACAAATCAAATTTTTGCACACCAGGATGGTTCTAGATCTCAACCCGGGAAGGACTCCTGGGTTTGGCCGCACCAGCCATGCGTAAGTTCCCCCTAGCCGAGGTTCAGCTGTGGCCACAAAGCAGCACTAACTCTTCTTATTCACTGTATTTTTGTACTGTTTGTTTCCTGCACTGATATAACCCACCACCGGGCAAATTAACTGCTTCAAATTTGATTAAGAAAAAAGGAACAGGGGAGATAAATCTTCAGAGTTTGAGCTCGAAAAAAAAGTACTCAAATCTAAAAAATAATTCTAATCTGTTTTTATAAGTAAATAAACTTATGCTATTTTGCATTATTGAGGAGCAATGAAGCAGGTGGACTTACGCCTAGCTGGTGCATCAACACATGCTTACACTTTTTACACTAACAGAGTTTCATTATTTAAGAAATGCGAATACAGGAGAACCCGTGTGTGAAATGAGCAGGTTTAGATCTTTTGTGGAACACCGTTGTCTTACTATACCAAACCTTTTCTTTCAGTATCAAACCTTTTGCACAGCCCCCATACCCAAGCCTTTCAGGTCCTGTGCCACAATCCATACCAAGTAAGTATGAATGAAAAAATTATGTGTGACGATTTTCAGAATGAAACAGACATCAGTTATTGAATCATTTGTTTCTTTGTGCCTTCCAGGTTATGAGCCCTTGGCACCTCCTCCTCCACCATCTGCGACCGCAGTGCCCGTGTGGCAGGACCGGACTATCGCCTCCTCCAAGCTGCGGATGCTGGAGTACTCCGCCTTCATGGAGGTCCAGAGAGACCCAGACAACGTGAGTGAACATTTACAGTCAACTATCCCGCAGTATCATACTGTACAGGCATGGAGGGAGTATTGAGCAAGCTTTGAGTAGGACCAGGGAAAGGTTGTCATCATGTTTGATACTTTGATACTTTTCAATACCACATTTTTTAAGACAATACAAAGTACAGAAACTTTTTAAACAGATCTTCAGTCATATTTTAACCGAAAGTCGCAGCCTAGAAAAAGAAATACTGACATTTCTCAGTTCATTTGGCGTCTCATAAAGACACAAAGTTACATTTATGTGTCTTATAAACAGAGAGACATCAGAGGAGGTGACACTGTTTAAATTGAACAAATACAGAGGTGAGGTGTTGGTACCGAAACGTTACATGTCCTTTTATGCTATTTTAACAGTGTGCAGGAGTTTGCTTTTAATTTCTGGTAATTAGAAATGAAAAGACTTCCCAATATTGGCTGGGTGACAGGGACTTTTTTTTTTTGCTGTAGTATCGAAACGGACATTTCTATCTGTTGACCACAGAGACTTTCTGTTGGAGCTTTATTTAAATCAAAGCTGCTTTTGATCCTTTTCCCAGACTTTTGACCTTGAGTATCTGCAAATCAAATCCAACCCTTTCTTTATTAAATTATATTGAGGCTACAGAAACATTGCACTGACGTACCCTACATTTTGTGAGTGAAACATGTCTCCCACATCTCCAGTTGTACAAAAATGAAGCCAAAACACTCTCTCTCTCCCTGGTATCTGACTCTATCAAGTGTCCTATGTTTTAATAAAAGCATGAAAAGCCCTAAAATAAACCCCCCCCCCCCCCAAAAAAAAGCTCTTGTGCTGAGAAGATTTTTACTCTTTGAACACAATGTCATGTTTATTTTTGTACAAGATATTCTCGAAGTTAACCGCTTTCTTTATCGTCTCTTCCATCTTTGTCCACTGCAGTACAGCAAACACCTGTTTGTCCACATTGGACAGACCAACCCCTCCTACAGCGACCCGCTTCTCGAGGCCGTCGACATCCGGCAGATCTACGACAAGTTCCCTGAGAAGAAGGGCGGGCTCAAAGAGCTCTATGAGAAAGGCCCACAGAACGCTTTCTTCCTAGTTAAATTCTGGGTGGGTTGGTATCACAGTACTATCTAAAAGTTCTTACTGTAGTTCTTATTTTGCAACATTATACCGAAAAACAGAAAAGCATACATTCATATTTATGTTTGACCTTTTAGGTCAAAGGGTAGAAATATAACCAGTTCAAACGCAAGTCTCTAAAATGACTTGGCTACTACTGACTGGCTAGTTCTCTAAACCAAGAAAACTAATATTAAAGGTCACATATTTAACCACACTTATTTTACAATGTTTTTCAAACACTAATATATGTCCCTAGCCTGTCTACAAACCCCTTAATTATGAGAAAAGTCCATCGTCTCCGTCTTCTGCCTGCTACATTTTTCAGAAAATGTGTGCTCAAACAGGCAGTTTGGAGATTTTCCCTTTGTGACATCACAAAGGGCAGTAACCCCTCCCCCAGGTGGGTGACACTCCCAAAGCTAGGTGTTTGTTCTGCCCTCTGAGTCTGCCTTTTCCCCGTAAACAATAGGGCATGGTGCAAGAAAGCCCGAGCCACCCAAGCACTTCCAGAGAGGGGCGTGGTCAGACACAGCTCATTTGCATTTAAAGCTACAGACACAGAAACAGCCTGTTCTGAGCAGGGCTGTAATAACGGGGTTTATAGACATGCTAAAATACAAACTATATAAACTTGTTGAAAAGGAGGAGTGATGCTTCAACAGTTTACCTATTTTTAGACCATTGCAGATTTTCTTTAAGTTGACTACCTTCAGAAGGACACATGTGGTAGCAAATCTTGTGAAAAGGTTCCTTTCCCTATCACATAGTGGGGGTTTTCTTATCTTGGTTAAAGATATTATCCTAAGATAATGTGATGGCATTTCAAAATAGATTCCTGCATCTTGCATTTATCTTTGTTAGTAAACAGTCTGCACACACTTATGTCCTCAATGCTAGTCTCTAGTTGTTGCACAGCAATAAAATAGCATTAAAATAACTTTATGTTTCTTGCAACTACATAATCCATGTGCTACAAACAAATTAAATTTCATCCACTTATGTGATGATCACTAACCTTATTAAATGGATGACTGATGCAGGCGGATCTAAACAGCAGCGGCATGCAGGACGGTCCTGGTTCTTTCTATGGGGTCAGCAGCCAGTACAGCAGCCTTGAAAACATGACCATCACTGTTTCAACCAAAGTCTGCTCGTTTGGCAAGCAGGTGGTAGAGAAAGTAGAGGTAAGAACATTAATGCGTTAGTATACTCTATTTTTACTCAAACATTCGATATACTGTGCAGTTTACATGATTTTGCCTCTCTGTGTGTGTTACAGACAGAGTACGCTCGCATGGAGGGAGGAAGGTGTGTTTACAGGATCCACCGCTCTCCGATGTGCGAGTACATGATCAACTTTATCCACAAACTCAAACACTTGCCGGAAAAATACATGATGAACAGTGTTCTTGAAAACTTCACTATCCTACAGGTAACAAACACTGCATTTTTATTGGTTGTTTATTGAGTGTTTTACCATTTAGGGGAGTATGTAAAATGTTACCCTGTTGCCCAGAGATAGTTGAGATGATTGATAACATGTTTGTACACTCAGTTTGATGCAACAGGCGAACGCTGATAGCTTAGCTTAGCATAAAGAGTGTAATCTCGGGGAAAACCTTACTACAATATGTTGTTTTTTACACCTTTTTTGTTTGAATTATAGAAAGAAGATATGTGTTTTCCGTTCTCATAGGTCTTAACTTTTTGTATCTAAAATGCATACTATGCAACTTTCAGAGCAGATTTTCAGTCCAAAACAAATGCTGTCTTCACTAGCAAGTTTCTGTGAGGCAGCGAGAGCAGCAAACAAGTGCTAATAAACGTCTGAAAACAAGGTTCTGCACTCAATTTCAAGTAACAATGTGCATCTCAATGTTGATTTGGTTGTTATCTATTTGTTTTTTTAGTCCAAAGGAAGTGTTTTCTTCTGTTAGGAAAGTCTGTTGGTTCTCCTTCAGCTGTACTCTTGCGCGGTCTCGTGCTTGTGAACACAGAACCTAGAACAACTAATCCAGAGGGAGTTAGACACTCTCTTTTTAGGAAGTCATTACTCCACATTATATCTACATAGGGTATGACTGGAACCATTAGCTTCATAGTTAAGAGTGTTGTAGTCCAAGACCACACTAACCGAGACCAATAAATACCCGAGACCAGAGTGCTCCGAGACAAGACCAAGACATTTAGGGATCAAGACCGAGTCAAGACCAAGACCATAAATAGACCGTAACAATGGGAAGGTTGCGGCCGTAACTGGGGGATAACAATCTAATTACGGATAAATTGAAGTAATTTGTTCTTTTTGAAAGAGGTGTTTTCCTTCTAATCACAGTAATGACGTTAAAAAATAGCCAATCAGTGGCGGTCTTGATCGGTCTTCATTTAAAATCCGGAATCCGCCCAGTCTGAGGCCGAGACAAGACAGAGTAAAAATGCTTTCGATTCCAAGACGAGACCGCAAACTTGAAAAAGTGGTCTCGAAACCAGTCTTTAGACCAAGACCAATTTCGAGTGCTACAACACTAGTTAAGATACAGCAAGAGAACTGTACAAGACTTCTTGTCATTTTTTTGACAAGAGAGTAGTTAAAATGATTTTCCCAAAATGTCAAACTATTGCTTTAACAAACAACTGATTGTAACTGGATGCAATATTTTTTGCTAACTCAACATTTTCCTTCCCCCCCCAGGTGGTGACAAACCGTGACACCCAGGAGACCCTGCTTTGTATAGCGTTTGTTTTTGAGGTTTCTACGAGTGAACATGGAGCTCAGTATCACGTCTACAGACTTGTTAAAGACTAACAGATCTTCAGGAAGGTTTTTTTTTCTTTGGAAAAGCCAGACAGAAGCGTTACACAATCTCTCTTCGACCAGCTCAACCATCCAGGAAAAACAAAAAAACGTTCAAACAATCCTAGACCGGACTAACACGGACACATTAAATGCTTTAAAGAAAAAGTTGTTCACAACGGATTAAGGAGTGAATCTCATCTTGCCAGCACGCAATAAATTTTGAAGAATTATGGATTTTTCTAACAAAGAGCTATTTTCCATGTGTTTAAACATGCTTTCTATGAAGTGGGTCACTTTTGCCAAGGTAAACGATGGCATTTGATATGTTTGATTGAGGGAAAGAGAATGTTATAGCATTGAAAGGACTCTTAAAGTGAACTTAAGAGAGTATTAAGAGAAGTGTGTAAAAGATTGAAAGTGTAGCGAGAGCAGGACCATGGAAGAGAAAAAACAGAGCCAAGTAGTGTTGTTTTTGTAAATTTGTTAGGAAAGAAAGTGCCTTTTCTCCAAAGATGATATCATTGCCTGCCACTTTGGATTGCCTTTTTTTTTTTTTTTTTTTTTTACTACCTCTTGTTTTTAAGAAACAGAAAATATTCAGACAGATGTTTCTGTCGTAAAAAATTGGAAAGACACCTCTCAGTTCTGCATAGAGGCAGTTTTTGTATTCTGGCACACAAAGGAATGGGATGGGATTGTTCACTTTCATGAAGCCTGTTTTTTTTATAAACCATTTGTCCCACATTTTACAGTCCAAGTGTACAGGGAGAAGGTTTATTGTGTTACAGTACTTTCTAGGTTCTGCCTTTTTATGTTTTATTACACAGTTTTCAAAAATCAGGTCTTACAAGCATCTTTCTGTAACTCACTTCTGACACTAGGGATGCCTTGTACAACTGCTACTCTGACAGAAAGCCAGGGCTTTGCCATCCTTATGAGATCCCCTGTTATTTCTCTCTGTTTGAAGACGTGTGCTTGGTTGCACTTAAAAGATCCAGAAGTGTTAGGAGGGGAGGGGGGGGGTGAAGCAACAGCAGTGCTTATTTCTGCCTTGAGTTATGTAGCCTAATTGAAAAAATGAATAGTTTCTGTACTGTGAGTAAGTGGATGTTAAAGGAATATGTGTTACATAGGAGTATGTTTCTTTTTTTTGTCGGGGGGCGTGGCCTTTATGTCCATACTTGTGATCAATAACTCAGCACAGAGACCATGGCTTAAAGTGGAGAGAAGTTCATCACTGTGTCTTTTGTTTAAAAAAGAGATTGTATGCTGTGAAGTCGGTTAATTTGCTTCACCCTTCTCCGTGTAACGTATGGAGAGGCCGCATAAGTTCAGTTTTTATATTTAAGACGATTTTTTACTGACATTACACATGAAATCGAACGGATTAATTGTCGTGAATGAGAGCTATTGTCTCTGTGCTGTGGAGTATGACCATTGATTGTTATTTATAGGGTTGGAAAAGAAATAGGGGAAGGGCAGGGTGGGGTTACTGGAGATGTATTGATTTTTTCCATTGTAATGGAGATATCAAAAGTATTGCAGGACTCATGTTAGAGACAGAACTGTCCTGTCATGGATCCTGCTAAACAAGTGTCTACTCTGTGTGGCTCACTGGACAATTGTGCTACAAAAATACACCTTTTTTTTACGGTGTAATAACTACATCTGGCTTTGAATGTCATATTTCACAAGCTAGACTCAATAACACTCCTCCTCCTTTTGCAGGTTTAATCTTTTATACAGACTTGTTTTTTTGCCAATATCAAGATTAATGTTTTGTTTTGATTCTGTTGTCTTTTTGACTTTCAGTGTTTGCCATATGCTTCACTGAAAATAATGTGTGATTGTGCTGATATTGATAATTAATAATGAGATATCTAATGTATCATATTCTGAATGGTGTGGGCAGTTCTTTTTGTTGTTGTTTTTTGGTTTAAGGTGGTTTACTGTTGTCTTTGTTACCATTGTGCATTGCAATTTTATACTTCCAAGTAGAGGTTGGATAATGTAATCAAACAAATGTATCTAACAATAAAAGACGCATGGTGCCTTTGGGGCCATTTTCCCCCCTGAAAAAAAAACCTATTAAACATGTTTGTAAATTTGTTTTGATTGTGATGGTTCTTTTATATATTTACTTTAGGGACGTGTTAAAAAATCATTAGCTTCTTTTAATGTATTTACTGCTGAATAACAGGTCCCTTTATTCAGGGCTACATGAACTGTGTTGCTACAGAAAAAGTTTTATTTTTTTCATTTTTTATCAGGCTTTATTACGACTTTCGATAGCAGCACTAATATGGAGTTAAATTCCAGCTAAAATATTTGTTAATTAAACCAAGAATATATATGAAATTATAACAATTTGAGATCAAAGTGCAATTTTTTATCTTAAACTTTGAATGAATAACTTAATTCCTTTATGGGGGAACAGTGATGGAATAAGCATTGAGATTAAGTTCTGAGATTTAAGGTACAAAAAGCACTCTTTTTTTTTCATGATTCATTTTTGGGCTTTTTTTGCCTTTATTGAGAGAGAGGACAGTTTAGAGTCGGACATCGGGGAGAGAGAGAGAGAGAGAGTGTGGGGAAGAGATGCGGCTAAGGAGCCACAGGTCAGACATGAACCTTAGCAACCCACTTTAAGGACTTCAGCCTCCATACATTGGGTACTTAAAAAAAAAAGGTAATACAAGTAAAAGTCCTGAATTTAAAAATGTTGGTAAGAAAAATTAACCAAGTGTTGTCAGGGAAATGTACATAGAGTATAAAGAAAAATTAAAGTGAAAAGCAGGACTTTAATGCTGCAGTTGGTTAAGTTGAAGAAAACTATTTTGTTCAGGACTGAAACCAAACAGAGAATAAAGGCCTCCTAACCACAAATCCTAATGATATGTAGTCTATTTGTTTTACCACAACTGTAAAAAAAAAAAAAAAAAGAATACAAAATGTATATAACTGGAAGATCAGTAAAAAAAAAAAAATCGCAAAGATGTTATCATCATGAACTGTTTTTGCATGGAACATCAATTCAACATTTCTTTACTGATAAATGAACCAATCGTTTCACATGCACTACAGGCCTATATTGCTGTTTCATTTATATAAAACACATGTATAGCCTACTTTATCATAGAGTAGCCCACTTAGGTGACTGTACTTTAAAGCGTTTGGCAGCAGGAACTCCACTTCCCAGAGTCCATCACGGCTGAGAATAAACCGGAAACTGCTGTCAAGGTAGCTAAAATAAAACCGCTGTTGTATTTACACATTAGAAATGTTGGTTTATCTAAAATAATAATAATAATAATAACAACGTTTATTTGACATAAAGTATTCTCTGTTACTTCTTGTCCCTTTAGAAATATTTGCCAACGATGACCCAAATGGGTAATTTCACTAAAATACGGACGCAGCTGCACTTCCTGTTTTATATTGAGGACGAAAAACATAACCGGAGGTCATGACAAATATTTTCACTCCAGTTGACTTAACCCCGTCAGGAACAGCACATAGCGGCGTAAGTGGCGGAAACACCTTTTAGTTGTTTGACATGACGACCATCCTTACTATGTCAACTCTGGTTTATGATTAACCAATATAGCGTTATAAGCTAGGCTGTCTAACGTGTAATTATTTTTGGGAACTAAAACCATTAACGACATTGTAACTTGTCCTGCTCACTAAAGCTGGCGTCTGTAGGCTCTTGAGGTGAGTTAAATTAACTTATTAATAAACTATTCAGGCAAATATGTAATCAGAAACGGAAGCAAGCGGCACCGTGTCTGAGACTAGCTGAATGGCTAACTGCAGTTGCTAAGCAGTTGTTACTAATGGTTACCTGCAGTGATTAACGTCACAGCTAGCTTAATGATATCAACATAACTGTACATTATACATCATTAAATATCCACTGAGAAGGCAAACAAGTGTACATGTCCGGTAAGCTAAAACCTTATTCACATTGTCCTCTGCATGTATGCCTGACTATCACCAGACTACCGGCATTTTGGGTCACATGTAACTTAATCTAGAGTAATGTGGCTTAAAAAGATCCAGGGCACATACAATCTATTACACCACCCTCTTTAGGGAAGAGAGTTTGGTCTCAATTTTGGGGGTTTAAGTCCACTGTATGGCACTTAACTGTTACCCAGTGGTGTAGTGGTTCCTAAAGAAGTGGGTATACTCTTAATTTCCCCCCCCAAAATATTTTTTTAATCGACCTGTCCAGCAGATGATAAACTGCCTCTGTTATAAACTGTGACATGTAAGACTACTCTTGCATAGTCAGTATGTACTAGCCAATCAGAGACAGTAGAGAGGGTCATCTCTTCACCATCCTAGGAAAGAAATTGGAGCATCCTATGGAGTATTGTCAGTCAATCAATGGATTCAGAGGGGATTTAGAAGTGGGTATACTCTATGGTGATTGTAAATACTCCTTATAGCTGCGTATACTCTACACTACACCACTGCTGTTACCTTTCTATGACATCATCTTTATACTTGTGTGAATGAGACAAAAACAACAACAGTATTTTGGATATTATACTGAACTTAATGTTTTAATCACAGGTAAAGTTACGTGTATGTTTGTTGTTTGCGCTCTCTGTATCAACAACAAAGACTAGCCAGTTATTTTGACCTGTGCCACTAAAGCCCTCTTGATTCGTGTCTCTGCATTGCTGCTTCCCCTTTTTATCTCCAGACAGAGCAAAGCTATGTCAGCACTCTGTTTAGGGCTGGTGTATTGTTGCACTCCCAGGAGATAGGAGTGAATGCTATCGCCTCTTTACTTTGTCTCTCTTTTTTGAAAAGTCAACATTTTCCCACTGCAGGACATGATGAGATCAGCCAGCATCAGTTCACTAAGCAAACATTTGGTGTTTATTTCCACATAGAGCAGCTGCAGATAGCACAGTTTGTTGTTTTCAGATGATAATTAATTATTTTAATTAACATACTGTAATTGTATTCACATTTTATAAGCATTCAATTATGTTCACTACAGGAACTAAACAGAGATGTTTAGACTCTTAAAGTTACATTTGACTGCTTACCATGCAGTTTTTATGTTGTTGTTTTTTCTATAATGTTATTTAACTTATTCTTGTTGTTGAGCGTTTTTTAAGGTTGTCAAAATGTTTGGTACTTTTTTTGATAGCACCTGTTTTAAAACGATATGATCTCAGATTTTTCAAGTGATCGATAGTATCAAAAAAGGACTGAAGCTTTGAAACAAATTACAGGTCTTCAGTCAAATTTAAACCCAAAGTTGCAACGAGTGAAAGAGAGAGTAGAGGTGGTCAATTCTATACAGTTTGGCAAACACTGACGCTTCCCAAGTGCATTTGGCATTTCATAAAGATACAAAAGTAATATTTATGCTTCTTATTAACTGTGAGAGAGCAGAGGAAGTGACTGTCTAAATTGCACAAATACATTGGCAATGTTGCAGTGCCGAAACGCTGCCAATGTATTTGAGCATTATGACAGTATGCAGGAGTTTGCTTGCAAGTTTTGGTCATTAAAAACAATGGATGACCCAATATTGGTAGCCCAGGACTTATACTTTTGTAGCCTTGGTATCCACACATGTGACGATATCATTTGATTTATTCACTAGTGTTGTATCTAAGTTAATAATTCTGTTATTGTGACGACCCTTTCTAGTGCTTTCTCGGTTGATAATTCTTTTAACTGATGAATTAAATTCATTATTGTGTTCTACAAACTCCAGTTGAACTTGTCCAGCTCTCAAATAGCTTCTCCTTCAAGTTTTGGTTCTCCCAGATTTGCTCATAGATCAAAAATCAAGCTCAGATAATGGCAACCGTTTGTTTGTGTCACATAAGGAACTGTCCCAGTCATCTCACCCGATCTGACAATCCATCATCACATCTACTGACCCACTGACCTGCCAGCATGGCTAACACAGACGCTGTCAGCGTGCGGGTCTTCTCTCTGAACTGCTGGTCAGTGCCTGTGGTTTGTCTTAAGGGATTCTTAATTCTTTGATTATTTGTTTGTTATTAATACCGACATGTAAGTACTCAACATTCATACTTTTTCTGTTACCTTTTGCAGGGGGATCCGCTACCTTACCAAACACTGTCCTCAACGCTATGCTATGATCGGAGAGATGTTATGCAAAGAAGAGCATGACATTGTCTTACTGCAAGAGGTTGGTGGAAACCATCTGACAAAGTTAGAAATGATCAAAAGCCACTTTTGACTTTTTCTGCTCATGTGCTTCTTCTTCAAATACATTTATGTTTAAACAGTAATTAATCAATTTCCAAATATTTCTGATTCTCTACTTTTTTAGTGAAATAAATACTTTTATTTTCAGGTGTGGAGTGAGAAAGACTTTTTGTCTTTGAAGAAGAAACTTGCCTCCAGTCATCCCCACTCACATTACTTTAAAAGGTAATGTTTTCACTCTCCGATGTCCCTTTGCAAATTCTTTTTCCTTTTGAACATCTTTCAAACTGTAATTAAAATCCATATACTATAAGTTGTCATTTCTTTTAAGGCTCGTGAAGTACCTTAGTGTCAAAACAATGTGTTTCATGGCACTGATCAATCAGAAAATTATAACTAAAGCTTAGTCCTTACCTATGAAGATTAACTTCTGAAGCTTAATTCTCTCTTGACCTCCATACCAAAGCATAAGACTGAGATTTATCGAAAACCCCAACTTCCTAATCCCTTCTGCAGCTCACAAAAATGTCCACTCTGGTCGTTAAGTTGTCACATGTACTTCAGATGACATATGCTTCTGGTACTTCTTCTTACATGATGAAGATACAGTATACATGAAGAGCATTGGATTTGAGTTGTTTCATTAGTTTATACTCAGGCAGAATCAAAGCTGGGGTGAATGTTGAGCTTATGTCTTCTGCTCATATCTTGTTTTTCCTCTCATTCTGCAGTGGAGTCATTGGGAGCGGTCTGGCAATTTTCTCCAAACACAGAATCCATGATACATTTATTTATCGTTACTCACTGAATGGTTATCCGTACATGGTAAGTCTGCAGCGCTGTGACATACAGGAAGAAGTGTGCCTTCATGAAAGCGATTAATGATTACCAAAACATTTAAAAGAAATGAATTACTGTATGTGCCAAACAAAAGCTTCATAAAGGCAAAACTTAAGATTCATGTTCCAATACTGTTCGTTATTATCAGCACAAAAAATAAAGAGCAACTACAAAAATAGATTAAAGAAACGAAAGTAAAACAGAATTATTTTAACATGTACACAAACTAAATTCTAATGAATGTGTTTTTAATATTACATGTATTCACGTTCATATTTATAAACCAACAGCACAGTTACAAAGGAGACAACAGCTCATCGTGTAAAATAAGGAAGAAAAGAGGGGTATGAAAAGTAAAGACTAAACAGAAAATAAAACAGAATCAATACATGTCACATATGCACTTGTAGGATACCAAACAAAACAGTACGCAATAAACTCAGCACCAACTGTAAAATACAAAGTCACAGTGTGTCTCGTTGCTCTAGGACAGGATACAAGCATTCATGGTTTCTGTACATGTATGCAAAGTAGTCACATCTGTTTGTGCAAACGTATTAATGCAGGGTTACATTTGATGTTGTCATGACACATTTTGTCAAAGGTGCAGAACTGACAGAGACACTGTGTAGGACCTTCTCTAGATGTAACACATTGGTCATTTCTTTGAGCCAGGTTTTATTTAATTTTTTAAAGGTACATCTTTTTTTCACAGATAACTATAAGTTTCCTCTTTTGCAACAACCATGCCATATTGTAAAAATCTTTTGTTGTAAGTTAGAGCGATTTAGTTTTAGTAGATGTCGGGTTCCTTGCCCGTGTGTTGATCTGGTGTAATGTCACAGCTGTAAACTTCAGAACAAGCAAATAAGAATATCCGACCAGAACTTTTGTAGTTTTTGGCAAAAATCGGAATAGATGGCCTGGAGTGCCCTGTGCTGATTTACACTTTGGGCAGGTTGGAGAGACAGCTGGGTGAAAGGAGAGTAACTTGGTGGAGGAATAGTGAAGCCTGTGAGGTACTTTAAGGGCAAACTCACACTAGGCTCAGTTGCCCTGTACTGTGCTTAAGCACGATTGTCCCCCCTCCCCGTTCCCGTGCTGGCCTGTATTTACACTGCTCCAGGACTAACTGGGCCTTAGCACACTCTTGTACATAATGTCGTTATACAACACAAGCATGTGCAAAAAGAAATGGGATGCCGAGTTGCGTCCAAGTGGCACATCTGAGAACAACAAAGAAAACATGACAGCTACTTTACTGACTTTGTGGCTTATTTTGAGTTATTTTAGTCAGGTGCAGCATACATTGAAGTACCGGTAGTTGATGACGTTAGTTGAGTTGGTGAAACTTCCCAGGTATCATGACTGACTACCACACCAAGGTCCTTTTTTCCCAGGCTCCCATTGGTTCTGCATGGAAACAGGGTTATGTGCTGTAAAAGATTTAAAAAAATCTAGGGACTACTTACTTTGAGTCAGAGCTCTGGTTCATCATTACTGTGTTAAAACAGATTTGATTAAATATTGATGAAGAGCTTTCTAGCCTGATCTCCAGAGAATCTTTGACTTTACTCTGACTTTAATGAATCAAGCATGTCTCTTAAAATAAAATATCCTCTTTAAAGTTTAGGTAACTAGTTTTATTTCCTTTCTAAGAGTTTAAACCTCTCTTTTGGAGAAGATCATTCACTTTTTGTATTGATTTCTTCTTGTATTTCACGAAACCTTTAGGTTCACCATGGAGACTGGTTCGGAGGTAAAGCTGTCGGGATGGCTGTTTTAAACATTGGCAGCCTGATTGCCAACGTCTATGTTACTCATGTAAGCTTTTTCCTTACTACATTTCTCAGCCTTACCTGTGGGTTGTGCACACATATTGATAAATATGCTGTTGTCCTTGCATATTGATTTTAGCTCCATGCAGAGTACTGCAGAGACAAGGATCATTACCTACCTCACAGAGTGGTTCAGGCCTGGGAGCTGCAGCAGTTCATTCGGTACACACTGCGTCTTTTCAACATGTAGCATGAGACACTGTTTGTTTCCTCTGGTGTAGGTGTGCACATTTTTCTCCAGATGAATTTAGGGATACTGAAATATTTAAAGCAACAACTCTGCACCAGCTGAATGTCTTCCTCATCAGTAATAGGCTTTGTTGTGTGTTATAAGTAATCATGTTTTTCTTTTAGTCATACCTCTGCTGGAGCAGATGTGGTGATCTTAGGTGGGGACCTCAACATACACCCTCAGGACCTGGGCAACAGACTACTGAGGACTTACACAGGACTCAAAGACTCGTATTTAGAGACTCCGAAGTTTGAAGTAGGAAGATAACACAGTGCAACACAATACTCTTTATTATTTTGTCTACTAGAATCCAGTAGTTATTATACCTATGAAATATTAATCCATGGTACTTCAAACATCTCACAAACACATCCTCAGACAGGACACTTGGTCAGAAAGTATTTTCTTTTAACTGTAAAGCTTTATTAACTGTCTCCCTGTCTCAAAACATTAAACCTGTAAGATTTGGTCCTTGCCAGCAGAAACAATGGTGAATAAACTAGAGGCAGGTTGTAAAGATTTTAATCCATAACATGATTTTGTGTTGCAGGGATGTGATGAGGGTTTGACTCTAATAGCAGACAACCCGTTCATCAGTAAAAAGGAGCTCGGCCCCTTTGAGAAGGGAATTCGAATCGACTACATCCTCTTCAAGGTGGGTGAGATCTTTGTGTACTCACAGGTGGTGTATTTTCATGTTAACTCAAGATGTTGTGTGTTTTGACTTCCAAATACTTACCTTTTATTTGTTTATTTTCAGGGTTCTCCTAAAACAGACATCTCTTGTGATTTCATGTGCACCACCAAAGGCTCCATCCCTGACCATCCGTTCCCGTACTCCGACCACGAAGCTCTGACGGCTGAACTCAGGCTGAAGACACACACTCCATCTGACACTGGCAGTGACAGCCAATCAAAGAAGCAGGACTCTCCTGCAGGTATTTTTTATTTTTTTTATTTTTTATAAATGGATTGTTATTGGGATGCCAGAAGCCTAATTAGAATGGGAATAAGTTCCAAGTTGAGACCTCTGGTGATGAAAAATGAAGCCAATGGGGAAGTGCAAAAACTGCAGTAGCTCAAGTGTTCACTTGAGGCTGGCTCCATAAGCCAAAGAATCCCTGTTAGGTCCCATCTGAAAATGCAAATGTTCATAGCAGAGATGATCGTGTTTACAGCCTGGGTCAAAAACAGGTTTTGGTCACGTCTTCATTGGTAAAAACTACACAGGGAGAGTTTTTGTATAAGTCATATGTAATGAAAGCTAAGAGTTTTGCATAAATTTGCTTAAGCAGGCGCATGACTGAGTTCACTGACAGGAGGAATTGTTGTAGCTGTTTTCCTGGAGTCTTAAGGCCCACCTCTGCTTCACCTCTTTGCCTGTTTCTAGATTGAAAGTTAGGTTGAGATAGTATTTCCAATATGGCGGCAGCCATCAATGGGCTTTAAAACATTTCTTTAGAAACCACTAAGGGGCGTCACTGAGACTACATCCTTGTTTTATACTGTCTATGATTATTCCTGATGACAGTGGTTGTTTTTTTTACCACCGTTTGTGCTGTCAGTGATTTCCTGTTTTGCAATAAGGAGGAGGTCCTCCTACAACTTTAATCAGATCTAGATAGTATCTATTTCAATTGGATCTTTCTAACCAAATAAATAAAAGCTCGGTTGTGGTAAATGCAGCTTTGCAAATGTGTTGGAGTCACCAGAAGAGCAAGAACTTGTAGAATCTCTGTGAATGAGCTGCTTTAACGTGAGCACTGCTGTTTTCTTTTGGCTTGTCCTGCTTTTTGTCCACATCAATTTCAAACCACTTCCTGTAATTGCATGCTGGTTGAAAAGCTGTCTGGAAGGATGAGTGAAATTAACAGGGATCACAGAGAATATTACGTGTAATATGGTAAAGTTAATCCAATCAGAGTTTGGCTGTGGAAGAGAGACACGGAGCTGCTTTGAGATTCCTGACATCCCCTCTGTCTCCTGTTTGGTTTGTGTCTTCAGAGAAAGTGGCTGAGTTGGTGGATATTGTGACAGAGGCGCGTACAGAAGTCAAGGTGGGTTTGCACTATGCTGAGAGGATGCGCTACACAGCAGCACGCACCGGAGTGATGGGTTTTGCTCTGCTGATTCTTGAGCTGGCCATCGCTGCTGTTCCCTGTCTGGCTCTGGGAGCAGAACAACCTTTCCCAAGTACCTCCTTCTACCTGCTGGCTGCACTGTGCTTCGCCATCCTGCTGACCACCTCTCTGCTGTACATCTTCTACACCATGGAGCTGAAATCCCTGCAGGGGGCTGAGGACCAGATGAGGCTGGCTGTAGGAAGTCTGCAGGAGAAGCTCAGGGGGTTTCCTCTGGCTCAGCCACACAATCCGCAGAGGAGGCCCCCAGAAGGCCAGGAGCCCAAAGCCTTTGACCCAGAGGAGTAATACAGGAGTCAAGTGGAAGTGGGCTACAGTAATGCGCCTTAGAAGTGAGCTTTAAGATGAATGTTTGAAGGAGCCATTTACCCTCTGAATGTGTTATATGCTCTTGAGATTAAGATCTGTGCTGCTGAATTAAGTAGTTTTTGAAGGACATTTCTGAAAGAAGTGCAGGACACATGCTTTGACATTTTTTAATACTTTTTATATACTTGTCTTTAGCCTATTTTTAACTATTGTATGCACCTCAGCAAAGATCCTTCCCTTCACGTAGTATACGTCCGTGCTACTGCTTTTCTTTAAGGCCAGAAATGTGATGATTTGTGTTTTTTTAAAGCCTCACGTCCGACTTGCATTCCATCCTTTAGTAGTTTCAGCGGGACCAGTCGTTTCTGTTTTTAAATTCCAGTCCACCACGAAGAAATCTAAATGGCTTCAGATTGCTTCCTGATTGACTTACAGAAAGTCGCCCTGCGGTCTCTATTGCAGGTAAGATAAGAAGGACACTCTGATGGATGGAGTTTTACATTTAGGCCAGTAATATTTGTATTTATTTTTTTGGCAGGGTGCATCACTGAGAGCTTCCAGTAGCACCTAAATGCACCCGTTTAGACTTTACACAGTTAGTGTAAAAAAAAAAAGAAAAAGGAAGAAGAAAAAAGGGACGACTCCTTTTTCATTTTTCCCTTATCATGCCTACTGTCTTGCACTTGAAAGTATCTGTATGTTATAGACAATCTACACTCCTCTTTCTAGAAGTAAAACAGCTGGAATGCACTACAGTCTTATACTCTTTAACTTTTAACCTCGTCCTTTGACGTGTTTTACAAGACATCATGTACTGTAGGGGAAATTATAACTGCTTAATATGTCCTTAGTGTGCAGTGCACTCACTTGACTAACCTGACAAACAACTTCCTTTTATGTGTGCCTAGAAATTACCTAATGTTCTGTATCACTTTTAAACAGTGCTGTGACTCATCAGGAGCCGAGAAATGATGGATGATTTTTGAAATTAAATCAACTTTAATTGAGAATGTTCAGCTGTTAAATGTGACGGGCATTATTATGAAAGCAATAATAAAAGAATCTATTCTCAAGCCTTGTGACTGCTGTGGTGATCAGTGTGCAGCTGAAAAGTCCATCTGTGGTGATACACAGCAGATCCTCACATTCACCACTAGAGGGCAGTGTCAGTACAAAAGAAAGGTTCATATGAGCATTTCTTCCAAGTGAAAAACCAATTTGGCTCCTGAAGAGCAATGACAAAACAAAGGTGACAACGTCGACAGAGAAAGTGTGTTATTTACCAGATCCCACATGCCAGCTAGCACATTTACTGTAAGCCCTGAGGGCAAGAGCACCCAGGGCGTGGTGCATTTCTTTTTTTTCTTTTTATCAATGTGAGTTTCATCGATACATTGACACCAGAAAAAAAAAAACACCACTTTAAGTACATCAGAGGAGTTTTGCCATTAATAAAGAAACAAGAAGACTGTTGAGCTGCAGACATTTCAGACTGCACAACACGACTCTGAAGTGTAATAAATACTGACATTAAAAGGATACAAAACAAACACAAGTTAGCCCACATCTTACTGGAACACTTATTTGATCATATATACAAAAACTCCGTCATTGGGTTTTCACAGAAGATGATAAAGTATTCTAATCAGAAAGTAAACAATCGTTGATTTATTTGACGGACAGCTGAAACACTTTGAGTAAAGTGTCAAATCTCTCGTGCAACCTTAGTCACAACTTCATTAAGTACAGAGCAATCATTTTTTTTAGGCTACATCTAATTAAGGTGCTTGAATCTTTTAATAGTGTGTTTCAACAATAGTTTTATTTCGGTTACTTGCTGGATAAATATAGTCAATTTAGAGCAGGTGTAAGAGCTCATGGAGGCTATTTTTACGCCCTGTAGTAAGTTACTGGTTTAACATGTTTCTGCATCTTTTTGACTAATTCACTCACTTTTAAAAAGCCATGGGGAAGGCTCAACCTACTATGAGCAGGTTTAAATTCAGTCAATTAATAAATAAATTCGTCAATTAATCTCTGTGATAGCATTATAATAACTTACAATAATAGCACTAAAGGCTACTCAAGTTTATCCTCTTTCTCATTTGTCATAATCCAGTGTGCTGTGTGTTGGTTGTGCAACATGTTTGATTAGTTACGGTCACATGGCTGTATTAAAGGGCTGTAGTAGCTTATATTGACCTCTGCATGACGGACTGAAACCTTCTTTGTTGGTTTCCAGAGAGAGATGATTTAGTACAGCAGTAGATAAAGTACTTAGATTATTTTCCTTAAATACAAGTCTGAATATTATGTATAATATGGCTCAGGCTGTCAGGAAGCATGAAGAGCAAAGTGGTCAGAAGACTAGAAAGGTGTTGCACAATGCAGTCCATTTATCATATAGTATTGCATTATTCCATGATAGCTAAAGGCAAGCATGCAAATTGTAGTCAAAGTGAAAGTAGAGAGGTATTTAAAACAATACAATATCACAATGTACTCAGGGAGTTGTTTTTAGTATAGAAAATAGACGCGTGGAAAGTAGCTAAAAACATCAATCAAAGTTCTGTGATTTAAAATATTTAGGGTACTTTGATATGCTTTGGATAAAAGCGTCTGCTAAGTGAATTGTAGCTTATATGTCTTAAGTTTTTCCCATATCAGCTTCTTTTAACCAGTAGCTAGTGCATCTAAGGCTATTAGTGTACTTACTGCACTAGCCTTAATTCCAGAGAGAGGTTTTGTTATTTGTACTGCACTACTTTGATTTCACAGTTGTTGTCATTACTACGACGTTACTGAAGATTTATATAACACAATACAATGATATAGCTGTCAAACACAACAGACTTTAACAGTTATATAAGTGTTAAACTCTTGTGTGTTTAAAGTACGAGTCATGTCATGTCTTGATTCATACGTGCATGAAGCTGTAAGCAGTTTAACCTATGTGGCTTTTCTTCTTTTAAACTTTCGTCTTGGGGTTTATATTTTAAAAAAACAGTTTAATGTCCTCCAAGTCTTAAAATAGTCAAGTCAATATTTCACAACAACAAAACTTTAAAGTCCAACAATTTCTTTTTCTTAGCAGACCCCCCCCCCCCCCCCCCCCCCTTCATCACCACAGGACTTAATACACCTGACAGCTGTATGAAGCTCTACCTGAACAAGAGAAACACAACTTATCACCTTTACATCAGTCATAAACATGTCATGTCATATTTCATGTCAAACATACATGGATCAAAGGGGAAATGCTGAGCCAGTGTTTCTTATTGTAGAGAATGTTTTATTTTGAGGTTTTCTTTTTAATCGTTGTGACTATGAAGTGACGATCACATCAGAGTTGATCTATTGTAACAAAACTAAAGTGGGCGGGAGTATTGGACAAAAGGGCTGATTAGAGGTCCCAGTTTGTAGGTATGCTTTTTCAATGATATAGCACACTTTGAGAATCACTGCTCTACAGCACAAGCGTCCTTAGTTGCACATTAGTACCTCTGCGGTATTTCCTTAAACTGTTTGCCCTTGGGGGTCATGTTAACCAGCTTCACAGGTCCTTTAAGTGTTTGTCAAGACAAGTCAGAGAAAGTGCGTAGGCTAGTGAAAGTTAATGAGCCAGCCCTCAGTTCAGAGTGATAGCCTCAGTTTAGTCTCGTAGGCGTTTAGTGTTTGTTGGGCGCGGTCTAATGAAGCAGGCAGGGCAGGGCAAGGTGCGCTTTTATTACTTCAGACGAACTCACCGACTACGCAGGCTGACTGAGTGGCTTCCTGTTTGAGCCTCCTGTGGACACTGGTGAATCGGCGACCGGCGACGGACGGTTTTTAAAAAAGAAATAAAAAATGACGAGTCTAGACCCGCTGAAATCAGTCATTGCCATCAATAATGTGGACGACACTTCTCTGGCTCTGCCGTCTGTGAATCAGTTCACTTCAGGACAACAGCGCGTCCTGGAACAAGTGCAGACTCTCAGGAGGACCAAGTCGAGAAAGTCCAGCAGCAGGAGCGGATCTACTTCTTTGTCTCCAACAAGTAAGAGCAGACAGCACTGTTGTTCACACTCCAGGGACAGAGATGTACAGTAGACTACTGCATGTACACAGATCAGCACTTATGGGGGGATGCTGTAGCATCTTCGAGGAACTTGAACATCTTATTGTGAAAACTATTCAGGATCATTCTAGTCGGCCTATTGTTCTATAAAGTAACACCAAATTGACCCAGACCTCAATGTTTGGAAGTGAATGTACAATGCATCTGTTCTGTAGTGTCCTTGTGATGTCGCAGGATGTTTTTATTTGTGTAATCTGGACCTCCTCCTCATTGGAAGTGGAGACACAATATTCAGATTTCAGTTGTAGTGTTGACTAAGTTGTGTTTGCTTTAATTGTTTTTGGGACATTTCTTTTGAAGAATTATTTCCTGTTAATGAACGTGTCAGAAAATACTATTATACTATATACTAAAAGTATAAGAATCTAAATCAGGTAAAAGAAAAGTGGTCAATCAAAGTGGTGATAGCAACTCTTAATGCATTATATTTCAAATCCTTGACATGACACTGAGGTCAAGTTTTTAATCCTGTGGAAGTCTTCATTATTACACACACTTTCAGTATACTGAAGAATGAATTTGCGTGGATTTGTAAGTTAGGCTTCGGGACGTTTCCATGTGAAGAAGGCCTCAGAGTACCTGTCAAACTGTAGACTAAGCTATTCACTTATTTGTGACAAGAAATGATTTATGATGACCTTTTTTATTTTTTAGAAGATACTCCTGAATCTTGTTCACTGTTTTATATTTTTTTAAATCATCAAGATGAAACACTTTAAAAACAAAATAAGAATAGTTACTTCCAGCGTCTCCACCAGAGGGGAAGTATGATTTTTAAATTAAATACGGTTCTCTTTAGATAAAGGCCGCAAGAGTTAACTGATTAAACATTGAAAACAGCTCATGTGAAATAATAAATTATAATTTGCACTTTCTTCATTACAGTCAGTTTGCGTGTTTTTCTACAGATATAAAGTAGGTCATTACGTATTTGCGTACTTTTTCCCCGTTGTTTTTGGACTTAAAGTCCTCTTTAAGTGACATGAAAACTCAAGCTCAAGACCAAAGACCAGACCTGCAGCCGAGAAACTGAATTACAGTTTTTCCTTTTACGTAAAACAGAGGTTATACATCACATACACTGATGTCAGGCACATAATATAACTGATGTCAGGTATGCACAGTACATATGATAACAGCTGATAAAAGTCCACGTTTCTCCTCAGGCCCTGCATATGACAGTGTGTTCGTAGATGGCTCCAGGACAAGTGCAGCTAGTGGAAGTGCCTTCTTTGGGAACGGATTTTCTAAAGCTGTAAGTTATGGAGTTTTTCTGTATTTTTATTACACCACTGACTGGCAAGTCTGTCTCCTCTTCCCGGTCTTGTTATTATCGTCAGTGTTGTCATGGAGAATAAATATTCTTCTGTAGGACGGCTTTAGTAACTACCGAGGGCTGTTTCTCATATTTGTGGGCTTTCAGCAAACTGGGGAGGATTTTTTCTTTCTTCTGCTCTGAACAAATGACGCAAATAGTTTTATTTTGCTGATTTTGTTGGTGTTTTTTTTTTAATGAGTTAATACCTTGGAATGAGCTTTTTTTGTACAGTGTTTACTGTATTTAAGATAGCACTTAGGTGAGGGCTGCAGATGAACTATTGAACATCTCAGTGGCCAAGTTGGAATCTTCCATTTGCTGAAACGCATCACGTAGTAAAGCATTAAATCCCCATATTAAAAAAAGTGTTGAACAGCAGAAATATTGAGTCAGAAGAAGTCGAGTACTGCAGTTTTGCATTACTGCCACATTCAGGTTTTATTCTCTCTCATCCATCCAACGTAAAGCCGTCTTTACAACCCAGTTCTCCTTTTATTCCTAAATTACCAATTTATGCTCCATTGAAAACATCTCTACATTCTTGTATACTTTTAATCAGGGCCTGACTGATATGGGGATTTTTAGGGCTAATACCGATATTGGTAATGGTGAGAAAAAAGGGCAAAATGGCATTCATAATAAACAAATGTATTCTTTGGCTCTGCAGCTCACTTTGGAGAAGAACATCAACCGTCAGGTCGTCAACAACCATACAAGATCCACTGTGAAGAAGAACGCTGCAGCTTCTAACTATACCTATGAGAAGAGTCTAGGTGCAGGCGGCTCCATGGCAGTTGGGAAAAACACCACTAGCCGCAGCGAGCCAGATCTGGGCTGGCAGCGCTCTATGCCAAAACGCTCCGGGCCTTCGCAGATACTCCTCTCAAACATGAGCCAGAGCAAGATTGAAAGGTCCAGAAGTCAGTTTATAAAGGGCTCCACATCACAGTCCCAAATACAGCATCAGATTCAGACTCATAGCCAGCCTCAGTTTCAGACCCATAACCAGGCTCAGATTCAGAGTCATAACCAGGCTCAGATTCAGACTCATAGCCAGCCTCAGTTTCAGACCCATAACCAGGCTCAGATTCAGAGTCATAACCAGGCTCAGATTCAGAGTCATAACCAGGCTCAGATTCAGAGTCATAACCAGGCTCAGATTCAGTCTCCGACTCGGCCGCAGCCTATTTTCACCGCTGTGAACGGCACAGGTCTCACCAAAACAAACACTCAGTTTGTGTGCAGCAAAGTTGAAACATTGAAAACTCTCCCAAAGTCTCCGGTTACCGAGAGTGCTACCATAACAAAAGTAGATTCTGGGTGAGTATTTCTTTCACTGACATGAATTAATTTTATAGATCTTGTGAATAAAATTCAGACCAACAAACCATTCTTTCATGTTACTGTTCGTCTTGCAGGTCAACTGGAAACAGTGGAGCTGCAGACATCACCATAAAGGAGGCTGTGGAGTATCTGTCTAACTCTGACGAGACGTATCAGCACTGCGGCGCATCCTTCATACAGCACAATACTTTCATTGATGACAAGGCCAAAGAGGAGGTGCGGTGCTTTGTTATCTTATCAAGTTCAGCTGTTAATAATTTCCATCTGGGTGTAACTTGAGAGTTAGTGTGGAGGAGAGTTTGACAAATAGCACTGAAGGAAAGTGGAGGGAAAATGTCGGATGTATTTTCCTGCCAAATTTGAGTCATTATCTACTCTCACCATGTCAGCAGATGCTTATGTCTGCGTCCTAAAGTTAAATTTTCATTCTGAAGTGAGATATTTCTCGAATTAGGTCACGCTGAACAAGGTTGGATCGAGACCAGAAGGAATGTGTTTTTTAATCCTTTATGTACTTCCATTCAGAGGGAACCAGATAACAAACTGTACTAATCCAGTTGAGCTTGAAATTGACTCAACTGATCAACTCAACTGAGGAGCATGCACCAAAACGGGAATTTTTTCCAGATAATTTTTAACATGCATGTCTATCAAAGAAGCTGCCGAAATAGGCTGCTGGATAGCCTAGCGGTTATGTCCCATGCTCCATGTACGGAGGCTATTGTCCTTATTACAGTGGCCATGGCTTCGATTCCGACCTCAGCCCTTTGCTGCATGTTATCTCCCCACTCTTTCCTCCCAACATGTCCTGTGTCTCTTCAGCTGTCTTATCTAATAAAGGCAAAAATGCCTCAAAAATGTCTTTAAAAATAGAAGATGCAAAAATATCTTGCACGTACCTGCTTGGATTTGATAGTTCAGTCCAGCCAAGGCTCTGTAACACATTAGGTGAGACTGTAAGAGGTTTATTTCATACTTTGGACACTGTGTCTGTGAGAGCAGCTAAGGTGCCAAGTATTAAAAGCAGAACAATGGCTTGCAACCTCAGAGTGTGCCTTTCACAGCTGTTGATAATGTTTGCATTGGCACGTCTGATAAGCAGCAGCCGAAACAAACATCATAAGTGACCCATTATTCCTCCTCAGAGGCTGTAAACACAATCTAAGGGCCTGTTGAGAACTTTGTAATATGCAAAGCTTAACAACACATTATAGGGCTGGTAAAGAGTCACCTTTGCTGAAGATAAATAATTGTAAGGGTCAACACTCGCTCGCACAGCAGAGAGAATCTCGTAGTACAGTTCAGGCTCAGTTCAACTGCAGGCTCAGTTCAACTGAGGTAGCACTCCACAGAAACCACAAAGACACGCCTCCCACAATTACTGCCTCTCACTCCTCTGTGGCATTTTACAAATATGCAGTGAGGGAGAGATCTCACAGAATTTGAGGTATTTTGCCTTTTTTTTTTTTCTTAATTGCTTGTGCTCAACAACGTTTTACTTTGTCGAATACATAACAGAGCAACTGGTTTATTTGTTAACAGCACAGCCATACAAAGTTATGTGATTGGATGATAAAGGCTGCTCTGTTTCATCAGGTCAATGCTTCAACTTGAGCCTGTAACATTAGAAAATGTCCAGTTTGCATTAGCATTTAGCTTCAATATGGCCTTGTTAGACTTCCCATGAGTCAACTCCACCATAAGCTATTAAAACTACTACGTACAAAAAAAGGCCACTGCTGAAAAGGGACCCTACATAGTCACATTTCCTATTTTATTTAGCAGCTTTGCCACTGACTGAGCTATTTCCCAACTGTAACTTTGTGTTGACTGTTGAAAATGATTGTTTCCCTCAGCTGTGTGAACTCATGACACCCTCTTGTTTTGCAGGTGTTAAAGCTGAGTGGGATCCCTCCTCTGGTGGGTCTTCTACGCAGTCCCAGTGTAAGAGTGAACCAGACGGCCTCAGCTGCTCTGCGTAACCTGTCCTTTAAAAGCAACAATAACAAGGAGGAGATGCATCGCTGCGGCGGCATCACCGAGGCCGTGGCTCTGCTCAGAGAGACCGACTCTGTGGAGATACAGAAACAGCTGACAGGTACGAGTGAACTCTGAAATATGCGACAATGCATTCAGCTTCTTCTTGAGTTTCGTCGCACCACAAAGTGTGAATAGAGCTTAAATCACGTTGCCAAAATCAACTTGCTTCTGTGCGAGCAGTGAAGCTAGTATTGATTTGGATACATTTGTTCTGTGGTTAAAATATGATTGCATCTGAACAGCAGGCACATCCAGAAAATCTCGTTCTCACCCTGCCATCAGCCTCAAGTCAAATGTACACGAATGTTGAATCTATTAAAACAATATGAGTGTTAAATATTTTTTACTCAAGCAGTGAGTAAGTATTTGTTCTGCTTAAAGAGCTAATGTTGACCTTTCTCCTTCCAGGTCTCCTGTGGAATCTGTCCTCCGTGGACAGCCTGAAGCCAGACCTGCTGAAGAGCGCTCTGCCGGTCTTAATGGAGCGCGTGATACTGCCTTACACAACAGGTCCTGACCAGGCCAACAGTGACCCCGAGGTCTTCTTTCACGCCACCGCTTGTCTAAGGTAAGCAAGAAACTCCACTTAGCGTCTTATGTCGCGTCCGTTTCTTTGCTTTAGCTTTCATATGCTGATCATGTTTCCTCTGTGCGGCTCATGACAAAGCTGAAAATACACTATCATGTATTTAAATTACACAGCTTTACATTACAACAGATGCACGTATCAGACATGCACCAGGGAAGTGTATAACTTTTCATGCTTTAGAAATGTATCCCTGCAAAGGTCAAATTCATTTGTATATAGGTTGGTACATACGTATACTGTATGTAAATACGTGGTATATGTATTGTACCAACCTCCATTCAATCTGCAGAGTCCCTTTCAGCCTTTAAGAAAAAGCTGAAGATCTTTCATGAACACTTACACACTTAATAAGGACGCTACTGATGACAATGATGATATTTAGGATGTTGTTGATGCTGTTTAGCATTCTCATGAGAAACTGTTCATGTTGTTGTTGATGATGATGACAATATATATATATATACATATAAAATAATGCTTTGCCTCTGTGCACTGCCTGTCAGCACCTTTTCAGACTTACTGCCGTTGTTTCCTCCTCTCTTTAGATCCTTGCTTGTGTTGTACTTACTCTCTGATGTACGTCGCTTGGATAAAAGCGCCTTCTAAATGAATTGTAGAATTGTAGAGTATAATAACATGCATGATGACAGATTCATGATAAGCCAACACTATAACAAGCCATGTAAAGAATTGCTTGCTCTGCATCACAAACACGTTGAATTAGTCATCATGGAAGCGAACACTGTCACTTTAAATAACTTCCTTAGTAATAGTAATAAAAGTACTTCTACAACAACACTCTGTCAAACACCTGAACCCTTCAAACAGTTCATATCTAGGTGGGTAGGGTTGTAATGAGCATGATGTTCTTGGTTTCAAAGTAAAGGGAAACACAGATTTTTTCAAATACAAGTTCAATAAAGTGGATATATTGTTTATGTAGCATGTGCTAATTTATGAGCTGATTTATTTGATCCACCCCTTGAACAAATATTTGCAGTATTTTACTTTGATTAAAAAGGACCTTACATTAAATGAGATGTAGTTTGATTCTGAAACTCTGTATTAAACTCTGTTGTTCAAACTAACATTAATGTTAATAGTTCTAGATAGATGATTACATTTTAGGAGGCGTGACTTTGGCATTGTGGGGTTTTTTTATGTAGCGGTGCAAACTTGCACGTACTGACAGGTGTTGCTCAATCTTTCCAGGGACTTTGTTGATATAAATATATTTTCTTATTGCACAAAGATGAAGACAAACTCTTACAGTCTTGTCTGCAAAGGTGTTTGCCTCTTAAGTTGCTGCTTAAAAAAAACAAGAGATCATCAGGCGGGAGCGTGTGAAGGCTTATTTATGACCCTCCTTGGAAATCGATGTGCGTCACACGATCTTCTATAAATCGACTAAAGGGTGTTACGTAATATTTACAGTCTATGGTTACGACTTAATCCGTAGTTATCATGTCTTCTGTGTGAGCCATTCATGTCGGAGTGATGAGAAAGATTGAACTAACTTCCTGATCCGCTCTGGGAAAGTTGTTAATGTTTGACTACACTGTTGCTTTCTTTTATTCACTTCCTTGATCGTACAACATTACTGTTTTTTGCTTTCAACGCCATGACGAATCCTATCAGCCAAACTTTTATAACATCCTTTCTTATTAACTTTGACATGATTGGTTCAAACTGTGTCAATCTGTTCCTGAGTATGTAATTGTGAATACAATCTGTGTGTTCATAAAAAGACACCTCATACCTCTTCCTTTTAACCTCCACTTAATGTGGATTTCTGTTTTCTCTTGTATGTAAACAAGAATGTAAAACATCTTTCTTTTGCACAGAAACATCAGCAGTGCAAAGCAAAGCAACAGACAGGCGATGAGAAAATGTCGCGGTTTGGTCGACTGTTTGGTCAGTTATGTGAGAGACTGTGTGGACCCAGGAAGGCCAGATGATAAGGTAAGGGTTAATTTATACTGCCAGCTCAACTGTGTCTACTCTATCGCTCTGTCTTTGTTACTCTCTCTCCCTCTGACACTTGAAATGTGTCTGTCATCCCAAAAACGGATCTTTCTGAAATTGGAATATCTAATAAGGGCTTAGAAGGACAGTCAGAGCTCATAAACACACACAAAGGCTGCAGATATGTTGGAAAGTTGTACAAAGGGCCAAGCATATAAATGCATGAGGATTTACTTTAGATACATGTTGAAGGAGGTAATTGTAACTGTTGTGATTTTGTCTGCATTCAGCTCTTCTTGAGATCAATCGACTGACTATGCAGCGAGGAGCCGCAGTTTAAAGTTAAGCTGCTTGAGCCATATTTAGCTGATTGTTGTGATTTGCAGAGAGAAACAGTTCTACTGCAAGAAACACATCGCTGAGTCATAGAGTCATACTGTGGTTGTGCTCTGAAATCTTGTGCAAACCTTCCTTTAGAAAACTAAAAAGCTCTTGTCTGCATATGTCTTATTCCTGTGAATATCAGTTTCTTCTGATTGAGTTAAACATGTAAGTCCTAAACAGGACTAAGCCAGAGATGTTTTTTAATACAGAAACGTAAAGAACTAAAACAGAGTACAAATGGGACACACATTTATGAGATTGTTTTTTTTTTATTATTCCAGAACTTCTTCAAAGTGTTTTACTGCAGGAAAAGAAGTCAAATATTGTCTTAATTTCTCAGCCTCAAATCTCTTTAATGTTACTAATTTCTGGGTTGCAGCTTAAATAAAGGAAAAGTATCTCCATTCACAATAGCCTGAGAAATATTAAGTTTCCAGCTAACAATTACATTTACAGGGATGGTGCAAAGTAACAGCCAATCCTTCACTGTCAAATAATCCAATTAAATATCTTACAAAGCAAAACAATAGACTGTGGGAAAGTGCTCGACAACTAAATGGAGGTGTTGGCCTTTCTGTGTGAAGTCAAGGTTCAACACGTCGAGTATTACAATTGCTCTTGTGTTGTGTTCTACCTGTCGAAACAGTCTGTGGAAAACTGTGTGTGCATCCTGCACAACCTGACGTTCCAGCTGGAGGACGAGGCTCCGGCTCTTTTCAGCAGGATCACAGCTTTTGTCAAAAATGTGAACAAGAGCCCGACTTCAGGTGACAGCGGCCCCATCGGCTGCTTTGGTCCGCAGAGCAAATCACCAGAACAAGAGGTGAGACGACAGCTGAGACCAACTTACAGTATATACTGATGCCCAGGGGATACTTGTAGTTATGACAGCGAATCAGGAGTACCTGTTGATAGTACCTACAAGTACCTGTCAGTTTGTCGAGACAGTACCTGTCAGCATGCATACTGTCATTAATCCTATTCCTCAGTGTGGCTTGTCGGGTAATTGTATAAACATTAAGGCAGTAATGATTACATTAAATCTTTTTAATGGCTTTAAGCTGGCCTGTAAAACTCTGTGCACTGATTCCTGAAGGTGATACCTTTTTCCTTTGTATGAAGTCTTTTGACAAGATAAACACACGTCACAAGTGTTGCTACTTTGCTTCGAGCACAGGGACAATTATTTTTATTTTTTTTATCATTTAGATTTACTTTTTTCCCCCCTCAGTAACCTTAGAGTAAATAGTTACTACTTTTTTTTAAGTAAATGATGTTTCAGCTTGTGCTGAGGATGATCTGTCTCCTTGCTGTTCTAGCACCACTTTGACTTCCCAGTCGTTGAGGAGCCACAACCGAATGGAGCGGGTTGGCTGATTCACTCCAAAACCCTGCAGAGTTACCTGTCTTTGCTCGCCACCAGCCAGCAAGAAGAAACACAAGAAGCCTGCTGTGGAGCGATGCAGAACCTCACCACTCAAGACGGCATTGTAAGAAAAGAAAGAAAAAACACTGTAATGTTGCATACTGACCAGGACATAAGAAGAATTAATAGGAAAAACGTTACATTTTAAAATGTATTATTACGTTGAATTCATGCACTCAACCCGGGCTTTTCTGTATTCACAGGTCTCCAATGTAATGAGCCAGATCATTGTGCAGAAGCTAAATGGCCTGAAAGTAATCAGTCCCCTTTTAAAGTCAAACAAAGTCAGCCTGCAGAGGAATGCAGTGGCTTTGGTAGGAAACCTGACCAAGAACCCAAACCTGCACAATACCCTCGGTAAGAAGCAGGAGCAGGATAGAATTTCCATTAAAAACCCATCACCTGCTTGTTTTTTGTTTTTTATAATAAAACATTCAAAATACTTAAATATGAGAGAAAATAAATCTTAAGAGTCTAGGTTTTTGGCAGGTTGGAAATCGATGACTTGCAGTTCTGTAAGTGTTTGCTCACGTTAAACAGCTTTTGTTTGTCTTGTTTCTGAAGCTCGTAAAGCCCTCCCAGAGCTGCTGAACATCATCAGCGCGGGCACCAAGCAAGGGAACGAGTCTGACGATACATTATCCATGGCCTGCCAGACCGCCAACTACCTGCTTATGAAGGATCCTGAGATGGGCAAGCACATGTTAAACCAGAAGCTGATAAACTCACTGAAAGATCTCAGCCAAAACGAGTAAGGCTTCTTATAGAGAGAGTGTGCCTGCCTGTGAACTAGATAAGATAATACACGACACAGGGAATACCTATGACTCACCAGGGATTATGTTTCGCAGACATGTTAGATTTCCACAAGTCCAAACTGAACTTTAATTATTGGTTTCCTTCCTTTTAGATATCTTCCAAAGTCTAAAAAAGCTTCAGCTCTGCTCCTCTACAATCTCTGGTCAGAAAAAGATTTGCAAGGCTTCCTGAAAAAGGTGAGTTGAATCATAACCCTGATTGCCAAGATCTGTCAGGGTTTGGGTGTGTCCTCTCTCTTTTTGCTACCCTCAGCTAAAGCGTCCACACCTCTCTCAGGTATTTGTGAGAAACTGAAGGAGGAAGGTTGAAGGGATTAGGCAGAGTTCTCAGGAAGTGCGCAGCCAATATAAGTGAGAAAGAGATACAGCTTTGGAATCTAGCAGCTCAGGTTCAAAGGAACACATGTAGGACTGTGTTTGCACTTGTAAGACAGCATATTAGAAAGATACATTATGCTGCTTCTGAGGGTACGTGTACATTTTAACCTGTGAAATAATGGACATGGCCACTACAACAGTCATGTGATAATAGTGGAGTCGATGTCGACTAGTCGCTGATTTAGTTATCAATAAAACCAAAGGCGAAGGGAATGCTTTGCAACCAGCAAAAATATTTATTTGTAAAACATACTCCATGTGCTGCTGAAAGAAGACAGTTAACACATACAGAAACAGCTGTAATAAAGTATGCGACTACAACATGAATCGTCATCAAATGGGGGGCAAAATATGTTAAAATACTTCATGCATATATTGCACATCAACTTTTTGCTCAAATATAACTTTTGACAGTAAGTAAGTGAAGTAGCAAGAGTAACATCTATCATTCGCCTTATAATGTATAATCTTACGACCTTATGTAGTTCATGAAAGCTAAAACAGCGAAAACGTTTGCTCTCTTTTTTTGGTACCAGCTGTAAACATGCTGCTTCCACTTAAAAAACAATGTTATCAAGAAACGTCTGTGTTAACAGTTTGTTCATGTGTTTGCTGATGTGTCACTTTTTGTTTGTGCAGCATTATTTCTGAGATAGAACACTGATTTATGTTTTTCTATTTGTCCTGCAGCAAGGGATGACTAAGGCCTCATTTGTGAACGACATTACCACAGCGGCACTCAAGTCAGTTCAAATAGTGGATTAACTCTGCAGCCCAAACCCATCTCTGAAAGTCCTCCTCTGCCGAAACTCACATGCAAGTCCTCTGCACATCCACGGGGATGGAAACGCTCTGAAGGCGGAGCAGCATCGTCTTTCATTTCACAAAGACTTACAGATTTTTTACCATATAATCATTCCTTCATCTTAAAGTAACATACAGAAGCCCTGTAAATGCTGTAGGAAAATTGGGTGAAGGTTTATATGTAACATGTTAGCAACCACATTCAAACTTTAATTACCTTTTTTTTTTTTTTTTTTTTTTTTACTGCTGTCAAATGTCTTTAAATATAAATACTGTGTCTGTTCCTGTCTGGTTCCATGCGCTTGCTTTATAAGATTAGGGTTAAGATTTTATTTTGCACTAAAATCCCTGTTTGTTATATATCATAATATAACATTGTAAACTGAAAATGAATTACAGAAAATGTTCAGTTGTTAGATATTGTCATTTTGCCTTTAAGAACAGGGTCATTGTCTTAAGCAGTGACATGTGTGACATGTCATGTGTACATTTGATAAAGACAGCTTTTACAAACATGTATTAGTGTGATCTTGAATGGTTCACTGTGTGTCTTTAAGTGTTAATAAAGCCGGCAGAGATTTACCGTAAAAGTGAAAATGATTATTCTTGAGAACTTGAGCTCATCCTTAGTCATCGTCGTTGTTGCAGCAGAAAGAGTTTCAGTGAACCTCCTCACGTCTCATCACACCCCTCTCATGCTTGTGGCAGATGAGCTGCACATCTTTCAAATTCAGTTGCACTCCACCCAGATAATTTATCATCGAAGGCTTTAGAATGAGCTGTCATTTTACTACACTGCATTATGTAACCGAGGTGAAATGTAGTCCTCCGACAGAATCCAACAAAAGCCGTGAGAGATTTCTGGTGTCACCGGGGATATTTAGATTTACGAGGCTTTTAACAATCACTTTGCACTGTTAGAGGTACGATCTTCATATTCTAAGACAAATTAACTGACCTAACACTGCCAATTGCAATAACTGGTTTGCCATAGGAAACACTGACTGAGAAGTTTTGGCAAACACAATTCAACCTCATTAAACAAGGTGTGGCTTTATGTGTTCATCTTAAGTTAGTGCTCATCACAAAGTTCCCACAAGTGAAAGAACCAAAGTCTTAAAGGAAGGAAAAGTTTCTATTTCTGCTTTTTAAAGAAAGATTTTTATTTATTGAAAACACAACATCCAACGCGAAAGAACCAATTATTGGTTTCAGTTCCTCTTTTAGTAGAAATGACAGATTTATTGGTAGGGCATATAATTAAGTGTTACATAAGCACAGTTGTGTCAAATTGTATGCCCTTAAATGCTTCAGTCATTATGAATCACACACCTCCTGTCAAATCCCTGTTAAATAAACACACGCTGCAACACATCGCCTGATCAGGGTGCAATCAGAGATGCTCCTACAGGTGAAATCGGCATGCACTCTATTTCACAGAAAACATGTTGAAGAGTACACATTTGTTCTTGCATGTTTTATTATTTAAGCAGATGATGCCAGTGTTTCGCAGGTTGATGTCAGGTGTTACTTCCTCAGGCCGCGCTTCTTCCCCTTTGGACTAAGAATAAAGCTGAGTCAGCAGAAATCTTTAATACAAGCCAGCATACAACCTGCCTCATCTGTATTGCAAACTCAACCACCTTTCTTTGTACATGCATTAGTATTTTATTATGAGCTGTTTTGCTCATGCTCTTTGCTTTTTTATTTTGACTTGTAAATGTAATCTTTGTAAAGCGTAAAGTCACCTCCTGGTCCAGGTCTGACTCTACCTGCTGCACAGTTTCAATCAATGTTAAAATGTGGGCATGGATAAGTCCCAAACAGTTGTAAAATGAATGCCTTGTTAAGCCTTTTTAAATACATGAAATGCACATTTTCAGATTTATAAAGAAATGACTTTTCACAACTGCCTTCACGTGTTTCACATTCATATCATCTAAATTATATTACAGCTCTTAAAACGTGTTAAAGGTCACATATTATCCTCCTTTTCAACAAGTCTAAATACGTCTCTGAGCTCCCCAAAACATGTCTGGGAAGTTTCTTGTTATAAATCCACTCTAATCCTGTTTTTTTATCATGTCTATAAACCCCTCTATTTCAGAACAGGCTGTTTCTGTGTCTGTAGCTTTAAATTCAATCAAGCTGTGTTTGACCACGCCCCTCTGGAAAGGTTTGGGTGAGGGGTTACTGCCCTTTTTGATGTCACATATTTTGATTTATATTTATATTATTGCAGATATATTTATATCTGCAAACAGCCTGTTTGAGCACACATTTTCTGAAAAGTGGAGCAGGCAAAAGACAGAGAGGATGAACTTTCTCATATTTGGGTGGGTTTGTAGACAGACTGGGGACACATATTGTTAGAAAAACATGGTGAAGTGTATTTTGCTTAATATGTGACCTTTAAAGTCTGCAGAACATCTTCATCCTACTGATGCAAAGTAGTCACTCTCTTCAGCTGAATTTGAAATGTAAATTATTTTAGGAAAAATCATGTCAGAGTGGAAAGCCTTGGTCTGTACAAGCAAAATAACTTGATATAATGCCATTACTAACATTTTATTCAGAATTTCAAAATGAGCTGTTAGATGTTTTCTTGTGCCTGCATGAAACAGAAAAACAATGCAATTTTCAACAAAAGATACTGAAAAATTAGAGGTGTTTTAAATTCTGTTTGTCCCATCTTTGAACCCAAATAATTATCTACAGGCTCCTTCAATCGGTTCGACCCACAGGTTGGGAACCACTGCTCTGCAGAAAGCTGCTGCTGGCCTCAGATACTGTAGCTACAGTACTGAAAGCTTAACAGCAGTCTGTTTTCGGAGGGGGATTTGGGACCAAATAGTTTCCTGCTATCTTTATCTTCTGTTGCTACCTCAGCTACAAGACTCCTGCAACTTCCATATTATTATTATTCTGCTGCGACAAACTCTGACCTTTTACAATTTATGGTCATGAGAAGTTGAATAATATCAGTGATCGAATCAAAATGCTTGCAAAGCCAGTCTCCATCTCCTGCTGAAATAAGAACATGATCAGCTTGTTAAAGTTTTCTGCAGATCCTTGAGTAATCAGGAGGAAAGGTTGACATGATTTGGATGGCAGCAGGGGTCAGTCATTGTTTTATTGTGAGCTACATGAACCCAGACGATATCATGTAGCAGTTATGAGATCTCTCAGCTGTTGTACCTCGCAATTTCATATATTTTGTTTAGATGCCCTGGCCTGTCCTTTATAAAAACACCTCTCATGTGCTTGAGCGTTTTTGTTTTCCCAGTCCTCTTTGGCTGGATGTACTGAGCTGGCACAAACAGCTGTTACTGATGCCGCTTCAAACGAACAGAGATCAGTGATGTGAGAGGAGCTGAAGGGAGGCCAAACCATGAAGAGGAGGGGGAAACTAGAGGAGGTCACTTAAGGACTTATTCTATCAGAGCCGACTGGAGTGCAGGAATAATTGAACATTGCTTCATCTAATTTTACTTTCAAAGCTACTGGACTCTACTTTGCTAGGAGTTTACAAAGTCTTTATTGAAGGTCTACTTTGTTTGTTAAGTAGCCTAATTATTAAGAGAGGTGAAACAGGCCTGCACAGAAGTAACCTATTATGTCTCTCTTTGAACATACGTTATTCTTAATGTTTCTCAATGTGTAGGTTTCATGCCGAATGAGGTTACATATTATGCAAAATGTCGTGGTCAAACATAGCTCACTTGCATTTAAAGCTACAGACACAGAAACAGCCTGTTCTGAGCAGGGCTGAAATAGAGGGGTTTATAGACATGATCAAATACAGGATCAGAGTGGATTTTTGTCAAGAAACTTCACAGACATGTTTTAGGAAACTCTGAGACTTATTTAACTTGTTGAAAATGAGTATAATATGTGACCTTTAAAACAAATCCACATACCACTGTTCCCATAGCAAAATTGACTTACATTTTCTGATGATCAGTGACCCGGTTTCTCAGCACAGTGACCTGCAAAGAAAAACGTGTATTTGGATATTAATTAAAACCTACTGCAGTATACTGCTTCAAAAAAAAAAATCTTAAAGACACTTTTGGAAACTGTTCATTGCAGTGTGGCTTGTTCTGCAAAATTAAGCTAGCTTGTCAGACAGCCACAGACAGCTAGCTAGCCTTTGTTATACCAAAATAAACCTACTTGGCCTACTTTCTACAGCTATTTCAACATATTTTTTAATCTAAAACATTAAAGGAAATTACCAAACCTTCTGTTATGGAGGTAACAAGTAGGCTAACACTTTCAAACTAGCTAGTCATGCTAAACCGCAACAAGCTAGCAGAGTAGGTAATTTGTAGCTTCTGTTTCAACTTCTGACTTAGGCTAGTTAAAATTCCTCCAACTTGAATGTTGTCCCTCATTTAGTTAACCCAAGTAGATCTGTTTGAAATTTATTAATTGAACTTGGATTTAAGAAATCACACTTCTTTTTAAGCCTTGTGTTGTCTATGTATGATAAATTGGATGGGGAGCTAAAAGCTAAGCTAATTAGAAGAGTAATAAACATGTGCAGCTACTAAGACTTTTTCTCCTTCATCAATGTCAATGCACAAGTTATCATTGGCTGAGTTCCACTTATGGTAGCTGTGAAATCTGTTGTCAGATATTATCTGTAGTCCTATGTAAGTATCTCATAAATCTTTCTGTCATTGCCTGTTTTGTTTTGGCCTGCCTCCCGGAGTCTGTGTGTTCAAAATTCATGTTTGTGATGTACATATGAGAATGATGACATTTTTTTATGTATGATATATTTCCGTGTGATATCTTACCTCATACTTCTGCTTTGTGGCCTTATACTGAAGTTCAAACTTCTCTGCCTCCAGCTGGTGCACCCTTTCCCATAGCTCCTTTGCTTTTTCCCTGCATGGTCAAAAATGGTAAAGCAGCGCTCACAGGATGAAGTATGCAAGTTTTGTATCTCACATTGATCATAAATGTATTTGGCTTGAAAGGAGTAATCAGAAATGTTTTTTGTTTGTTTTTACTTAAGGGCATCCTCTCTCATGTGATCAATAGTCAATTCTTTCCGCCGCTCATTCAAAATCTTCTTCTTCTTTTCTCTCTCTGTTTGTCTCTTTGGCCCAGTCTGTGTCTGCTGGTCAGGGGAAGGACACGTGATGTGAGCTACTATATACAGTTTATTGTGTGTGGGCAATTTAAAATGATCAGGAAACCATCACCTTGTATCCAGTGAAACTGAGGTTGGAAAGAATCATTTTCTTCCTGGCATCATCGTCCGCTTTCTTCTTTGCCTCTTCATCTTCTTTTCTCGCTTTATCTTCCTGGGGGACAAAAATGTACCTTTAACCATTATCAACAGATTTTGATTAATTTCATTCTTTGTAGTTTGTTTAATTAGGTTTAAGCATTATTCATAGTTGGGATTGGCCTGAGGTCAGACTTTGAAATGTTTGAGTCTGTTGCTTCAATGTTTTTTGGTTTCCCAGACATCTTACAGGGTTCAGGGAGCTCGTCTGTTCCACAGTTGTGATCTTAAAAAGTATTTTCCCTGAATACGTACATTTACTTTGTTCTGTCGTTCTTTTTCTCTCTCTGCCCTGATCTTCATCTGCTCTGCACGATCAGATCGGCGTTTCTCCTAATAAGGAAAAGGTGGAAAAGTTACAGACCAAAACAGGTCCTGTAAAATTAAATAGGACTAAAAATAAAACAGTAATGACAAAAAATGCGAGTGATATTGGATGCTGAAAGTTTGATGTATTACATTGAATGACAAATATATGAACATACAATGCGATCAGTGAGGCTCAGAAGCTCCTCTTCCTCCTTCTTTCGCTTCTCAAAGTGAGCATCAATCAGCGTGTGGAGCTCAGTCAGGTCTTTCTCCATTCGTTTTCTGTGAATGTCCTTGAAATTGTAAGAAGAGGTCAAAGTGTGAGCTGAAATATAATCAAGAAATCAACTCCAAAGACAGCTTTTAGAAGTAACTTTAGATCAATCATGAGGTGAACTCACATCAAAGTCAACTTTTTCTCCCTCTGGGATTTTAGGAGGTGCCAGGCCAGGCACAAAACCAAGCCTGAGGATAGAAATAAGAAAATCTTAGTATGTCTATCATGAAGAATCATGTTTTTATTTGAGGTATAAGGATATGTTTAAACTCTGATCTTACTTTGTCCTGGGCTTTGAGTCTTCTATGAAAAGAAAAAAGAAACATAAAATGCTCAGATTATGATGCAAGTTATAAAAAAATAATTTCATATTTGGAAAAAAAACTAATATGGCAACAGTGTTCCTCTGTCAACACAGGACCTCTGATGTCCTAAATATTGTCGTACATACCTCCATTTTCCTCTGCCCCGTCTGCAGAGAGATAACGAGGTCAGTGAAAAGTCGACATGGAGTGAAAGTTGACATGTGAAGAATGATGGCCCACATGAACTATAAGAGGGGATTCTCAGTGCTATGAAGTCTTTAGATTATACGTGGCTGTAGAAATGTGTTCAGTTTTAATGGAGCAAGTTATTTGGCTTCAATCTGGATGTTGACATCTGGAATTTTTTCTATAACTTTACCAGTTTAGTTCTATCATTGCTCATGTGTGGGAGTAAACCATATGTTTTTAACTTAAAAAAAACTAACTGTGCTTGGATAAAAATATGGATAAAGTCCTTCCTCATTATATGACCAGGGTACTAAATCAGTATTTTTTTATATGGCAAGTTAGAGGCAAGTTATAATAACAAATCTTGTGATCCATTTTTTTACATTTGAACCAAAATTAAGTTTTTATTTCTTTTGTGTTTTTCACTAAAGGACAGTTGGGTTAAAAAAGTTTTTTCCAAGTCTCTCTTTCTGAATTTCTTGACTGGTGTTTTTGTCTTTGAGCAGGTAGGAGTAACATATTTCTATGTGAGATTTTATTTTGAAAGGATTTCTAAGTAATTAAAAAAATATGTTTTTATTGATTTTATACGTTTAAAAAAATATAACAACATACAAAACTATACAATAGCATATAAGAACATTTAACAACTCTACTTGGTTAGACATGTATGTAGCCAACTTACTTTTTGTTCACCTTTAAAAGATGCCAGAAAAAAAAAGAAGAAAAAAAAAGATGTATGATTTCTGAAACATCTTTTTTTTTGTCGAACTTGCCTCTTAGGGTGTTTCTTATTTTCTGGTTTGTCATGACGTTAACCCTGATAATCCAGGTGTCAGTATCGATTGCCACACGTGAAAAATAACTTGTCAATGAGAGTGGAGCTAACATGACCTCAGACTTATTACAGGTGACAGAGTCAGACTGATAACATCTGCTGTCAGTGCTGATGGACAGAGCTGGTTAAAGATACAGGCGTGTTTTTTTCTCTCTGACAGTTTTAAAGAAAGAGCTTTAGATGATCTGCTCTGATAACTCGTGTGTGTCTCAACCTGAGTCAGCCCTCAGCAACGGGTTTTACATGAAATAGATTTCCTTCTATTGAGATGAGAAAATACAAGAAACATGCTAATATCTCAAATACGTTTCTGTAATATAAGATTGACATGAAAGTGTTAAATCATGACTAGCTTCAAATGTAAGATACACAGTAGCTGCATGTTTAAAAGGTGTTCAGGTACATTGATGGTATGAGTGGTAGTATCACATCACTGCTGAAGACAAACCATGTCACTCCTGCTCATTTGGGCGTTTTCAGATGATCTGAATCTGGCAGTGTGAGTATAAAGATAAACAGTTAATCATTTCAACTTTTGCCCTAAGAGCATCCAGTTTGCACACAAAGATATGATTATTATAATCATTATTGAAACCCATCTGAAAATGCATCAACATGGTTTTCCTTTAACAGTGACGATCAGTCTTTACATTTTAACACCTGATATTACCACGTCATGGTTTTCAATAATGTGTTAAGAATTAAATCATTTCTATGTACTGCAGGCATGCAAAAACATAGCATAAGCGGTACTACCTTCTACCTCCTCCTCCTCCTCCTCCTCCTCCTCTGCTACCTCCTCCTCCTCCTCCTCCTCCTCTATCTCTTCCACCTCCTCCTCCTCCTCCTCTGTGCAAAGCAAGCATGTAGAGTTAGAGAGCAAACAAAATAAGCATTTAGATCAAATTGTATTTCTACGATCTATGCATATTTTTGACAGTGCCTTCAAAACAAGACTAGTAAAGAAACACTTTGTGCAAACTTTTCTTAGATTCCTGCTTGAACTGTGGGATTTCTTGTTATATTCTACAACCTGACATTTTAATTTGGACTTTAAGTATCTTAAGTATTGGCACCTTGCGATATCTGGATTTTATGAAATCTGAAGCATTTAAATACTCTTTTTTCAATAAAGCTGTGCAGATAAAAACTTTAAAAAATGTTTATGTTTAAGTGTAATCATTACAACGTTCATAGTTAATATAAAATAAATTGGATATGTCTTATCATCACTGAAGGAGGGACATTATTTGTTTAGCATTAAGCGTAAGCTGTATTTGCAGCTAAAATGTGTGTGTTTGTCCCAAAAAGTGCTGTCCTCATTGGCCTTCTCGGACAAAAGGTGATACTGACCCTTTAGTCAGAGTCCTTTTGGCCACAGAGGGAAACTTAACCTCTCTCTGCTGCAGAAAAGGTAAGCCAAGCTGCTTTTAGCGGACCTCTAACAGGCCTAAAAATGAAAGTGAGCATTGTGCTTGGGGCGCTTTTCTCCCCAAGGTCCTCTATTGAGAACGTAAGCTGACCTACATTGCTCTCTAACAGCGACGCAGATGAGGACAGGTGCTGCTTAGTGTCAGGGACAGAGGGGCTGTACGGTGGCCTACTTGGACCACCTCACAATGGAGACAGAAATAAAGATACATGACCTTTTTATCTCTCCGATGGTGACCCACTGTGCTATTTGAATTGAAAGAACATATCTGCTGGGATGTTCACAGAAGCTGAACTATCTCCAGCCACAGACAAACAGGACTGACTGAGGGTCAAAGGTCAATCCTGCACAAAAGCTTCAAAGCCAGCAGCTGCCTGTACTGTGGCACCAGCACGCCAAAAATACAGTAAGCTGTGGTGAGGCCAGCAGCTTAGCAGATGCAGTGTGTTAAGTAAGTAAGAGATGCATGGCTTAAGTGCGTAAAGCAGTGACAAAGTGGCAAAAAAAATTACAAGCAGCAATTTATTTTTTTGGCATTTAGAAGCAACGTTGTTCAAATAGATATTGTTCGTATTACAGTACATACCAACAATATCCTCCTCTTCTTCACAGCGAACAAAGAGGCAAAGAGAAGAGGTCAGTGTATGCAACAAGAATATCAAACATCAGACTACACATCAATGCAATTCTGGATTGTATACATGCAGCTTAATCACAAAAGTCATGCACATTTTAAGCAATTGTCTGCATCCAGATGTGTAAATCTGCAGCCTCTTAGCTACACTACGTTTACAAACTGTGACGACTCATCTCTTTCACATCTGTGAACTGACAAAATGACTTACGCTGTTCCCTGAAAGAAAAGAAAAACACACAACACATCATTTTTGTGAGGATTGATTCCATCTGTGCATGCACAAGTTTGTTATTATCACCCCAGAATCTGTGCAAATTCAAGATTTACTCACTCATATGTTGCTTCTTCTGTGTCTGACATGATGAAGCGCCTGCACAAGAAAATCTAATTTAAAGGAGGATAATGACTGATAACCTTTTAAAAACAGCCTAATTTGAATATTTTTATAGAAAAAATCTGCAATTACTGATAAAAAAAACATATAAGAAGAGCAGACAGACCTACCCAGTGAGTGTGATGTGCTCTTCAGAGGATGTTCAATGGGGAACTGTAACCTGGGCTCCTCTCTGTGGGCCTTAAGCTTTTAAACCCAGGAGCGGATCACATGGCGGCACCATGCCCGTGTCTACAATGGGTGTGCACATACCTGCAAACAGATGGCAGATGGCATTAACTCGTATTGGGAAAACATGCATTCTCTATGGACTTGCATTGTCTATTTTTACACGTCAAAACGGAGCCAAAACAGCACGGGATTACTGTACAATATTTCAGCTGTGGCATGAGGAAGGCTGGATGTGATCCTGCGCTCCTGTGCGCACAAAAATACACAAAAGGACGGCTGAAGCTCCTCTGATTTACAAGCAGATACAGATTATTAACCTTGAATTACTATCAATTGATTCCTCTTTAAATATTTACTTTACAGTGTTATATAACAGGGAATATTCATTCCACAGACTGGAGATGTTTTGCAGTCAAATGTTTGTGTATTGTTCCCACAGCAGGTTACCAGTAGAATGAGAAAAATAAAAGTGACTCCATCTCCTGCACCTCACCTTTAATCTTTAATATGTGCCCTCAGTCTTGCATGCAACAGCATGTTATCAACAACACCCTTCATGATCATGCCAAGTCTTTTGATACTCCCACTGTTTGCTGTTATTATTGAACCTGACCTCACAGTCTGGATCAAAACATCACAGATTGTCTTTCCTGAGTCAACGCCAAAATGTTAAGTCTGTTTGCTTGAATGGTGTTCTCCTCCCCCCTCATTTCTGGTTTTGTTTACAGATTGTTTGTAGACTGTTTTAAAGCCTTTAGGAGTGAGTTCAACACTCAAGTCAGTGGAGACAAGTTAGACTCATGTGTTAAATCTTGTAGAGGCCAGTTGCACTGTTAGACTTGAGTGCTTGGGCGTTCATGAAAATCAATTCACAAAAGTCGAGTTGCCGGAAAAGAGAAATGTCGTTATCAGATTTCTGAAGGCTGACAATTAAATTTCACTAATCCCTGTTGGGGCGATTGGTTTGGAGCAGCTTGTACATAGAAAGACATAAATAAAGACGCAGTGACGTACAGACAACAAGTTATACAGAAGAGCTTTGATAAAGAATAAAGGAGATACCAATGTAAAGCAGACTGATGAGTAAACAACCAGGCTGGATAATAAAAAGACAAACACTTTGAACACTTTCCATTCAAAGCTATGTTGGTCGTGTTTTAATAAAGCTGAGACATTGTCTGTTTAACAAAAAAAAATCTACTTTTAGGTTTGTATACATTTACTTTACATTCTATTATTCTTTAGCAGGATGATTTATTAATGTCTAAATAACCTACGCTGTTTTGTCATGTAGTTTAGTATTATATATATCTTTCAATCTATTATTATTTTACTTGTACATGCATTAAGATTTATCCATAAATACTCCCTTCTGTTTATTATGTTCTAGAAAAAACAGCTGGAGTCCACATGATGACATAAATACTAATGTAGCACTCTTCCACAGAGGGGGAATCATTTTCAATTGTAAATTGTCAGAAACATTAAAAAAAAAAAAAATACAGAAAGAAAAGAATATTTTGAAACTCTAAAATGTAATAGAAAGACGTTATAATGACATTAGTTATTGTTTGTGTGTATTGTATATGAAGTTGATGTTTGCTTTTACTAGTTTAATGTGGGTCAAAGTCTTTCATAGACTCAATGATGCAACACAGTTTACCTCCAAGTGTCTGGTGTAATAGTCATCTTGATTCTGTATTGATAGTCAGTGGTGTAGTGCAGGGCATACTTAGGTACGTATACAGAGTATACCCACTTATTTTTCAGTCTCCAAATGGTTTACCCACTTCTAAATCTCCTCTGATTCACATCATTGATTGATTTGCAATATTCAGTATATGCTGCAACTTTTCCTTGGAAGTTGAAGGGATGACCCTCCCTACTCTGTCTCTAATTGGCTAATAATAATAATAATAATAATAATAACTTTATTTATATAGCACCTTTCAAGAGCAGAGTCACAAAGTGCTTTACAAAGGAGGAGAACAAACAGAGAGCAAACAACAAAAAACCTCAACAATATACAGAACAGATGAATCAAGAGCAAGTCTGAACAAATGGGTCTGAAGTTGCTTTTTAAAAGAGTCAACAGTGTCCACAAATCTTAAACCCAAAGGCAGAGCTTTCCAAAATGTTGGTGCTACAACCTGAAAAGCACAGTCTCCCCTGGTCTTCAGTCTGGTGTGAGGGACTACCAGCAAACCCTGATCAAAAGACCTAAGACATCTGCTGGTAGTGTAAGGCTGTAAAAGTTCTGTGATATAGGCCGGTGCTTGTCCATGCAGGGCTTTAAAAGTAAGAACAAGAATCTTGAATTGTATTCTAAAATTGATGAGAAGCCAGTGTAATTGGAGTGATGTGTGACCTATTGGAGGATCTGGTTAATAGTCTGGCTGCAGCATTCTGAACTAATTGTAGACGGTTAAGAGATGCTTTGTTAAGGAAGGTAAAAAGTGAGTTACACTAATCCAATCTGGAAGAAATGAAGGCATGTATAATCATCTCCATCTGAGCTGTGGGAACAATGGGCTTAAGTTTGGCAATATTTCTGAATCTAGAACACACTAACTAAATATGCAAGAGGAGTCTTATATGTTATTGTTTATAACAGGTCGTTTATCCTCTGCTGGAGGGGCCACTTAAGAAAACATTTTTGGGGGAACTTAAGAGTATACCCACAACTTTAGACACCACTACACTGCTGGATAAAGGACCAAAAAACACGGCATTTTTCATGATGTATGATTGGCTAAAGTCTGATGTAAACTATCGCGATCCTGGCTCAATTTTGTTGGAGCTAATGCATGAGCACAAACGAGAGAACAAGAAATGTTTTCAAAAATTAAAGATGAACACAAGCCAACACTTCTCTCACCTGTCTGACAGTGAAAGTACGTGTGTGTACGTGTGTGTGTGTGTGTGTGTGTGTGTGTGTGTGTGTGTGTGTGTGTGAGTGTGTGGGAGTGTGTGTGTGTGTGTGTGTGTGTGTGTGTGTGTGTGTGTGTGTGAGTACCTCTGTGTTGGTTGCCTCTGGGGGGGATTTTCTTTTTAGACACATTTTGTCTCAAATATTTGAGTCGTGTTTACTGTTGTCCTTTAATTGTTTGCAGTTAGGTTTATGATTGAAATGATTTTGTTATTTAAATAACCTGAGGTATTTGAACACTAAAAGCAAACTGGACAATTTTCCACAGTGTTTTAGCTTTATGGAAAGCTTGGAAGGAAGTGAAAACTAAACATTAATCCTATATTTTCTTTACCGCTACAATCATTTGGCTGCTTCGTTTCACTGGATAAAATGCTGGTAGCACTACATCATGCTTAGATACATTCATAGCATACAGAAGAGATGATGCAAATTAAAAACATGACCATAAAAAGAGAGTTTTGTATTAGGCAAGGACACACATGACATGTAGATAAATAAACATGACAAACACGTACTATGGTTAAATGTTAAAAAAGTGTTAGTCTACTCATAGACATCAAATGATTCAATAAAATCTGCCAGGGCGACATTTGAAATCATACAATCACAGTATTGAATAAACTTCTCCTCCTCTTTGTGTTGCTGTAAACTCCGCCCGTTCCGCACCTGAGTCAACTAAAACAAACAACACGGAGCATTAGGTTTGTTTAGACTGGTAAAGCATGAAACACAACGAGTCCAGACAGACATCTTCAGATAAAACAGGTCTCGGTCCTCCATGATTGATAACGTCTTTACAGTGTGTTTAGCTTGTTAAAAACAAACATTTGATCCGTGTTTTATGTTTATGGATGCCAGGTTAAAACTGGGTGGGTGGTTTTCTCAGTGGACCGGATGTGAGCTTTTACTGCCATCTTGTGGCAGAAATATAAACTGCAATTCAAAGCCACTGTTTTTCTTTAACTGTAGGTTTTCTTTTGGGGTCTCTGCCTTCAGATGAATTCAGATTAAGAGATTTGTTAGTAACAACAAAGAATACATGTTATTATTAATGTTGAAGTATAACAGAAAAACTTAGCCAAAACGTTTCAGATAATTGGTAGGATCATATTAAATCTTTGCATTTAGTCATTTCTAAGCAAAATATAACAAAGACTTGCTGTTTAAATTGGCATATTGTAGGCCTAGTTTGAATACTTTATATTGTCCAATGAGAGGGTCAGACAGGCACTTTAAAGATCTCACCTGTAATCGTTTCATTATTTATCTGTCATTTTTTGAGGCCTTTAAAAAAAATCTGATTAAACAGCCAAAAATAAAAGTTGGCCATAGTGCTGAAAATGTTTTGTTATCAATGCAAAGGAAATCATCTTGAGTCAATCAATGTCTTTGTTTGGTTTAATTCTTCTTGCAAGTAGAAGGAACAAAGCTTCAGAGTGTTAAGACAGTCTGAAAGAAAGCTCAACGTAATCACAATATGCTTGGGTTTTTATACACATGCTTCACAGAAGAACCTTCATGCCTAAATAAAGATTGTCGATACAGGCGCAGTCAAAAATATCAAAGACATTATGTCATACATTTCAACACGTCGCACAACAGTAATGTCAAGGAAACTTCAAGACTGGGTATCTTTGATATTTTGCTATTTGTGAGAAACCTTCGTCTATGCAGTATAGACTAAACAAGAATATTACTTATTAAATTATTGTTGCACTTCTCATGCGAGCTGTGAGTAAAACGTGTTCTCGACAGTAAACAGAATTTTTCCATCACATTTCCCTCCTTTTGATTATATCTTAATCACCTAAAAGAATAAAAGACCTGAACGATCTGAGGCTGAACAGAAGTTATGCATGCATCTTCAAAATCTTGTGTCGATAAAACATTTACATTTTATGTGGGCGATAAACAATAATGTAATGGCCTATAAGGTTGTAGCCAAAACGTAAAAAACCCACTCCTAGCCATGAATCATGACATCAAATAAAAACTTTAAAATAATAATTATGAATTCTTCCATGTTTGGATTTATAATGTGATTTGGGAGTTTATTTGCCTGTAGCCTGCTATGATTCATCAAAATGCAGCAGAAGTCAAGACACTAAAACTTTGGTATAAAAAAAATCATAAATGAAAGTTTGAATGACGCGTGACGTCATCATTCACAGGTGAGCGGTCTATTTAACTGTTGTAGCCCCGCCCACTTGCCCCCCCTCTTCACCGCGGGTCATTCAGCGGGGTCATGTTGACTTCTAATGCAGAGAAAATGATGCTGTTTCTGGACAGACTTGGACTTTTGGAGGTTAAAACAATTCCAACCACAGAGACAACCTTTCACCCGCGGTGTGTGTGCGGCTGTCACGGGCAGACAAACTTTCCCGAGAGGATTTATGTCCACGGAGACGTCACGTAGGCCCATCACTGCGTCACCTTATACCGGGCTACAACAGGTAGGCTATATGCTGCTTATGCTAGCTTTCTTCTGCTCCTGCTGCACTTGTTGATGTTTTAGTTTAGCCTAACTATTTGCCTTACATGTACTGGAATGATAATTGTCTGTTGTGACTAAGTGCAAATAATATTTCCAACTAGGTCTATGTTTCATTCTAGCCTCAGTTGTTGACTCTTTTTTGTTGTTGTTGTTGGTAAAACTTAGAATTGGGTCTTCACTAAATGTTATTCAACTGATTGATTTAACAGCTGTAGTGTTTATTTGAGCTGGATTACATTTGATTGATTTATTGATTAATTGACTTCAGATAAGTTGATAAACAGACTTTAAGTAGAGAAATAACTTTAGAAGAAACGCAGTCGTTAAGATGAAAAGTAAACATACAGGAGAAAATCATCTGCCATATTGAACACAAAGCAAACAATGGGTGACATGATGCCGAAAAGAGGAAGGAATAAAGTTTACACTGATATTTTATGACACCTAATCTATAGATCATCTATTCAGCAACCATGACAACAGGCCTACTCATTGTCAATAGAGAAAATATATCCACAAATCAAAACATTTACCAGCTTGCCAAATGTTCTTTTTGTTTGAATGCATCATCCTAATAAAAGTTTGTTTTGAACATCCGTACTTAAAATCTGTTAAACTATGCATTTGCAAGAAAACAAAATGTTTTATCTTCCACTGACAACAAACAAAAGAGCTGGTTGTGAAAGCTTATCATATGACAGTCTTTAAAGAAAACTAAGACCAAAGAGACACAAAGACACAGAGAGAGACACCACATCTGGAGCTTTTATTTCAGTGATAATGAAACAAAACAAACAGAAAATGAAATGTACTTTGTGATGTTTTTAAAGTACTGGAGGGTTTGTGTAATGTTTTGTGCTGTACTCTGTGCTCTTTGGTTTACAAGTGATGACATCTGATGTAATATAGTAATCCAGCTGTTGCTTTAGTAGCATCTGTTCACTGGTTTTGTCCCTTTGCTGCATCAAACATTTTCTTGCGGCCCTCCATCCCCGACATGGCCTCCACGTTCTTCCTCCAGTCACTCACCTCCACCGTCTTCTCCTGCACAGAGAAAGAAAATCATTCCAATCTTAACCAGTCAGGTGGTAATCTAAAAAATGTTCTGCATGTTTAGACCAATGCAACTCACGTCCACAAGTCTAAAATTATTCAAATAGATTTAAAAAGAGAGTTAATCTCTTTAACTGGAGCCATATTGCCCTTTGGGAATCTCTTTTAAACATAAATGTGATGTCACCTTGTGTCAGCGGCATATTTCTCTTTTGGCAAACTAAGAAAGCTGATTTAAATGTTTTATTCTTTGTCAGTCGCTCTTGATCTGGATGTCGGGCAAAGGCTTGAGGTGCAAACATAAATGATGGCATTGAGACATCTCTGCCGCAGCTGCATGCTGTGGTTTCTTGGCCAAAAGCATCCCTTCAGCTCGCTCTGTATTTAGTCACATTATTCCCAAACCCACCTTCTCCGTGTCCTCCTTCTTGACTGATTTGAGATTAGCTCTCAGATCCAGAGAGACTTTGTGTTTGGAGCCCAGCAGGGAGCGCAGGATGGCATCAGCAGAGACCCTCACCCTCCTCAGGCTGGGTCTCTTAAACTTCCCTCTCAGGTCCAGCACCTTAATGTTTAGGTCTTTGATCTGATTGGACAGTAGAGAGGAAGTTAACAAAGGTGTCCCATTGTTGTCTGAGCTCATTTGAAGGTAAATATTTGAGGTGTTTTGACTTTATTTGTTCTGATGCGGCTACTTGTGGAAAAAGCCTCTGATACGTCCTGAAATGGAATCAAGTGTCTGTGATAAAGCGGGTCACTACACAGATCCAATACTGTGATTCATTTGCCCCTACACATCATGAATATGTATTAAGGCTGCTGCTAGTAGCTTTGTACTGGAAATGACATGGATATATTTTTTAAATGCATTAAGGGCTTTCTATTTCGCGCACCCGTTTTAAAAAATTGCTCACGTGTTTTAGTTACTCCTGTGCACGTGTTTCGGAAAATGTGTGCACGATAAAGTAATTTGCATGCCCGTTTTATACCTTTTTCACACCCTTTAATAAATAGCCCGTATTTTTATTGAACATTTTTTTTATATCGACAATATTCCCATTTTAATTTTTTTTTTTAATATACTTTATTAATCCCAGAGGGGAAATTCTGGTTTGCACTCTGTTATGAGAGACATGCTTCTCACACAAACAGGCCTGAATCACACACATGCACAAACACAACCTGTGGACATGCATTAATGGAGAGATGTCAGAGTGCGGTGGCAGCCCACAAGCCCTGGGCTGGTGGGGGTTCGGTACCTTGCTCAAGGACACAGGTGCTTGAGAAGTGGTCTGGCACCTCTCCAGCTACCAGACCGACTTCCATATTTTGGTCTGCATCGGGACTTGAACCGGCGACCTTCCGGTTCCCAACCCAAGTCCCTACAGACTGAACTACTGCCGCCTTGACTTCACGCTCAGGGTGTAAAGCCCAAAATGTTGTTGTCGTGTCTTACTCTTATGCTCCAGGCTTAAGTCACGTTTACGTCGCAAATCTGAGAAACGGTTTGCATTACAAAGCTTCGGGAAAGATGAGAAAGTACACCGACTATGGATATTGAAACCCGGAGACACAAAGGTCCATATTAATGATTTCTTCATTGTGTTTATCCAGGCAATACAATAATGATAGTAACCATATGACATACAAACAGGGTTAGAAGTAGCTGTTAAGTTATATGTCAGTGTATTTATCCCACTGGTATTGGAGTAATCGCCATATCAAGTCTATGTATCAACATGGGGATGGGAATAAATGTATTGGCCACTCTGTGGACTAAATTGGTGCAACTTTGAGATATAAATGTATTTATTCGTTTGCTTTGGATGTTGTGATTAACACAGCTCTACATTGTTCTCTTTTTTTAAAAGTGTTCAGTTACCTCTCTGGTATTGTGCATGACTTTGGCTTCAATATCATACCGCTCCTCGTCCACCACGTCGATTTTAGCGTGCAGCTCTTCACATAACGTCTGTAGAGAAACATGAGAGCAGTGGAAGTTAAGTTTCTCTCATCCTCAGTCAAAACAACAGATCTTTAGCTACACGGTTTCAGTGACTTAGATCATTCACAGTTTTTTAGTTTGCAAATGTGAACAACTCTGTGATGAATGTAGGTCTTACCTGTAGCTCGGCTAAGGACATGCTGCTGGTCCGTAAAGGAGGAGATTTTTCTTCCAGGTACATTGCCTTCTGCTCCTCTTTTTCTTCAAACTCCTGCTCCAGCTCCTCTTTGGCTTTGGCAACCATCAAGCTCTAAAATACCAAACACAAAGGACATGTAACGGCTTGATTCACTCATTTAAGATGCAGTCTGTGCAAACTGGACTCACCTTCAGCATGAGCTTGCGAGAGGCCGAGATTTTAGATTTATTCTACAAAAAAGAAGACATTTAGTTTCAGTGTGACAATTTATAGCAACCAATCTTAATAGGTGTTAAATTAAGTTCTCTCTTTTGAAATCTTACCTCCGGCCTGTCGGTAGAAATTAAAAAAGAGGACACAGCAGACACAGAAAGGAAGAGTTAGCATTCAGTTACAACAATTTTTAATGAACTGTAATTGGATATTTTCCATATTATACTTCATTATCTGCGTCTATACATAATTTCAATTTGCTGTATGAAACCAACACTGATTTTGGAAATGGAAACAATGACAGACACACAATGACACTTACGCTTTCTCAGGCATCTTGGCTATTTGGATTCCCCCTGGAAGACAGAAATAAAACCTTTTTGCCTCTGAAGTGCTCAGCTGAGGGGTCCACTTGGGCCCACTGCCCCAAAGGGTCTTAACTTTAGCTTCCCTTTTAGATCCACTATGGAGACATTCCACCACTGAGTCGACTGTCTAGTGTTACAACAATGGACATATACAGTATTTATAGACCTCCATTGATCTTTTTTGACTTTACTAGATGATGGAGCTTTTCACGTGACCACCCTCTCTTTGTTTTGTTGTTTACTTGATCATGCATTGTCATGTCTTACTCTTCGTCAGGCCTGATGGACCGGCTCATGCAGTCACCTCTCAGTGCTGATAATACAATCATCTGCCAGAGAGCAAAGTGAAGCATGCAAGGCCCCAACCTGACAGATAACAGTTCCTGCCTGCACCCCCAGTTTTCCTCTGGATAAAAGACACAAATATAGACCGGCTCCCTAGTTCCAAAAAGAGTGCAGACCCAAGCCTTGAAGGATGCAGGGCCGACTTTACACAGCAGTTGGCCCCTTAAGTAAAAGTTATATCACATTAAAAATCTGAAATGAAAGTGCTTATTCTACTGGTTGATTTATACTTTTGAAATCGTGTAATTTTGTCACCAATTTCTTTAAGGATGCAACCTACTTATTTTCCTCAGCAACGTATAATAGTTAAACTTCTTGCTTTGTCTGACAGACATTAGAGAGTCAGTGTACCGTCACATAAGAAAAACATTCAGGGGCGCCTGTGGCCTAGTGGTTAGCGCGCTCGCCCCATGTATGGAAGCTATAGTCCTCCAAGCGGTCGGTCTGGATTTGAATCCGACCTGTGGCTCTATTCCTGCATGTCATTCTACACTCTCTCTTTCCTGATTTTTGACTCTATCGACTGTCCTATCTCAAAATAAAGACATAAAAAGCCTAATAATAAACCTAAAAAAAATACAAATATTCAAAAGGAGGTTTTTTAAATTTTGTCTGGCATTCTTCCTCTATCTTGAATACTAAAACAATTTCCTATAATATTTTACAGTCTAAGGACTAATCAATGAATTACTCTACGCTTTATTATCCTTGTCATATATTGTAGTATCTCTCACTACACTATCTCTGGGTGTATTAGGCCTTCAAATCAGTTACCCCCTACATAACCCCAGAAATGGTCATTCTCTCTGGTCATGATACCACTGAACCGTCATTTTCACTTTAATCATAATATCTATATTGTAAAATAAAACGATGCATTATTGATACTGCATTGATAGCAGATTTGATCCATATCCTTCTTTTATAGTCATGCAGTAGGAGCAAAAATGACATTTTCATCTAAACCTTTTAGTGTGTCTTTAAGCTATGTTTAGTTACTCAGTCAATTAACAGCAGATCAACTAGACAATATACTTCATGTGGTTAATATTTGAGTCACATTATAGTGTTTGCGTCATCATCTATGATATTAAAAGGTTTTAGAGTGCTGGTCCAACTGAATAAGACGCCTTTTAAGATGTCCAGCCGGGCTCATGCAACTTTTTTTAATGTGTTGTTAATTGATAAATAAAGAAAACAATATGTAGATTAAACCATGATAAAAAATAACCCGTATTTGTGTCCCTGAATGTACATTTTGACATCATTTCTGTACTTCCATTAAAACTAAAATGTATTTCTTGTCAAATTGATCCAATCCAAAGTAAAATTCAGTTTAGTTCAAACCAATACAACTCCACCTCAGGTCTAAAGGAGAGCATTATCTTTTATTTAAGTAGTTTACCCAGTAGTTAAATGAATGTAGTGTATCAGAGATTGCAGGCCTTACCTCTGTGTGTTGATGCTGTGGATGCAGACAAACACAAAATGATGGAGAGAAGAACACTACACAGTGATATCTCCTGCTCCCCTTTGTCCCTCCTCTATCACAGGGAGATTTAAATAGAAACACACACACACACACACACACACACACACACGCACACACACACACACACACACACACACACACACACACACACACACACACACACACACACACACACACACTGTGAGAGGAGGCGGTCTCTGGATAATAGTGATTGTCATGTTGTGTTGACAGATTGCAGCTTTCTGCTGCTATGTTATAATGTGTGTGAACTTTTCTGTGTGCCAGGACGGGCTCGACTGCATCCTCATCAACTTTCACTTCAGCAGTTTTCACATAGTTGTTAATCTTTTATTTCTGTACTTTAACATGCCCGTACTATATAAACCTTGTAGTGGGATCATCTTTACTTTAACTCACCAGCTTTGTTCAGTCTTACACACAGCACAAGTGTTACTGAAAGCAGAAGTTTTGTTTTCTTTTTCGTCTTGTAGTAAACTCAAGCAGCCGTATCCAAACTCTTTTTATAGTTACAGGTGTCTTCCTGAGGTGATTTTTGCCTACCAACAGTGAGTAGGAAATGTACCCCGTCCCCCCTGAGACTGCAGGGCCCCCTCGGTCTAATTAGGATAATAGCTGCAGACGATGGTAAGCCGCGGTTTAAAGGCAGGAATGCTGTTTCCACTGTACATTTAGCTAAAGCCTAAACATAGACAAATTGCTGCACCATGTGATGCTGCCACTCTTTGATACTTGCACTTGCAAATTAGTGTTTGTATGCCCTTGTGTGCGTTTGTGCAGAATTATAAACACAGATGAAAGTGTCTGCACGTGCAAAAGCAAGCTAATTTCACTCATGCAAGGACAATCAGTCTTTGAATTAATCCACCTGTGTTTGTGTTACAGATGGAATTGTGTTCAGCATGTGCAGCAGTGGCACAAAGTTTGAAGTTCAGGCTGAGAGTCGGTCTCATAGTAACACTTGTTAGTGACACAGCATCTTTAATATCAAGGTAAACAAAGGGAGAGAGGGGACAGACGCACAGAGGGACTGACATTGACTTAAAACTGAAAAGCTCTGGACTCGTCTTGGTGTCCGAGAATGTAATATTTTAGAGCTGCCTGTTGTTATAATGATTCCCGAACCAATAAACTGATTTCACTTTTACCATACACTACAATCATTTAGCCCCCTTAGACTTAATGGACGAAGTCTGAGTGACATCACTTGTTGGTTTCTGAAGTGCTATCCATAGAGGCCCGACTGATATGGGATTTTTGATATCGTTATTAGAGAAAGAAAAAATCTGATACCGATAAATTGGCCGATATCTTTATTAGATCTATCTTCGATCTGTAGAGATAGAGAGATATAGAAAACACTTTTGTTGCGTTGATCTTAGAAATGCAGTCATCGAACACATGCTATCATGTTAAGTCATGTCTGCTTCAGAAGCCCTTTTAATAGTTAAAATCTGCAACGGCGCAAAAACGAAACTCTGCTGTAATTACGCTTTAAGACATTCATGTTGATTCCGCAAGGGCGTAATATTGGTGTCCCAGTCTGTAAATTCACATTCTCTTAAGGCGTTGTGGAAGCACTAGAAAGCACAGCACAGCAGGAGCTCCACAGACAGCCCTGCGCCGCGCTCCTCCGCTGGTTCTGCCGATCCCATCTCACCACTGTAACGCCTCTGTTACTACATCTGAAGACTCACTTCGTTTCCCCATTACACTTCCGCAACATTCATGTTGAAGGCTAAACGTCACAGGGACGTAAATATGGCACCTTGAACAGCAGTCTGAATAGGGCTACTGACAGAGAACTGCTGGGCTGCAGACCTCCTGACACTGCTGGCCCACCAACTCTTCTTTTCATTACAAACTTATATTAATGAAAAGTCAGACTCAGTACACAAAGGATGGGAAACTACAACATGTTCTTATTCCCTGCCACCACTGAATGAGTCATGTATAAAATAATTGAACTTGCATGGCATGACAGTTGAAATTTCCACTTGGACTGTTCATTCCCTCCCGCTGAGTCAGGACTTTAAAGTCCCTGACGCTGATTTGATTTAGGACCCAGGGATTCAGACTGTTGGCTCACAGCAGCTGATTTTAATCCCAAAGTATATATGGCTGCAGGATTAACAAAGTCCTATGTGTTTGCTGGAGTGTCTCTAGGAAACACTGACTCATACACAGAGCTGCCAGAGGATTATAGAGCAGTATACTGTACATGTAGTTTCCACATAGGACCATTCCTACATTAAAGTTAAAAGATCTATCCAAAATAAAAATGTAAAATGTGCACTGCTGCTTTACTGTAGAAACGTGTTTTGGCAGTCAGTGGGCAGGCACAGTCACGTGGTATCACTGAATATGATTGGCTACAGTGAAACAGTCCTCTTTTATGATTGGCCGTTATATAGTATTGTTATACGTACTGTATTGTATCATGGGTTGAGTTTATCTTTTAAATCCTTACACATTACCTGTAACACCAAAAATAAGATTGTATGAAATATTCCTTTGAAAGTAATGCACAGTTGCTGCTGTTAATAGGAAGCAAGTTAGCTAGGGCATGCTAACATTAGCAGCTCAAACACATGACATTTAATGCTCATACTTTTGCTCTTGTGATTTTGGTTTTGCACAGCACGACAAGCTCATTCACATCACCTGAAGGTTGACGGTAAATCTTGTCTTGCTACAGTTGCAAAGCTATGATTGGACAGTTTGTATTTGGGGGAGGGGCTTAGAAAACAACAGTTAAATTTTTGATTGTAAGAAAATAATAATTATTTACAATGATTGCGATTTATACAAAATAGAAAGCCGTTAATTTTATGCATTAACCTTCTGTATTTTAGAAAATCATACAAAGTATATTGTGTCAATCAGTAGTATAACTTTTTATTCAAAGTAAACAAACATTGAATAATTTCACTTGATGACTTACTGTCAGATCAGGGCTCTCTGCTGCCCCCTGGTGGATAAAAGGCTAAAGGGACTTAAACTAGGAGGTGTTAAGTTATACTTGCTGCAGGACGTTCAGTAAATCCATTTAAATATGTATAAGGTCAGAGATTAAACAGGTTTTTGTTCCAGTTATTTACTATTATCCTCAACACATGAAGGCTTTTGATCAGATCCCTTTCTAATATTTTGATCTTTGCATGGATTTTGGACCTATATTTTAGCCGTTTATGTGACTCACACATGTTGCAGACAGAGCCAAAGCAAACAGCTGCACCCTAAACCGCCACCAGCACCACCGCCATCACCACCACCATCACCATCATCACAGCTGCCTGGCTCTCTGGTCAGGGTGCCAGCTCCTCGGTGCAGGCAGTGACGGGGCTGAGCACTGCGACTCCGTTGTTCACCACAACAGCTGGCATTTTGCTCTGTTTGATGATGATAAGAAGGAATAACAACACACCCACATGAACACATAAACATTGATTTCATCAGACCAGAGAGACAGACAGAACAAAGACAACTGTGTAAAGCTCACAAAATTTGGCTTTGAAGGAAAAAAGAGAAAAGTTCAATTTTTTTATTTCTGCTTTTCCTGATATTTATTTTGTATGTCAGCAATAAAGCATATCTTGAAACAGTTTGTACAGCACTTGACATTTAGGGCAAAAAGAAAGGCTTTATTTTGAGTGTAACAGAAGCATGATGTGAGGCTGTTTATTCAAAGCTGTCAGTCTTGACAAATTTAGGTTTATTTTGTTCTTGCTCAGACAGACTCGGATATTAATCAGACGTGACATTTGTCAATCTCTGCTCTGTTCAATTAGCTGTGCAAATGTCTCTTCATATTGTTACCACAACGTTTATAGCATGCTGTAAACCACTCACAAAAAGTTCAAATCCAAACACAGAGTTAGAATTCAGCGAGTTATAAATCTTCAGCATCTTGTTTTCTAACCAGTCAGAAAGTAGGACATCATAATCCACATTCAAACGCAACATCCATAGCAGAACCTTCTCAGTGAACTGGGATAAAAAGCTGTGTTCGTCTTCTCGTTCCTCTTTGCCTTCAGCTGGAGTGAAAGGGCAGCGTGAAAAAGGTGAGATATCGACTGAAGGATCCTAGAGGCGATGTTATCAGAGCGCAGATGTCAGTCTCAGGTGAGACGAACCTTCAGGTTTTACTGCGAGTGAGCCAGAGTTCCTGCACCCTGACCGAAGCCGAAACCCTTGGGACCAAAGTTCTTTGCGTAGCAGCCTGTCAATGACATTACAGAGACTTAGAAATACTTGATAAAATACACACTAGAGCTACAGTAAGAAATTGTTTAATAAATCGAAATGTTCAGAGACACAGTATGTGAACCAGTTTTGTATAGGTGATCAGAATAGTTTCTTAATATTCATTTTCCTGCCCATCAGTGAATCAAATCATCATACCAAGTACTTAAGCTCCTGCTAATATAAACCGACCTTTACAGAAGATCTCTCCGTCTCTGTCAGCCACAGTCGTAGACTCGAGTCCTTTGCCGCACTTGGCACAGCGAAAGCAGCTTTTATGCCAGGACTGATGAGAGAGCAGAGAGTCGGTTCAGCCACATAAAGATTATACTCAGAACTCACAAATCATCTCTTAATGTATTCTTAGGTTCAATTTCTAAACACATAACTGTTCACTAAACTCTCTCTCACATTTCCTCCTCCGATGACCTTCTCTGCTGCATACACTGTTTTCCCACATCGAGGACAAACGTCTGATCCTCCTGGTTTCTGGGCAAACTTTGAGGCGTTGGGGTTAGTTGTAGGGCGATGAGGGGCTTGTCTGTCAAGAGAAACAAAGAATAATAATAGGAAGGGAGGAAACAAAACAGCTGTTAAAATGTATATAACATCAGGAATAGCAACTAATATAGATCCTTTTTTGTTTCATCTCTCAGATCAGACCTCTAGCATCTGAAAAGGGAGATTGTTTTTGCACATCCTTTAATTAAAACAGAACGTTAAATAACATCACACATTAATTAAATGTATCATCTGTTAACTGCATGTACATTATAAAGATTTATACTGTTCTCCATTTTAAACAGAAACAGGACTCAGGTGGTGTGTTGCTCACACTTCAGGCTTTATTCCCAGTCCTTCTCCCGTGTCCATACTCAGAGTGCCGGCTCCGCCTCCGAAGCCGTAGCCTTTGGGCCCATATTTCTTGCCGTAGCATGACTTGCAGTAGATCTCATCCACATGAACGGCTACTGTTGTGCTGTCCAAGTTCTTCTTACACACCACTTACAGCAAAAAAGGGAGAATGAAATCAATTAGACAAACAGATTCAGATTACCGTAATGGCCTTATTAACAAGCTGAAGTGTTATCGATGAGGAAACACTGATCAGTGTTATACATAACCCATAGCCCCCTGATAAATTGCATTTTTCCATTTACAGCTCTAACATAAAGTGAGGCTGCCACCATAGAAGGCTGTTTGAGCAGAAAAGAGGATCTTATCTCGGGTAGCTTATCATGAGATGAAAACAAACAATCACAACACTTTGGATCTAATGTTTGTAAAAAGCAAAAAAAAGTGAGCACACATCTTAAAGATGTCCTTAAAAACCAACAATAAGCAGTTATGTTTCTACAACACTCTTCTACGAAAACAAAATGCCAAGACAGGCTTAGAGTTGAGCTGCTGCTAACTTTAGCGTAGCTGTTTTCTAGGTTAGGATTCCTTTTAGTCTACTGATTCTTCTTTTATGGTACTGATGTTGGAGGGATACGAGATAAGGGCCAGTACTCGCGTGTAGATATTGAAATTGGTTTTAGGTAGAAAAAAAAGGTATTAAAAAAATTCTTATGACTATTATTCTTCGGTGAGGTTGGGTTAGGTTGTTTTCTTTGTATCCGTAGGTAGATTTGGTTTCATTTCAGTTAGGGATTCCAACTTCACTGTTTACATGGACGCTAAATAAAGTGATCCAACTGTGACATCAAGTTCATGCATCACACATTTAATCTGAATTAAACCATTCTAACAGGCACAGAGCTAATTGTCCTGCGATCGTTACACGGGGAGAGTGCATGTGGTGTGCATGAGGACCTTCAGACATGCGCAGTAAGGATATCTTACATCAACCAGGATGAAATGATTGGATCAAGTGTGTGCATGGATAATGGTACGAACAACGATCGGCATAAACCTACCCTCTCGTTTGGATTGGATCAGTCTTTTCCGATTGACGTGTTTACATGATGCATTCTTATTCTGATCGGGCTCTTATTTTGATTGTGTCCATGTAAACATTGTGAGTGAGTCTGACTCCTTGTACAAACACCATCAACATCACAAGACATGAAAAAGTGACGACAATGATCAATACTTAAAGGGTAACCCTTGGTAAACACAAGATTAAAGTAAACAAGTTAAAAAAAGATAAAAATTTGCATAGATAAATAGTCCATAAGTAATTTGAAATTTGCTTGTACAACATCAGTGCTGTGTACAGTAGACTTCTGTCTCCCTCTTAGGCTCACAAACATCTACAGCACATCATAGAAAAGTCTCAAATATCTGTCTTGCTGTGACATTGCCGCAAACTATGAGTGACATTTCAAAGAAGAATATGGCAAATCCACTACATGCTAAGCTGCCTCAGATAAATACTAGTCCGTGCTGTCGGGCCAGGGGGAGTGTGTGCGTACCTTCCTCTGCCATATAAGGAAGACCAATCCTTTATCACATGTTTCCACTGGATCCAAATAAGGACTGAGACGTCTGAGTGAAAACCTGCAGACGCTCACTTTCATCCCCTGATGCCAAATACTCCAAATTCCATCCCGGCACTTCTTGTGATTTCAGAGTGTTTTTATGAAGTGGGAGACAGTGGAGGAATAGAGCAGATTACCCGAGAACTTAAATACTCACTGCAAAGAAAGCAGGATTTATGCCAGCTCTTCCCCTCACACTGCACTTCCTCAGCGAAGTAGACGGTTTTCTGGCAGCAGCCGCACTTGTTTCCTCCTCCGAAAGGCATTCTGTGAACATACAGGAGAGCTTTGTGTGTACATTTTTCATTCACTGTATACACAACAGCTCTCTTCTGTGGTACATAAAGCAGACAGAGAACATCTGCAACACTTGAGGCTAGAAGCAACAATACCTATAAAAGGAGAGGTAACAGTTTGCTGTGTTGCTCTGCGCTTTCTTTCTCTCCTTGTTTCAGTGAACCAGCACATATCTAAAGAACTTTTCATGCCTGGTTGTAAAATGCAAATAACCTGCTGGCACCAAACCACCTCGTCCGGATAAAATGACGTCAGTTCAGGAATTAAATGTCTTTCTATGGCCATGATGAGATCATGTTATGTTCAAGAGGTGTCAGCCAAAGGTCATCCTCCACACAATGTCTGAAATCTACTTCATCATCACTCTGAATAAACAGGAAATTCCCTGAATTTCATTTTGTAATCTCACATGTTAGCAGTTTGACTTTAGACAAACCAGGATACATATAATTCAAGTTTTATTCCTGAAACGATCTTGAAGAAAACAAAAGACAGAGCTGAGTTCTGGGGGTAGTTCAAAATCTTCAAGCTTTAAAATCCTCGCTTGTGGTGTTTGCCAGGGTCAGTTCCACCTTTTTCAATCCTTTTTTCTGATTTGATGCCTTTCTTGCTGAGGTTTCGGAAACAAACGTCTGAGGAATAAACTTATTGCATACAAGACGAGAGGAAATGTAGGTCTCTTACAATAACATCCTAGTTATTTCAATAAAAGTAACTTTGTCTTTAAATCTTAAGTATACAATTCAAGCAGAACGTGTTGCTTTTATGAGACGTTATCGTTGATTTAATCAAAGTAGTACTGATAGTATTTTCGTTTTGATTTCATAATTTAAGTTCACAAATCAATTTAACATCACAACACAAAATTACAACTTAACACTCTACTATAAAACTTAGCAGTCAAGAGTTTGACGTATTAAACTTTCTTCTCTGCCCTTAAAAATGTAAAGAACCCTACCTGCACTGAGGTGAAAGGCTGGTCCTCTCTGTGGGTGATCAGTTGTTTTAAGAGATGAGTTGTGAAGAGACTCTGGTCAGATGGGGAGAAGCAGAGGAAGGCTGAGAGGACACCAGGCTGGACTGAGGGAGGAGGAGTCAGGAAACAGAGACCGACAGAGAGAGAGAGAGAGAAGAAGAAAAACACTGGGCCTTTCTAAAAGCGCTCCCTCCACGCTGTCTGACGTCATGCACACAGCTGAATGAAGTACCCTTCATTAAAGGCAGGGTTGGTCATTTTCGAAGACTAGCATGATTTTGAAAGTAGCATTCGCTCAGTGCTCAGTCTACACACCCACTCCCTCCCCTCTGTGCTCCTTCAAAAGCCACGTCCCTCAATTACAAGGAATTAACGGACTTCGCATTGGCGACCGTCCTCCGCTGTGCATCGGACAGTTCAGGCCTCCACTTCGACCATTAATTCCTGATAATGAACACCTTGTCGGGCAATATCCCTTACTTAAATACTGTAATAATAACCCTGTTCATAATCTCAAAAATGGATCAAATACCAATGTAAAGACGTTGCCTACAATGATAAATACACATACCCTCTATAGGGCATTTTAAGGACTTGAGTCTTTGATTTTTACTTCTCAAAAACTTCAAAGTCTGATAGAAACATTAAGATGCTAACTGTCTAACATGGTAAGACATTTTTTCATATGATCGACTGTATATTTCCCTCAGGAGTTGGTGGTGACCAAAAAGAGCTAAACTGGAGGTGAACACAGGAGTTACAACATGTCTTCTCCAAAAAATGCTTCTTTTGCTCAGTGTCTACTTGAGATAACAGATGAAGCATCTGTTGGGCGCTGGTTTGGCTAAGTTGATAGAGCAGTTGCACTGATCCCAGGTTTGACTCCTGATCCTGATGCTGGGTGGTGCATGTCATCTCCAGCTCTCTCTCACTGTGTTGCCTGTCTATCTCCAGCTGTCCTGTCCAAATAAAGGCCAAAAGTCCCCCCCCCCCAACAAAAAATAAATAAAAAATAAAGCGTCTGTTGCAAGCAAGTTCACCACAGCATCTTGAAAAGAAAAAAACTGCAAAGTTCTCTCAATTATCCATAACATGCATTTAATAGCGATTTCTCATTTGCAAATCTCTTGCAGTGTAAGACCCTCAGATAACATCAGGCCCCCTGGTGATGCTCTGCTCAGCTTCTACTGCAGCCATCTTTCCTTCCAGCTTGTTTCAGGGAAATACTTTTTTTTCATCTGTCTGATCTTTAATAAGTGGAACACATGATTTGTTGGATTGAGCTCAGATGACTTGATTTGGCAAGTTGGGAGCATTCCACTCTTATGCACCCAAAAAGCTCCTTGGTTTCTTTATGCATCTGTTTATTATTGATGTCCTGCTGCAGTAATGTCATAAAACTTGGGGGACTATGAAGAATAAAGGCTAAAACATCCAACACTGTTCACCTAATATGGATGTGAGCCTCTAACAGCCTTAAAGCTGGAAGTTCACTTTAACTTCCCAGTCAGAGAATACTGCCAATTTCGCCTCGAAGGTCATTCTCCTTCAAAATGGCTCACTGGAATCACATTAAGTAATCAAATTTGAAAATAAAAGACACATGGTACCATGTTTTGTCAAGCTAGCAGCAACCACCGTTTTCTTTCATCACACCAAGTGTATTTGTTTGACTTTTTTGCTCTTAACCATATCTGACATTGTGTCACGACAGCTCCTGCAGTGGATGTCTGTGTGGCCGTGTGTTTGTTCTCTCACTCAGTGACTGTGTGAGTTGTATGTTTGTGCTCCCTGTTTTTAAAGAGAAAGCAGTGATTTCTCGTCTGATGCAAGAGGAAACACTGCTACCTTAGAAGGTGTTCTGCTGACAGCATGGAATGTCTAATCTTACTCTGTTGATTACTGGCTGTCTTCACAGTCATTCTGGGTTGATTTGATTCAGCTGTGTGACTCATGGGGTCAGAACAATCAGACTTCTGTAAATCTTACTCTGGGGCATTTAGCAAACCTTCCCTGGACCAAGCGGCAACCTTAGCGACTGAAATACAAACAGGCCAACAAGATGTGTCAAATTGCACTTCCTCAAATGGCCACTTGAGGCTTGCACCAAGTGAGTCTATTCCCTCTGAGCCCAGTTTCTTTGCCTTAATTGGATAAGACACATATGCAGTAATATATGCCCTGGCTTCCAGTGTGAATTAAAGTGCTCATACCTCACTGCAATGTCCAATCCCGTGCCCACATGAGCCAGTCAATGGACTTTCACTGGCGTACATGAGGAGTGATTGAGCATGAATAACAGCTGCATCCACTGTCCACTTACAACAGATGGATGGACCTCCCGTAAAACTTAAAGCTATGTGATCACTTCATAAATCATGAATACATGATACATAACTCCTAAAGGCACGTCTTTTATTTTGTCTTATATTTTATATCATATTTATATTGACTACCATCTATCACAGGTAGATCTAAAAGACAACCGATGGAACAAACTAACTTGTATAGCTGTTAGTTCAAAATACATCAGACAAACCTAGAAAAATGAATCTGTGACATTTTGTTGCTTTTTTTCTTTTTTGGTTTATAACGGTGACCCCAAAACTAAGGTACAAACCAAAATGTGAGCCACCGTTACACCCCTCTTCAAAGGTCGTATTTGTAGTTTTTATGAAGCTTTTCTTGAATTGCTGCCGTCCTGTGGTTAAAGAATTGGTTCAAGGTTTTTCAGGCAAGACAAAGAAACACTTTAACCCTCGGAAAAAAGTAAAAGTCATCCAAATTTGTTGATTTTTACTTGAATTTGAAAAAAATAATTCAGCCACACAATTGTAGTATTTGTGCACTTGTATGCGTTACACTATACACTAAGAATACTTGAACATTGTATGGTTGGCATTTTCTGGTGATCCTGTAAACTCTGACATTCAACACTCGTGCAGGGAGGGTTTCACCGTCTCTTTATCAGAGCACATCACACATGTGACCTTTACATGATGGATGGTCAGCTTTACTATAAATTCATCCTGCTGTTCACCAAATAAACTCCCAGCCTACAATACTATGTATTCTGGATCTTCTTCTCCTCACTTCTTTTGATCTGTTGTGCTGCAAAAAAAACATGGATGTTATCACTTCCTGCATGGCTCAGATATCTTCCTATAAGAGGAGGATCAGCAGAGGTGAAACTGATATGGAGACTGCAGTCGATACAATCCGGGAAGTAAAATCCAGCAGAGAGAGATGCTGCTCAATCTGCCACCCTCCCTCTCTCTCTTTCTCGGAGCCCTCCAGGCTCTTCACCATCATAGGAAGAGACAATGATGAACTCAAGAAGCCTATTTTTAGCCGGCCATTGGCCAACACTAGCCCTCTGTTTCTACTCTGTGGACATCCGTCTTGGCTACTTGTGTAGTAAGCGCACTTGTGATTATGCTCATGACTGAGAGGGAAAATAGAGGAGAGGAGTGACTGAGTCTGAATGGATCCAATCCAGAGGAAGAGGAGAGGATAAGAGGAAAGAGATAAGAGGCAGGGACGAGGCTGGGCTCAGGTCCATCCATCAGAGTACAGAGGAGTGCTGATTGCTGACTGGAGTCTCATGGAGGAATTCAGCACTGTCTTTATTTTATTTTTTGGCATTTGACCTGACTTGAAGCCAGGACTCCTCTCCGGGTAATGGTCTCTCTTTTGGCAGCGTTTCTCACTGAAGCTTTGCCAACTTGTCAGGTGAGGAGAAAGAGCTGGAGGAGGTGAGATGACTACACTGAGAGTGTGTTTGCATAGCAACGAGCTGTAAACGTGCATGTGTGTGTGTGTTTTTGGATTTGTGTTCAAATTGTTTAGTGTTAAATCTACCCTGCATGATACCCATGTTGTTGTTGTGTTATTTCTGCCAGAAGTATCTCAGGTATTTTGACATTTCCAAGTGCATGCTTTAACTTCACTGAAGAGCTGAAACCTTTGGTTGGTTTATACATTTGCAGAAGGGTAATTAATGACTATTTGATTTTTTTAATGTCAAATTATAATTTTTTTAAATGGCATCGCTAAAAAAAGCAATATTAAATTATTAAAATGATAAGAAATGTTTATTTTCATCAACAGTAGACCACATATAGTTTGGTTTTAGAGTCGTGGCTTTTCAAAACAAGACGATACAAAATAGGCAGTCCCCTCCCTCATGCTACAATTGTCTCATACAGCCAGATCAAGACAATACATGTGACTCTTTGCATTACATTATATTTCATTATTGTCTTTATTGCATGCAATAACAATTTGCTCACTCTCATGGCAAAATCTTGCAATATCCTGCACAAATTATACGTTTTTTAAAATAACACCCTAGAAACATATTATCCACATGTCATATAATATTGTATTAAGTTTTTTTTTTTTTTTTTTAAGTGTCTTGACAGTACGAATATTGCTTTTTACTTGTTATATTTATTCTATTACTTTGTTTGTCTATGTTCTCCCAACCCCCAAGACAAGTGTGTGTGAACCTCCTCGGCAACAAACCATGATTCACATTTGGATTTGTCAAATTCAGCTTGAGTTGAATTGATGATCACTTTTCACTTTCTCCTTGCTTATTTATTGACCATTCAGATTAAGTGATAATGTCATACAATTGTTGTATGTAACTCTACTTGTATATACTCGATTTAGTGTAATGTGGTTAATGGTGTCCTAATTGCACTGACCAGGCTATTTTCTGCAGCGTTCAGGGATCTTAATAAAGCAACTAATTTGTCTGAATTAAACTTTGAATCAATGAGGCTCTTATTCTTTTTAGAGTCCTTGTTTTAGACATTTCAGAAAATGTAGTTTATTGGCAAAATGAAAATATATTTATATATATTATACATTTCAGTGAGGAAATGAGATAATTGTGTTTCGAGCAGATGGATTTTGGCAGAATGTCTGAGCTGGACGACCCTCTTTTGCTGATCTAACACGCAGCAGTTTGATGTTTCTCTGAGTTTAACATGCTCCTTGCTGACTCCTGCTCTGCCTGCACGCACGTATGCATACATGCACGCACTGTGGTTATTATAAAAGTAGATGTAATTTCATAAATTAGTCAGCAGGGGTCACATACAGGCAGGCAATGTGTGAGTGATACTGCTGAGACACACCCTGATTTCTCTCTCTTGCTGCTTTTTACGGTGTGTGTTGGGTGCTTTAAGCTGTTGTGATGCAAAAGGGAGAAATGCTTTGTAGTGTGAAGTGCACAGTTAATAAGCTATGAGAGAAGGATGAAGCATGAAGGACTTTGATATCAATTCAAGTCACTGGTGCTGTTAGTACCTGCTTGAATCGTTATCTCTGCACCTTTAATTAGGCTGTGATTATCCCATCCCCGTGCTAGGGATCTAAAAATGTTGATGGCATATTGTATCCTTCAAGGTCAAACAGAATATCAGTACAGTGTGTGTGTATGAGTGCAGATTAACTACTTATTTCGGAGTATTTCTCTGTCCAGCCAGTTCACATCTTCAACTGTAATCCTCACTCGTTTTCTGTCTCCGACTCAACACAGATGATGCACCGCTCTAATTTCCAAACTGCCTCGAGTCTATAATCTCTCCTTATGAACTTCAGTCATCCTGCAGAGCGATTTAACTTCAAAGAGAGGCAATTTGTTCAGATGTGCACAAGGGAGTATAACACAACCCACCATGACACGACCCTGTTGCATTGCATCTTCACACCAGCGTGCGTGTGGTGTCATAGCTCTCGGCACAAACTAAATTTGGTCATGATCCACTACATATCTCTGGCCTGCTCATATTCTTGCCCTGTGAGTTTTTTGTGTGTCATTTTTGCAATATTTGGTCTCGCAAGGAGGGAACATTTTGTAATCCCCTCCTCAAAGATTTAATGACTAAAAGTGTGTGTGACCCCATGCTGCCATCATGTCATCCCTCCTGTCGCTCTTTTTTCTCCTGAGCTGACACCTCTGAGTCTGCTTCCTCTGGCCCTGATTTTCCCTCTGAGGGTCGTGCTGAGCCAAGCCCGAGCCCTGCAGGCGGCCAACTACAAACATGCAGTGACAATTCAAATCAGTCCAGTTCACTGGCTCTGGCTGTGACTCAGGACACTGAGCGCCAGGCGGAAGAGGTGCATACACAACCAGCCAAGCTGCACAGTGACAGATAGGACAGAAAAAGACAGTGCAGAGAATCAGGCAGTTTTGTGAGTGTTTCACCTGGTTTATGGCCCAGTTTTAGCTCAGCACTTTTGTTCAGGGAGGCTTGGACTGGAGCAGCGCCAGGTCCATTTGCAAGCTGAAGTAGTCTGATGTACATGCACCAACCGCAGCAGAGGATCCGTCAGGAGTATTGTTATGCAAGCAGGAAGGGAGCAGTCCTACTTTGATCCAGACATCGGACGGAGGCAGGAATGCTCCCGTCCTCTGTAGTGTTTGAGCTGCTGTTTGCTGTCCCATCTGGGGATTCTCGTGTCGGACACTGCAATGAGGCACAGGGCTCAGAGCAGCCACTCTTCACAATAAAAGCATGAGAGGAATGGACTAATGCACAACTGAAGACAGCCATCACTCAGCTCGGCACTTTCATCGCTAAGTGGTCTCAGCTTCCGTTGCACTTGTTTTCATGTCAACCTAATTTTAGGTAAGTTTGCTTTGCTGATTACTTAGTAAAAAAAACATCTGATAGAATTCATGACACTAAAGTTTGACTAGTGTGCAGCATGCCAGCTGCACAGGGAGACTAGACTTTTAGTAGAACTGGATTTTAAAGCTCTTTTTAGGAACTTTTGTTTTGCATTGATTCAATCTGTTCCATAACCAGCTAAAAGCTCCTCCCAGACTCTTTAAATCACTGTATTGATCTAAACTTTCCATTCACATTAATGACCTTGTCAAAAGCAGCTGATATTCCACTGCAATACAACAAAATGCATGAGACTGGAATGTTTGTAGAGCATGCTTGCACAGGACTTTAATAATAACCATCAGTGTGTTGTGGCTGAGATGTTTCTGTCACATGTATGACTGCAGGCAAAGAGGGAGGCCTGAAGGAAAAAGCACACAGTCAGGCTGCAGGACTAATTCCTGCAAAGACAATGCGGTATCATGCTGGACTTTTTATTGTCCTGCCATGGGACAGAGTCATGTGCTTAGTAATTGTCTGGGATGTACTGCTGACTCATAGTGTGTGTATTTGTGTGTGCTACAGGCTACCACTGCATCACACTATACGCATCTTCTCGGTTTACACTGAGATACTGTGATCATTCATGAAGTGCTGTTTGATGTCCTCATTAAAGAGTGAATCAGCAAGAGCTGTTCATTCAGAATAATGTCTTTGAAATTGAGGCTTAACAAGTCTCTTGAAAACTCTTTGTATAATCAAACTTATGCATGCATTAGAGGTGGGGAGTTGTGGCACAAGAACTGTTTCACTGCTGTTTCAATGGCCTTCTTTGGGGAAAACAAACACAATTTCCTGTAACACCTCCTTTTGTTTAAAGCTGCCTGCAGTAACCAATCTTTTTGTCTTTGAAAATGATAATGTGACATGAAGTAAATGTCTGTTCTCATAGTAAAAAGTCATTACTTTCTATCTCAGATGTTCCTCTGTAGCTCTGTGGATTGGTTTAGCATTTTCTGCTAATTGTTTTGCATATATTTATAGTTCAGTTTACAGCTCTTCAAACCATCCTTTCAGATACTGCTGATATTTTCAGTAAAATAGATCTCAGACACTCTGCCACATCCCGCCCTCAAATGGCTTACATTCAAAGTTAGCCACTAGTCGATGCAATTAAAGAGTAAATGTTTCACCTAATTGTCAAGATATTTCCTTCAGAGGTTGGCAGAGACAAAAGCAAAGTGAAACATACTTAGAGTATTGATTTTACTGGAACTTCAGGATGCCAACATCTTGTACATTAGATTTTTACAAGTGGACCAATTGTCTAAATTGAAACTAGAAATGGTTCAGTAGCTCCTTAGTGTCCAAAAGTGACCTGCTTAAGTTTCAATGAAAGAATAGAGATAACATCCTGTCCACAAATAAACAACTGCACAAGAACCTTTAACTCACATGACTGAAACATGTTTGAGCAATTTAGACTAATTTCAATTTTAGATTTTGCCCCATGTTCCATCTGTTAACATGGAGGAGGCGGGGTTTATCACCTATACTGAAGCCAGTCAGCAGGGGGAGCTCTAAATCTTTTAGCTTCGCTGCTTGGACGATCTTGTGTTGTCTATTCTTTATATAGTTTATGGAACAAAGTAACATTCTGATATTTTTCAGGTATGCTGTTTACCATGCTGGTTTAGCATGTTAGCATGTTAGCACCCAGATGAAGAGTCAGGGAAACTCCAGAGAGCTGTAAGCAATACATTCATCCTCTGGGAAAGAAAAACATCCCTTCAATTGTTGTGCTAATCAGCCAAGTAGATGTTCAGTAAAATATTTCACGAAACATGAAGATGATATTTGATTTTAATTGCAGCTTGCAGTATGTGACAGTTTTTTATTCTGGTTGATCCCGAGTGAACTGAAGCTCAAAACCAACTTTAGTGTTGGCTTATTATCTGTGCGCTATAATGCATACAGTCCAGACCATACAGTAATTCAATTTTACAGAGTCCATGCATGGCTCTGGAAACACCACTAATGGGGGTTGATGTCATTTCCAATAAAACAGACCTACTACTACTGTACGTGTGCAACGTGCTGCACTTTTGAACTTATTTTACTTAAATGTCAATCTTGATTAAAGCACGACAACTTAAATACTGTCCTGTGGTGGGGAAAAATGCTGCAGAGGGCATCATTTTCTCTCTACACTAAAGTCTGTGTCATGTTCAGGACACTGTGAGAGGCTCTGCACACGTACAGCAGATGCTTTGTAGCTTTCTTCCCATCATTCCTTCAAAGACGAACCAACCACTGCAGGCCTTGTGGTCATGCTGACAAACTGCGCGGTAATTCCAGCTGATTTTAAATTACACTTATCTTCAAAATAATTATGATGATTATAATATGATCACAAATGCATGCACTGGGATTTTATGAATGCATGCATGGGGATTTTATGATGTATTCAAATACCACTGAGCAGACTTTTCAAAGACGATTTTTTTGTTCCCTCGTAAATGCCACGTCTCTCTGTGTCTTTCTCTGTGCTGTCTGTGTTTGTGTGTGTGTGTGTGTGTGTGTGTGTGTGTGTGTGTGTGTGTGTGTGTGTGTGTGTGTGTGTGTGTGTGTGTGTGTGTGTGTGTGTGTGTGTGTGTGTGTGTGTGTGTGTGTGTGTGCGTGTGCGTGTGTGCGTGCGTGTGTGTGTGGTTGTCTGGTTTGGAAGGTCTAGTCCGCAGACACGCTCCAGTGGCAGACATGTTCCACCTTGGCTAACCCAAAATGGCATGTGTTGTGGTACTGGAAAAAAACATGGTACATATTTTATATGCTCCCTGCAAAGCTGTTACACAACATTGATTGTTCAGTAAAAAAGAGATTTGTCAAAGATCAGATACAACATTTGGCACAAGGGGAAGATGATTCCTTCTGTGTGTGCAGAGATGCAGGTCGGGCTTGATCTTAGTTTTGTTGAGGGGTCTCCCATGAATGTCTTTAGGTGGAAATGTCAAAGCTGATGTCTAAATAACGATTTTATTATTGAATAAAACAACAATTGTATTACAAATTAAGAAAGTTATAATGTGTTTGTCTTTTTTATGCATTGTGACACAACATAAAGCAGATTTCTGAAAGTTTTGTCAAAATTGTATGAGACTCAAGCAGCATGATTTGAACAAATAGAAATTAGAAAGAAAAGAAAATTAGAAAGAAAATATATTAATAGAAAAAAAAAATGTAATCCAAAAATAAGTTGAAGTCATTTGAAGTACTTTTAGTGGACAACATTGACTCTTTGACTCTTGAGCGAGAGGAAGCGGCCTTCCTCTCGGCGTAGACATCAACATTTATCAAAAATAATCCACATTTAAGCATGGCAGACGTTTCACCTAATTCGACTTTAACTTCAGTAACTAAATCAAGTGCTGCTCTTCAGTCTTCAGTCTTAAGGCTACAATTGATGTCACAGTTAAGAGACATGTTGCAGCCACAGCACCTCCCTGCAGAAATGACATTTCAGAGCAGCTTTCCCTGCAGTGAACTGAAGACGAGGGAAACCTGACGTCGACTGAAGAACAAACAAGGCTCAGGGTGATAACACTGTGTACATGAGTTGCTGGTAGTATTTGAATCTCTTATGTCAGAGCTTTAGAGGTTTGACAGACTCTAACACCTGTTATGTGAACTTCAACATGTGGCAGTCATTGTGGAGATACTATGCTGTTTGTATTTTCAGAACTCTCTTCCACCTCGTGTTGGCAGGGAGAGGTTGACGACAATGAAACATGTGTGCCTCTAAATGAAACACTTTTAGGTATTTTAGTGGGCTTTAGTGAGCAGTTTTAAGACATACTGGACATCCTGGGTTTGACCTGTTCAGTAGAATTGAATCAAGATTGTTGTTAAACTTTGCTCACAAGTCAATGACGCAGGGGGACATTTGATTGAGGTTTACTGAAACATTGAGATCACTGTTGTTCTTAAATTTGATTTTAGCCATGTCCAATGCTTCAAGACCAATGCTTGTCCAATGCTTAGCCATGTCCAATGCTTCATGGGTTTATCTGTAAACCCATTTTGCACATTGTAAATTGCTATTTCCTTAACTTATTGTTTGTAAACTGTTTGTTAATCATGTACTGTTTATTATGACGTGTGCTGCTGCCCTCTTGGCCAGGTCACCCTTGTGAAAGAGATCTTGATCTCAATGGGTTAATTACCTGGTTAAATAAAGGTTAAATAAAAAGACTTTGCTGTTACATGTTATAACCTACACCTCCAGGTTATACTAGATTAAATATATTATTTTGTACAGTATAAGAACGCTTCTGTACATCCTTCTAGCACCAAGTGGTTCCTTACGTTTTGTAACCTAAATAATGAAACCATTATGCCAAGACTTTCACTTGTCATAAACATCAAAGTCAAGTTTATTTGTATAGCGTGTTTAAAACAGCCTCAGCTGACAAAGAAAATAATGTTTTTTTAAATATTGGATTTGTTTTAGCTCATTTTAAAGCCAGGAGAAAACGGTGGGTTTTGAGCTGTGCTTTGAATGAATGTAAAGAGTTAGGGTGAGGGCCGATGTGTCTTTATCTTAGCACCTAAGGACGGTTTTAAAACGTATCTGTCTAAAGACGGTTTAGTTTTCAACATACACCGGTATCAAGAGTGCATTTATTATTTGTAAAAATAAACATGTTTTACAGTCATTGATATATTTTTCCTTTAATATGACAGAGAGAAATGTTTCTGGCATTAAAAGACGGGATTCATTCGCTCCCTGAAATGCAGTTTTGATTGAGTCTGATGCAGATACTGAGACAGACGGAGAGGGTCAGCATTCAGGTGGTGTTTCTGCTTCTGCTGTGTGAAAGAGCGAGCTCAGTGGTGCCACTGAGAGCCATATGCATGCAGGTTTCCACTCCAATCGTTTAAGCTGCCTCACTAATTGAATCCTGCTCTTATGGCTGAAGGTTTCTTAAAAGTAGGAATTGTTTTTAAATGAATGGAAAGCTGCACACACGTCTGTTCAGCACATTGTTATGTAATAGCACCCTGGCATACGATTTATTTCCATATTTCCACTCTGAGTGCTCCTGTAGCTGAAAAAAGAAAAGTCCTGTATAATTTAGTCTGCTGCTGCTGAATCAAGCTGACAGTGACGACAGCTTTCAGGACTGAGAGGAGCAGATTCTCAACAGGTCAAACAAACCGACTGTGACTAAAGCAGCTGAGACAACGACCTGTCAGACTGAATACGACAGATTTTTGCACTCAAATCTCAATATTGATGTTTTCTACTGTCAAGAAGTGTGTTGTCAAAACCAGTTTTATAAGACATCTTTCACATGATAAGGCTTAAATAAAAATGTGTTATTGTTAAAGATATCGGGCCACATATTTCTATCCAAACTCGACCTGTCAGATACATCAGGAACCGAGTCCGACCCGACTGCGCCAACCATTCTATTTTATATCTTCGAATCCGACCCGCGATCGACACGGTTAACATAAACCAAAGCACTGAGTTGGTGTTAGTGTCATGCAGTTGACGTTACCATGGTAACACCTTGCTCTTTACATATATTAACCATGAATGGATTCTAAAAATTACTGTTTTCATTTGGCCTTATGTAATTGTTTACGCAAACATTATGGAACGTGTGTTCAGCTGTTCCCTTCACATACAGATTGTTACACCACACACGTCTGTTTTTAACAGTTACAACACGTAGCTTTACGCTAGCTCAGTAGCACGTTAGCTCAGTAGCACATTAGCTACCGTATGTATAAAGTTAAAACTTTATACAAAACATAATCCAACCATTGTGGTTTATTTGGAGTTGTTGTGGAGGAAGAGAATAGCGTCCACTGTGGATGGTTCTAGCGCTGTCCTTCTCTGGTTGATGGTTTATCCAGCAATGCTTAAGTTACGTTCGCTGCTGTTGCTGCTGCTAGCCAGAATAGCCAGAATGACCAGAGTTTGGGATTAGTGAGATTGTGCTCTCACTTGCAGCTAGTCAGGACCTGACAGGCTCGGCCTGGTATCCAGTCTCTAGTGTGCAATAAGAGCATGTGCAATTTCAGTATCAGCTTTTATTGTTGTCTTTCTTAGTTTGCTTTAAAAGAAAATACACATCACACACTTGTCCTGTTAAACTCTTTGAAATATAAAAAACGTATAATGATTGACCTCAGATATATCAGTTGTACTTAGCCTATGAAATTAATTCACAAAGTTTTTGACTTATTTCAGTTTACATAGGTCACCATTTAAATGTTTTCAATAAAATCTAGATGCAGATGCACACAGTTTTACCTGCTGCAGTCTTTTTCTGCGAGCCTCCGGGATGAGAGTGAAAAACTGTGTTTTATTTGCTTATGCATGAATTGAATAACTTGTGCTATTTTAGGTTTAGTGGCTGCACAGTTTAAAGAGTTGTCAGGTTTATTTCTGATTCACTTCTCTTCTCCTACCTGTTCTAATGACCCAGTTCGCAGACTGACGGTCCATCACAGAAAACTGCCCACACTTTGACTCATCACAGTGCTGCAGTATATGCTGAGCAGAGCGCCTTCATGTTTCTACGTGAGCTCCAGTTCAACTCCGAGAACTGTGTCAGTTGCATAACAGCAGCAGAACTGCAGAGGCAGGTTGTTTCAGTGCACACATGGGAATCTACCATACAACATCCTGCACTGCTTATGATCCGTTTTCTGATCCTTCTGAGGCCGTGTCTACTTTTGTTTCAGGTTAAAAGAAATAATTTATGTTAGAGCAGCAGTGTAACCTGCAATATTTGAAACAGCCTCATTGACCCTGCTTGGCTTTAAAGGTACAATGTGCAGATTTCTACACATTAAAATTTCTAAATTAATTGAAAATGGACTAAACCTACGGTATGTAACATTTTGGTTGTTGTTGAGTACTTATTTACCTCAAATATTTCCAACAGTTATCAAAGCCAGATAAATCCTTCATTTTATAGTTGTAATGCCCTGTGTCTTCCATAGCAACCGTCATGACAGACATGACATGTTTATCGTTGCCATGGATGCGACAGATATTACCTCAAAGTCCACAGCATAAGGAAGCGGAAACTGCTACTTAAAGCTGCCAATACTGTTGCTGTATGTGCTGCTCGTCTGTAAACATGTTCTCTTCCTCAGGTTGGTTTCGCCCGTCTTCACTGCGGTCAACTCAGAGTTTGTTTTTATCGGGGGGTGGATTTACAGAGAGATTCACTCCCATGATTCCCCACCAGCCTTGACGCCATCTTTTGTTATTGTTTTGATTTAGAGCCCCCTGGTGGCGGAATTTAAATACTGTGCGTTTAAAGCTGAAGACACTACCAGTTTGAATTACTTGTGACAAATAGAAAAACCTTAGTATAAATCTTTAACAAATAATCCAGCCCACCAGCGTGTTTCTTTTCAAGATAAAATCAAGCCATTGCATGATTTAAACGCCCTCAGTGCATTAGCTTGAAGCATATTGACAAAACAACCATGAAGTGACTGCATGTATACTAACCTGGATGCTGTATTTCACCTTGAGCATGTTTGTAGAGACGGTTGCTGTGAAACCTTTCTCCTTTGTCTTGTAAAGGATGGTCCACTAGTTCATTTTTTTAAAGTTGGGTCAAGACAACTGGCTCTAACGTGTTATCAACACCACTGGACGTACACTAGATGCTCTTGCACTCATTTAGGCAAAGGGATTTCTAAACCGTTTCCCAGCCGATATTTGTCGTCGGTATGCTTTTGGTGTCTTGAGCCTCTCAATGAGTCTTTCTATGTTCTACTACATGTTGGACGTGCTATTTGTGTAGTTCATCAGTCTTCTGCAATACTTGCCCACTGTTTTTGTCTGTCTGCTATGTGTGCTAACTTTGCTTCTACATTCCCGTTTTGAACACAAAATCTATACTTGCTACTGCCATGTCTGTACGGATCACTCCTTCAGAAACTGACATCCAACAAGGAAAGCCAAAAGTAGATGGCGCCCTCTGCTTGTGTAAAAAGAGTATTGCAATATAATGTTTGTCACATGGATTTAAATTGTCCTCAGTTGTATAGATTTTGAATTGTATTTTTACATCCCTAGTTCCAAAGCAAAGACACAATTCCACCATAGCGTTTATGATTTCAAAGTACTAATTATTTGCAGCCGATGCGTCGAGGACTACAGCTTTTGAATGTTAGGCGCCCGCTCTACTGACTGAACTAAAGCGGCGCACGGAAGACGTTTTTAAATCTCACAGTAGGAATGGCAGCTGTAAGTATTACAACATGCTTTATTTGGAACATTTGTTTATGCTGGAGGCAACGTCTGTTTTATTTGTAATACTGTACATTTTCATATAATAGCTGTTAGAGGCTGACCAGCACTACTTTGGTGTAATTTCTAAAGCTTTTAGTGTTGTCAAACTGTACCCACAGGAAATATCTGCCTGTCCCTGATGTTGAATCTTTAAAGGGTGTTGATGATGTCATGGCTCTAATGACCATGTTTAATCACTTAATGTGACTTATGAGGGATAAAGCCCTGTAATGGTCCAACAGATTATCTCAGCCGCCTAAATGTTTGCTCTAATCTCCTGTGCCACAAAAAGAGCAGTGGGCTGTATAAAAAAACAATATGTTAGTGTTTAAGGGTTTTATGGTAATCTCTGACACACAGATGTTCATGAGCAAACATGAGAAAGATGGATGAAGCAGCATGTTTGTTGGTGATGACAGGACAGAAAAACCTTTTATAAGCGAGCACAGTGAAGGAGAGTGCTGCGGCAGTGTGTAGGAATCTGATTACAAGGTGTGATGGACGAGGAGGGCGAGTGAGACTTATCGATGTAAGAGAGAGAGAGACAATACAATTAGGAAGAAATGTAACTCCACAGCAGGAAACTCACACTTGCTGTAATGATGTCATCTTAAACTGAGATACAACTTAACAACATGTTTGTTTGTTAAAAATCAATAAATAATAAAGCCATCCTTTCTCAAAATAAACAAACCAATAAATGAATAAATAAACTTAATGGTTTTGGTTAATATGTTTATTTCTGTCCTTTATTTGGACACTAGGTGGTGATAATCAATAGTGTGGGTTAATTGGTCCGCTGGTATTGTCAGGTGATTGTAGGTCACCGGTGAACAGGAAGTTTGTAGCATAGGAGATGGGAACATACGGTTCTTACCATACACGTATAAAGGAACGTAAACGAATGACAGTGAATTATAATCGAGGCAACAATCATCATATCATCATCACGGTTTGTCTGCTTCATCGTCTACAATACGTGACATGGAAACTTCACACAAAGTGATTTCATTTTGGGCATCTGTTTATTTTTTGGATACGCGTCTACACCTTTCCACATAGCCATGAAAGTGACTAAAAGTATGGCAAGAACATTGGGACATTAGTCAGTCACTATAAAATCTTTTCTATGCTTTTGTCGAGGAGGAACAGAGTTTGAGCTGTTGGTGTCACACAGTGATCCACTTCAGTCTGACTTTAATGTAGTTTGACATTTAGCTCGCTGCCACACTGGCAGGTTAACAAGAACATGACAGAAATATGATGAAGAGAAAGCAGCTGTGTACACACATTACTGCTTCTGGTAATTACAGTAAAACCTTATAGAGAAATCTTATTACATTCACATTAAACATAAATGAACAGAACCTTAGAATGTATGCTGATTGATTCATTAAATGTTTAATTCTGTTTTAGGGGGAAATTTCAAAGCAAAAGTAAATTAGCAAAGTCTGAACTAATTTCAACATGTCCTTAGCTGTGTTTGTATTTTATTATTTAACATGTTTCTCTGTTTGCCTTCTTTATGTTGCACACAAGTTTTGTTTCTTCACAAACTCTCTCCAGGCCTCGGGCGGTCAAGAGAAATAACTACAAGTGACAGACTCTTGAGGGTCGTTGCAGTTAAAACAGTTCAGACAAAAAAAAAAAACCTTCACATTTTTTCATTTTGAGAAAAGAAAGCAAAAATAAAGCATAACAAGAAAATTACTGTAGCTTTGATATTGTAGCTTTCTTGTGTTCAGAGTGACTCAAACCGCTGACAAACATTTGTGCTGGAGGCAAAACCTCAACACAAAGTGCATCTTTTGATCCGTCACAAACAATGCCAACACAAAGTCTGGACTAGTATCACCTACAGTGAGCCTTCAGCCAAATGTAAGCAGAGCTGTGCTTTACTTCTGTCCACTCTCATGTTCTTCATGAGACCGTTTCACATGTATGACACCATAACGACCCCCCCCACTGCGTTATTCCCAACACAACTCCTCTCTGACTGGGCGAGGAAGCGGTGAAATCAGGAATCTGGGACTTGGTGCTAAATATAAAAATGAGATCAGGCCCTTATTGAAAACCTAGATAGTAAGACAATCATGTGGAAATTGAGTTATGTGGATAATGATGCACTCGTTCAACTCTATTATCTGTTGGTACTCGGTTAGAAAGTGGAGCACTGGGACGCTGAAATAAAGTGGTAGGAAAATTAACTTTTTATAAGGTGACACTTCATCAGACAACATTTGGCAGAAAAAAATAATGACAGAGGACATCTGAAGCCCTGATATGGTTCGATGATAATGGTGATGTTGCAGATTTGGTTGACTGCATTTTAAGACGGTCATCTTTCTGTCTTTAAAATGGCTTTCTAGCATTTGGAAAATAGGCTCTTTCAATCTCTTGTGACCCGTTTGCACTGCAGTTTTTCGAGAGTTAACTGATCCTCTGTCGCCATGTTGTCGGTCAGTACGAGTATCTTTAGTTTTTGCCCTCAGGCTGATTATAGGTTAGGAGGTCTGTAGCTGCTTCAGCTCCTCGTCCTGCCAGCTGCATGCTTTGATGGTGACATGTTGAAAGACTGAGATGTCACAAAGAGGCTCAGAGACAGACTGTCACAGAAACACGAGCCCCCGGCGGGGGAAACTAAGCATGATGTCACCAGAAAGATCGAAGCATGAGTCACTTATATATATATGTTCATAATGGGGGTAATATAGGAGAGAGTGATACTCTAGTGTGTGTGTGTGTGTAGCTGTAGGGGACTTCTCACTGGTCTCCTCTACTGTAGTTCAACATTGATTTTTCCCTCCTCACTTTAAAGCAGCACGTGGGTTTAAATTGTGTTACTGTAAACTGCATCATAATGAAAGCAACTTGAGAGCAACTTAGTCTGCACCGCACCTTCACACACTGTAGACGTCTTACTGTCTCTGAGCTGAAGGCTGACTGTTGTTGGACACACTCAGGTAAGGCGAGGCATCATCTGCTCCAGGCTTGTTAGTTTTTATTCGGAGAACATACCTTTCTTTAGAGCTGGGATGTTGTCATCAGTTTTTCAGTGTTTTTCATTTATCCAAGTTTTAGTCAAATAGCTTCAATCTGTAATAAAAACTGTCAATAGTACGGTTATATCTCCAAACACCGGTCGAGGCATGATGGTTAATTTACTTGTTTCAACTTGAAGGAATTTGTGACATAAAAAAAACACATTTGCTGTCTCGACATTTGTTAGTGAGAACATCGATGACATGCTCATGTCTGTATAGCCCTACTGTAACTGATTCTAACTGCCCATACAAGGTGTGATTTCCTCCCCTGTGACGTTTCCTCTTCACTGTGAATGTCACAGAGTTGTCAAGGGGGATGAAGTGATCCCCCCACTGTACCACCTTCGAATGTAGTAACAGAGGTGTTACAGGGGCGAGATGGGTTCAGCAGAGCCAGTGAGGGAGAGCAGTGTGTGTGTGTGCATGTCTGAGTGTGTGTTTATGTGGAGTATATGTGCCTTTTTATTAGTGAGAGAGAATAGAGTCGGAAATCAGGGAGAGAGAGAGAGAGAGTGGAAAAAGAACCACAGGTCGGATTTGAACTTGGCCCGCCCGCTCAGAGGACTGTAGCCTCTGTACATGGGATTCGGGAACTAACCACTCACCCATCAACACCCCTTAATGTGACCCCCCCCCCCCCCCTTTTTTTTTTTTTTTTTAGGTTTTCATACTTAATAGAGTTAAATGACTGCTGGCTGACATTCACTTTGGTGATGATTTTTGCAGCCAACTCTTTGAAAGAAAACAGATAAATATATTCCCCAAAATGTCAACCTCATCCTGTAACTTTAAAAAGAAAATGTAGAAGGTTTACAAAAGTCTCATTTCCAGATTAATGATCCCAAATAATCCAAAATAATAGTAAAAAAAAAAAAAGGCAAATTGTTGTTGAAGTTCAGAACAGGAATAAAATCAAAGCACTCTTCTGGGGAAAAAAGTAAAACACCTCATTAAGTTGTTTATTTCTCAATTAAAATGCTAAAAAGAAAGACGAGTCGAGTTTAAAATCCTGTTACAAAGTCAAACCAGTAGAGGATAATAGAAATAGTGTTTGTTCTATTTTAGGCATAATGGTATAAAAGTAATGTCATTGTTTTAAATGTTCATTTTAATTAATTAACCTTTTACAGTAAATCGTGTTCAAAATCATTCCTGCCCTCATTAAATCTCGTGCCACTGAGTTCAACGACTTTGCCTTTCATGTAAGATTTATTTCCTGCTGTTACATACACATGGATATTGTGTTTTTCATATTTCTGTATGTGTGTGTGTGTAACAGTATTTATGATGCACATCACGTTGTCTCAAGGCTTCACTTTATCAATAAGACATGAGGAGAGAGGTATTTCAGGGATGATGGCACACAGGGACAAGCTGTTGATTTGAGTTAACTAACAGGATTCATCATTTAAGATGGTTGAGGAGTAGACAGTCATGTTGAGTTTGGTTATTTATGTAGCATAGACTCATTGTTGTTCTTGAAGGCTTTGTAATACTGACTTCTGTTGTTTTGTACACTCTGTTGTTTTGGGAAAAGGAGAAATGTTTTAAGAAAGAAACAATGGGAGAAACCACAGGAACGCAGCGGGCAAAGAATCTTTTTCAGGGGGCAAACACACACACACACACACACACACACACACACACACACACACACGCACACAAACACTTAACAGAGAACAAATACATTCTTAAAAGTTGTTTCGAAATGAGGGCTCAAATTGTGACATATTTTGCAATCACAGTACGAAACATTTCTTTTTAGTGGCTAATCAATGCAATCGACCAGTGCACGACGTGTTTCATCTCTAACCTGACATCCATTTGTGACTTGTACGATGCTGGAAGTGTTACAGAAATGTTCTTACTTAAAAAAAGATGACCTGTGTGATCGCTCTTCAAATGCTTTATTGACCTGCATGTTACTTTTCATGACATTTATGTATCAACAGCTAATCAATTGGTTCTCTTAGAAAAAAGAACCTGTTGCCAAACGCTTCATAAGCATGCAGGGGAAAAGTGGTGTTTGTGGACTAAGGATGTACTAAGCCAATTTTCCCTGTCAAACGTAAATTTAATTTCACACTGGTCAACTCATTCAAAGTTATGAAAACACTCCACACTGCACAATAACCATATTGTGTGTAACCTATTTCATTGCTATTTGAAACAGTTTCACTTTATCGCAGATTTGTGTGGAACTTTTGCAGCGTGCATCACTCTGCACGTAAAAGATGTCATATTGGTTTGTGGTGAGTTTCTATTGTTAGTAGTGCTAGCACCACCAGCCTGCAGGTGAACGTCCATGTGTCTGCGCTCAGTGTACTTACACATTGCTCATGTGGAGTGTTATAAGCTAGGTTACCTGCCCTGAGACGCCATCCACCCACTGTGCTGATTTACATCTGGGCAGCAGAGCAGGCCTGTTATCAGGAGCTATGTTCCTGGCTAGGGGTGGATGGCTGCATTACAGCTAGGAAACAACATTTAACCAGAACTGTTGGCCTACATTCATAAAATATTTCAAATGACTTTAATCGACTAGTATTGCTGTGGCCGACTAACGAGGATGACGACTATTTATTGTTTTGTCTTGTAATTGTGCACATCCCTGTTGTTAAGCAGTCACTAAGTTTTTAAAATAAATTAAGTTTTTTTTAATTAGACCTCATGAACAGAAAAACTGGGATCTTGTAAACATTAACAGATGCTTTAGATCATGACAATTTTTTAACCGTTATGTCCCCAGCTCAGATGAAGGTGTAGAGGTGATGGGAAATGGGGCCCCCACCCTTACATCTTTGGAGTAGGGGCGGTGTCTGCAGGGCCGGGAGGGGACAGCCGGCGTTGGCACGGCCTGAAAGGAGCCGTGCTCCTGCTGCACGTGCCAAGTGGTGTCAGTCTGCCCCCGGCTCCCTCAGCACGTCTCACCCTGCAGGCTGCGGCCACGGGACCAGAATACATTAGGAAAAGCTGTTCAAACATATGGTGTCCTTTTAGATTCAAACAGAGCTTTCATTGATTCTGGAGATCTTCTCTTTGACTGTTTTTAATCAAGTTTTTAAGCACAACTTATTTTTAAATTCCTCCTGAGAAACATTTTTGTTTCTTTTAATCCTAATTTAACTTTTTAAATCTCTTTAATCTTCAGTTCCTCACTTCTTGATCTCTGTGTTTCTCCCAGCTGAGTAATCTGAACTGGTGACTAACCTGGATGTCAAGCTTTTAGGTTACTTTCATGTTGTAAATGATATATTACAGTAGAGTGATCCGTACCCTCAAACCACCTTCTCTTCTTTCTTCTTCACCACTCACTAACATTCACATTTATTCAAACCTCTGTGGTTATATAGCTTCTCTGTGAGGCAGATGTCTGGAATGCACAGCTGTTTTACTGTATTTTTTACAGCATATGTCTTGACTGTATCCTTTACAACGTGCAGTAAGGACGGATGTCCACGGCCTTCTTTAATAGAGACCAGCAATCCACAATCTGTATGAAACCTTCTGACTTATCTCAGTATTCTGCAAAGTACAAACGTATATGTGTCTGGAGATTTGAATGACTTGAGTTTTTCTTTAGTGTAGACACTGTGTTTCTCCACAAGGTATACAAAGATGTCTGGCCTCTGTTACTTTGGCCATTTACTGTAGTTGGATCCTTGACCCTCTTATCCTACAGTGAGTACAGATCAGGAAACCTCACCCCAGCTAAGGGTTAGATGGTCACTGTAAGACAACGTGTCTCCCACTGCCAAACAATGACTGTGATTTGAGAAGTGGCCAGGTGGTCCATAACTTTCTGATATAAATTGACTTAAGCTACTGCTAGCTAACTTTCTGCCTCTAGTTGGGCTCTACCCAAAGAAAACATCATTACTGTGTATACAAACACCAAAATCATTGATTTCTTTTTAAGTGAAATTGACTGTCTGGGTAGCTTTTTATGAGCACATTATGTAAGCTTCCATACTCTCTCTATCTGATATAACTTTGTTAAGTTATTAAAGGAATAATTGAATAAACATAGAAATTCTGTAGTTAAGCTGCTTTGTCTGACAGGGTGGTCAGACAACTTCAATGACTTTAAGTTAAAACCTCCTGAAAACATCTCAATGTGTGCAAAGATGGAAACACAAGTTACACACTACTAACGTAAACTGACCAAAAAGAATCACATGTACTACATACTAAGTGATACACATAAAGTGAGGTGTTTTTAATAAGTCTGTGGCTTTAATTGTGCCTGATTTTAGAAAAATCGATTCAAAGGTCATCGGAACTCTGAAAAATGAATCGCAATAATATGGTGAGCGTCAGCAGCTGTAGAGCAGAGGCGGTTGGCAGCTGCAGAGCAAGATTTTGAAATTGAGGACGCACCACTGTCTTTTAAAATCAGAGGTGTGGAAGCATTTTGGCTTCCCCAAGACAGAAAATGAAAGAGGTGAGAAGATAACAGACAAGACAAAGACTGTGTGCAAGTATTGCAAGAGACAGGGAACTACACAAATAGCACAACCAACATGATGCAGCATTTAATCGACACCACAATAAGAAGCTCCAATCACCTCCCCTTGTTGAGAGAAAAAAACATTAAAAGGTCAAACCACACTGACAAGCAGGTTAGCAGCCCCTAAAGGAATCTTTCTCAGTCATCATTTGTCTACAGTCTCATTTTGTAAAATAAATCGAGAGAATCGTATCGTGAACCCAGTATCGTGAATCTTATCGTATCATGAGTTAAGTGAATCGTTACATCCCTATTAAAGTGTATTCTGGTCATTTCTGTGCACACTGCTTTTATAACCATATGTTTTTTGGGAATGCATCTTGATGTTGTGTTTAACGCTGCTTGATAAACTGCTCATAACACTGACATGATGTCATCACATTTGTGCTCACTGAGTGCTGAACCCTGGCCAGTGTCATGGGAGCTTGTTTGCCTGATGAATGATGTTGATGTTTGGTCTGGTGAAGTTCTTTCGGTGCATTTTCAGTTGATTTTTTACTCACTGCTTCTTCTGTGTCCAACACTTGTATCATTTATTCTTGAAGTAAAACTAAAATGCTCTTGTTATTGATTGGTATCATTTTATCGATCAGGATTTTCTCACATTTTCAGAAAATGTCAATGAATCTTTACTTGTACTGTCATTGAGTTTATGTTTTAACATTGAGTTATATTTGTTATATTTATTTGTAAACCTTTAAAATTGTGTGTTTTTACAGAAGCTGACATCTCTTTAAATGATCATATATCACATGTCATTGGAGCTTAAACATACATAGGCTACTGTATGATTTTGATCTTCCTTTTCTTTTTCCAGATCTCAGCCTGGTGATTCTTAGCAAACATGAGTGGAGGAGTGAACATCAAAGTCGTATCTCAGACTCAGAGCGACGCAGGTGTCGGCTCAGCTCTGCCTTTACCTCGAAGCGTGATGCCTCTCTCAAAGATGGATCCCAAACAACAACAATACGGCGGCCTCTCCAATCCCACCACGCAGTATCAGCAGCCAGCCAAGAGACGTCCTTCCTACCCTTTATCTTCTGTTTCCTTAGGTCCTGCAGAGCAGCTCAGAGGTGCAGCTTTAAAGAACCACCTGCTGCAACAGAAAGCCGGCATGCATTATCACAGAAGCCCGGCAGCTACAGAACGAACCGACGGGACGTGCTCGGCCTACAGTAGCCCGCAGATACCAAAGAGACAAGCCCCGCGCTCGAAAGACACACTCGATCTCCGCACCAGCACGCTCACCCAGAAGGCTTTGAGAGACCTGCAGCTGAGACGAAACACAAACCAGAACTGGACCTTTGGGAAATATCGCCTGAGAAGTGTGGACAATGCAACCCAAGATGAAGCCCTGTGCAGGCTCTCAGGTCAGGGAAGAGGACGCCTGCTTCACAGTAAAAGTACAAATGGAAACGAGGAATCCGGGGTTTCTTCAGCCAGAGTGGGAAACATCCAAAAAGAGCTGAGGAACATCTCCAGCCGGGACGTGCGAGGATGCAAAAGACCGGTGTCCAGCAACAACATGAAGTCTTCTTATCAAACATTCAACATGCCACGTCGAGCCAGTGAACCAGGGCAAGTCAACATGGCTGCTGTTGCTCCCTTCAGGTTCAGGTGAGGGCAGTGTTTCACCTTTTTTAGATGGAAAGATAACTGCCTGACTGCAGTTTATTTCTAAGACACAAGCTTTCTTATATAAATGACCAATTCTGCTTTTAAAAAGTGGATTGTACATTTCGGTTGCATTCAATCAAATTTAGTTTGTAAAAATGTTTGTGCCTTTTTTCTCCTGCAGATATCAGGTCCATGAGGACACAGATGCCACGCTTGATGATCTCAGTGACTGTTCATCTGACTCCATGGAGGTCTGCTGTGACGATCTAGGTGAGTCTCTTCTAAGATCCTCACATTCATATTTCTGTCCTAGAAATATATACATAGATATGCCTTAACTTTAAAACAAACAGTTTGTAACTAGGATTCTAAAAATGATTCAAAGGGTTACAAAATGATTGGATAGGACAGGAACAAACCATGTTCCTAAACTTTTAGAAAATAGATTCCTCTGTTCATTTCTGCTCTTTTCTTTCAAGATACTGAAACTGATTCTTCCTGAGACTCTTCAACTAATCAATATGAGAAGACATTTCACTCTTAAGGTGAAATACTCACAAGTCTTATGTTCAAAGGTTTGGAGGCAACTTATTTTCCTCCACTCTTTTTCATCTTGTATCTTGTTTTTTTCTTTCTAATGACTATCCAACGAAAAATGTTTACCCCCTCATAAGAAACGTACCTATAAACTGATTCCCACAGCTCAGCCTTTCAACCTGTGACAAAGAATCATATCAACTTTTAAAGGGGTTGCAAACCAAAGACGGTTCAAACAACTATCTTTCTAAATGATTAATTTGCATATTTTCTGTTGCTATTTCTACCATCACTCTGGTTTTTATTGGGCGAGCTTCACCTAAAAGTAGCAACAATCCTCTATCATTGTCAACAAGTCTTCAGCAATGTCCACAGCGTAAAGCAGATTGATACTGGACCTCATTCATCATAGTAGTTTTGATTAAACTGCTAGAAACTGTAACAGTATGATTCAGCTTCAGCAACAAAACTAAGAGTGTGCTTCATGTTGGAAATCGTTGTTTCACACATGTGATGTGGCTTCTTTGAATAACTCATCTTTGACCCCCGCTCTCACATTGGACATGAACTCCGCCCACTGAGTGAAATTCCTCTGTTTGACCCATCTGTCCCAACAATGTCTTAATGCTAACATAATACAACATCACCTGACCCACTTCTGTCGTTTTCTCACATCTTGGCTATATGATAAAGAGTCTTCTCAGCTGACTGTCAGGTACCATCGGGTTCTACTACCTTATATCAGTGTTTCCAATGACACTGATAATGGGCTTATTACACCCAAATTGTGTTCTGAAATCATCGCTGTGAGTCTTCCAATAAGCAGTGACTCTGCTGTTGGATGCTAACACATGGTTATTGTCCAGGATCTTCAAATTAAAGAGCTAAAGACCAGACAGTCCATACAAATGTATCACTGAATTAACTTGATTTCACCTTCTGCCCTCTCTGAGTACTTCCCTTTCCTCATAATGCCTGAAAAAGTTTTGTAATTCTTGGAGAAAACAAACTTTTCACTCAGATCATTGAGTTCAAACTGTTAGTTATGCCAAACTCTGTTATTCCAATTTTGCTATAATGCATCCAGTAACACCCAAGCGTTTTAATATGGCTGAATGTTGACACTGGACTGTGTTCAGCGTGGCAGTTGTTCTCACCAGAGCTGCTGCCAACTCCTAACGAACGCTTCATACTGCATGTACCACCTGTTATTTGCATCAGGACTTCCTGCAGTACTTCAGCTCTTTCTTTATGCGCATGTGGGAAAACAAAGATTCTTGGCAGAGAGAACTTCTCTCAAACCACACTGCACTCTTAAGGCACCATTGTTTGTGAGACGTTTTTGTGTCTCTGGTGTGCAGTTGTGATTAAATGTACGTCATTAAGTCGGCACTGTGTGTGCATTAAAAAGTGGCTGTTGTGTTTGTTCAGATGTGTGAAAGAACTCCGTAACTTACACATCTTGTTGCCTAGAGACCGACATACAAACACGTTGCGTTTACGCAAACACAGGCTCAATTCTTCTTTACTTAAAGGGAGAGTGAATGCAATTTACTGTTAGCAAATACAACGACAACCATTCAATCAATTAGCTCCAATTAGACAGAGATTACATAATTAAAGATCGTCTGTAAATAAGTGATATTGATTGAAGTCAGTAAGCAGACACTCAGGCCTCAGGGAGTATCAGCTGTGGTCACAAACAGAATAAATACTTAAACATGTTTGTTGTGTGAGTTCAAAACAAACGATTGGTAGATATGATTTCTAGAGGCCTCATCAATTCATCCCTGTCTGGTTTAAAAACTAACAATTGCTCACTTTTGTGCTGTTGAGACCTGAAACCCAACAGCCTGAGGAAGATCTTGTAGATCAAAACGTTGACATGTTCAAATATAGTAGACCCCGGGGAGCCAAACAGTGTGCAGACCTTTTACCTGTTTTAAGACTTTAAATACAGCCATCAAACACCAGACACATTAATGTTCACCTTTTCAGCTTGTTGGACAAACAGTTTTTTTTAAAGACGACTGAGGTTAAAGTCATATTATTAGCTAAAAGCTATGTTAGTAAGCTAACATTGATGCATTGATGTAGGTAATCTTATTCATATTCACAAACTGAATTGAACTTATTAGCATGCTGACATTATAATCAGCATGAAGCAAAGCATGGAGTAATGAGATGTGTTCAGTTTTGCTTCTATTTGATGATAAACACAAGAATATTGCAACATGACGACAATAGATTCTAGTGTGATGTGTAAAGAATAGCTAAAAAATCAAAAAACATAACAAACGGATCAGTCAGCTAACTCAGTTTGTGATGGATTGAAATGTTTATTGCAGCAGCAAAACAAAGTTTGAGTTTGGCATCAAGGCTCTGACATCATCCCTCCTCACAGATTGTTTTACATGCAGAAAATTAAGGAGTGATGAGATAATATCTTAAACCCCCCTTGGAAGGAGCCTGCAGGTGTATGCTGGGAAGGTGGTGGGGTTGAAGAGTGCAGTATTGGTGAATGGGAACAGTGACAATGACAGTGCAGAGAGAAACTGTAAAGCTTGTAGCCTAAATATACTGTCTAATTGGAAGTATGTGTTTGTCAGGTGATTGAGGAGACTGAGTATAGACTGCATGTAGTCTCAGGGACGTCACCCATTGGTTTCAGGAGCAGAGTTTGAAGCCAAAGGATAGTGGTTAGAAATGCTATTTAAAACTAACTTTAAGTCAACCTGGCAGCATGCAAAATAGTTGGAGTTAAGGCTGGCCTTTAGCCTCCTGGCAAACAGCTATAACACCCCCGACTATCAATCAGATCAGCCACACTCCTAAGTATAGATAACTCCTATCATTCTTAAAATCAAAACAGATGAGTTATAAACAAAATCACCTCCTGTACAGTGTGTGCAGATATAGACATTAGCTATGCAGACTGAAACATCTTTTGAACCAAGCTGTAAAAATGTTCATTTCTGCTGCAAAAATAAGCATTCCACTTCCTTTGCAGTCAGCCTCAAGTGGACAATTGACTGCATATTTTTATACTTCTGCATTGGCTACAGGTAATTCGAAGCTTGATCCAAAGGCAACTAGACTCGGTTAGAGGTTGGCTCTTGAGAATGATGTATCTCAAGTAGAACATCAGTGCAGCTGGAGTTGCCTACCTACTAGCTCCCAGGCCTTGCTCATTTACTCGACATTATCTCACTGATTCTGTTAGTGCTAAAATATAACCTGCACGTAATTACTCTTCATCTGTTTGAATTAAAAATGTCTGTCACTAAAGTAGTTAGTTTATTATTAGTGATAATTACAACAAATGAAATGACAGCTAAAGTAGCAGTATTTTATTTAAAAACAAATTAAAAGCCTAATTTATTTTACAAAAAGTTAATATACCAAATATAACTGTCCCTCCTGATCACTGAACAAACTGAAATTTGAACCTTTTACCCTTTGATGGCACTGGGCTATTATAAAGCCTTTGGCTGTCTTCTTAAAGACTGTGATGTTTGAGAGCCTCCAGCCAGTGTCCTCAGGGAGAGACCGACCAGAGACAGAGCGTCCCTCTGCTCGGGGTGGACAGATGCAGGACTCTGAGATTGAGTGGTTTGATGGGAGGATCAGCTTTCACCTCCTGTCTGGGAGTTCCTCTTGTCCCCACTGGACCGACATGATGGATGCGTAAATTCAGTATTTGAGCAGGGATGTTTCTTTAGTAAGCTGTGATTCAGCTTCAACTACAAAATAGACAATTTTTTTTTTTTTTTTTTTAAATGATGGGTTACATTCAGTCAAAACATCTGCAGAAACAAAAGCCAAGTTTGGCTCTCTGGTGAGAAATCTTTCTTTGAAACAACTTAAGTTCACAGATCCAGGACTTAAACAAAGGTATATTAATGACTCGCACAAATGTTTGAAGTCAAGCATGATAGTTTTAGCATTACCTCAAGAGCTTGAGATCATCATGACGAGATTATTACTCAGCATCTGAAAGCGGCGTAACTGTTCGGATTAGTCTCCCCTCCTCAGGCTGCTCACTTTAGCACAATGATTCTCTTAGATCTCCTTTCAATGACTTTTTGTAAAGCAATATTTGCCTCAATACTTCAACTCCATTCAAATACACATTACTCTAACACTATGCTTTTACCTACTGTGTGAATTTATCATTGACATTTTCTGGATTTCCCCCTTTAAGCCCACGTGGAAGTCTCCCAGTCTACCCAAATGTTCCTGAATCTGTTCCCTTTAACAGCTGAGCTGGCCCAAAATGATTACATGTGCTGTCCAGGGAAATATAAAACAGACAGCTGTGTAACTGTGCTGTCATACCACGTGCACACACACATAAACACACACACAGTTACTCGCATGGCCAGTTTGAGATGGAGAATCAGAGCCAGATGTGAAAGAAACCAAATGAAAGATACAACTCCACCCTGATCCCTCCTGAGAAGTGGCTGCATCTGAACATTTCCACATTTATTCTTTATTCCCACTTCATTCAATCGATGTCGAGACACTTCACTCTGAACCACTAATGGCAATATGCCATTTGGGCTATGGTTACAGTCAGGGGATCAAAAGAGTTGTTTGCTTTCATGCTTCGTAAAAAAAGGCAAAAATGTGATAGTTGATAGTCTGTCCCATATATTTAAACTATCAAATCATGTTTTGACAGGCTTTTTTCATGAAGAATTGGATGTAGCTTGTTGTTTTCCATACTGAAGCTAATGTTAAGGAGCCTTGAAACTGCATTATTGTATTGGTCAGCAGAAGGGGACTCTAAGTCTGTGTAGGTTCTCAGTCATCCAGGTTCTACTTCTACTTCTTACTTGATTTATTACCTTGGCATTATATACATTGATGGAGGTAGCTCGGAGTAGATCTGCTTCTCCTTTGCATCGGAAAGGAGCCAGTCGAGGTGGTTCAGGCATCTGATTAGGATGTCACCTCCCTTTGGAGGTCTTCTGAACTAGTCCAAAGAAAATCCGGGGGTAGACCCAGAGCTCACTGGAGGGATTATAAATCCTATCAGGGCTGGGAACGCCTCTGGATCCTCCAGGAGGAGCTACAAAGCAATGCTAAGGAGAAGGACGTCTGGGTCAACTAATATAGCATGTTGCTGCAGAAGAAAATGGATGCATGGATCATAATTTCAGGTTTTCATAGCTCATTTTCAGACTTCACAGCACAGCATGGTGTATATTTTGTACAATATGTTAAGTATATTGTCCCATTGAAAGTAAATAAGATAAGGTATAAGCAGGCTGTGCTTTGGGGCATGGCTGCCTGTGACTTACAAGTGGTTACCACACCACTTCTCAGCTAGGATAGAGATGAAACATTGAGTACACGTTCGGTTGATGGCCAAAATGCACAACTTAAGGCTTCAAAGCAGTAGTCCACAAATGGATGACGTTAACTTCTCTAGGCCCACTTCTGTTATACAATCTGCTGTGTGGACCACAATGGTGGACTAAACAACAAACACACTGAATTATGTGACCATCACGAGAGTCAAGTGAAGCTTTTCAAAATGTGAACTCATCTTCTGGTATGAGACGATGGTTTTGTTTCTGTTGAAATGAAAACTTTCAGCAAAGGCTTTCAGCGAATTTGGCTTGTCAGAATGTGTTATCCCATGGTTTATTAAGAAATTCCCACTCCCCTAAACAAATGAGCCATTCACTGAATCATGGGAATGAAAGATCTCCAAGAGTGATCTGCAGTCAGCTGGGGAGATCTGGAACTCGTGATGAGGAAGAAAAAGACATGACAATGTTCCCAGAAACTAATTGCCTGATCAAACACCCTCACTGGTCCCTGACCCACTGCAGGTGCCCTGAAACTCAAAGAAAAAATGCAGTGGAGTGTGTTGCAAACCCATGTGAGAGATTGAGTCATACCCTCTGGGCATTATAACTAACAGGTCAATCATAACCAGACGATTTGCACCACGTCGCATAATTGGTTTCAGTCTTACTGAGCTGTGGAAAAGAGCAACTGTCTACTGAGTCTTTCACTTGATAGCAGGAACTGAAAAGCAATTAAGGCATTAGCACTGAATTAGTATTATTAACATAAGAAATATTGCATAGTAGTAGCTGATTGAACGGGCAAATGTTTCTGCCATTAGCTGTGTTTGTGCAGAGCTTTGAGGTCTGGCGCAGATGACGTGCAGCCGATGAGAGAGGCTGGTTTCCATGGAGCAGCGCTGCATGTGAGCGCTGCAGAGCTCCTCAATCCTCCTGAGAGATGTCAGTATGGAATATCTTAAAAGATGATTATACTCGTATGTTTTCAAAAACATACAAGCCTTGCTTGAAAACAATATGACTGGATTTTCAAATGAACACAGTCATGGTTGTGTTTGTGGGTGTATACAGTATGTGTCTAAGACTGACTTGGAGATATTTTCAAATTGTGGTTTTGGGTGTGTTACTTACTTACCCTGGCACATCTTGTCGCTCGCTCAGTCTGCTGAGGTGATGTCACCTATTTGGCTGATATGCAGTGTGGAATTTTAGCCAATTTTTCTCTTTTTTTTTAAAGCACTGGACAAACAAGTCAATAAACTGCACATTTGGACAATTAGCATATCACATTTATACATGTATGTGATGTTACTTGTCACAGTTCTGATGGTGTGTATTTATAGCAGGAGAACACACGTCTGATTTTGAGCATATGATTTATCCAGCTGTAAATCTGGAATTGATATCGTAAGCAAGCTCAGACAGGATCAAGAGATAATCTGGATGCTCCAGTTGTTGCATTGTGCAGATAGTGAGGACATTTTATGCTTAGGTCTGTAATTACATACCTAAATGTATGCCCGTTCTCATTAATAACACTTCCACTAACATCACAAATCATGCATCATGTTGAGTGTATTGAACAGGCAACACTGGAGGTGAGGGAGGGGGAGGGGAAGAACAAAGGAAAAGGAGGAGGTGGTGGGAAAACATGGTGTGTTACAGGAGGATGGTGCCCAGTTTTACTAGCCAAAGATGATCAGTTCACATCGCCTTCTTGCATTTAATATATTCTGCTGAGACCTGGCAAATCATCTTTAAATGAAGGAAAAACGGGGGAAGGAGGAGGAGGGAGGATGGGACGGAAGACGGAGGCGAGGGAGAGGCAGCAGAAAGCAGGGGGAGGGAAGGAGGGAGGGAGCGTTGTTGCGTCTGCCGCCACTGTCATTCCGCTGCTGCGCGGTTCAGCGGCAGGAGGTAGCGCTGAAGGGAGGAGTGTGGAAAAACGGAGGAAAGGAGGAAAGGAGAGAAAGGGAGTGCCTGGGCAGCACTGCAACAGCTGCAGCTGCAGCAGCGTGTCAGGAGGAAAAGAGGAAGAGCAGGAGAAGAAGAAGAAAAAGAAGGCTGCAGGATTGCCTTAAAGGAAGCATTTTCTGTTGCTTCTTGCACAAGGAAAAAGGTTTGATAAGGAAGCCGATTCTCTCCCCTGCTGATGCTTTTTCCTATGGTCTCATGAAGGAGGAATGCTTGGAAATACTGTGAAAGGCAGAGAAGGAGATTTGAAGATGGACAGGACGGATAGCACAAAGGCATACGGCCAAGCAGATGGCAAAGGAGTTGGTATGGCAGCTAAGAGGGCCAAGTCTGGAGTGCCCCAGAGCACACCACGAGGTGAACTGAAGGTTTACCGGGCTGGTAGTTCTGATGGCAGGATACCAGTATCCTCCAGTCTCCGCAAGCAGAGGTCCATGACAAACTTGGCTGTACTCACTGATGCAGAGAAGAAGTTGCACCTTTATGAACCTAAGTGGTGCGATGACATGTCCAAGCCTGGAGCAGGGCAGGTTAAGACAGGCAAGCCAAAGACAGCAGGGGGTGGCAGCAGTGCCGGAGGGGGTGCCCCTCTCTCTCGAAACCTTTCCAAATCGGAACATTCGCTGTTCCAGGGCAAACCCAAGCCTTTCAGCCCTCTGGCTGCCCCCTCTGCCCTGAGCAAGCAGAGCCGCATACCTCGTGGTCCTTACGCCGAGGTAAAGCCCCTGAGCAAGGCACCTGAGGATGGGAAGTCAGACGACGAAATCCTCTCTAGCAAGGCGAAGGCTAATGCTAAGAAGCAGAGTGCAGGAGCAGAATCTGGATCCAAAGGCCAGGGGGAGGAAGGGGGAGACAAGCCCTTCCTGAAGGTGGACCCAGAACTGGTGGTGACGGTGCTGGGCGATCTGGAGCAGCTTCTCTTTAGCCAGATGCTGGGTGAGTACAGCAGAGCCGGTCTTGATACCACTTCAGTATGTGTGGCGGCCATGTGCTACAAACCAAACGCCCCTCTGTTACAATTTCTGCAAGTCGGCAGCACGCCCCCTTCAATTCAGCCACCACACGGCACCTACTTGATGCTGCAGAATATATATTTTGCTCCTTCTGATTAAGAAAAACCCAAAGACAATCCTTGTTTTGAATCTACAGCATACCCTGCTTCTTATTTTTTATTGATTTCTCCTTTATATTAGTATTTTTTCCAGAGCTTAATGATTAGTATGACACCAAAGCTATACTGATGCTCTATTGTTCTTCTTCCTCTGGCGTGTAACTCAGGTGTTTGGGGCTTGGTGCCATTGATTGTGTGAAATATGCTTGCCTGCTATTGTAGCATTGCCGGTTGATTGCATGAAAAAAGCCTTAGGGTTCGGGGATTATTAGCGGCAGGCTGATGCCCTTTTGTAAAGCTCTCATTTACTGCAACATGTGCCGTTGCACCCGAGGGTCCATCCGCTGCTTGCTTCCACACAAAAAAAATACGATGGGAAGAAGGCATGCCATATTGAATTCATTTTAGGCACTCAGACACATATTTAGCCTCCTTCCAGCTCCATTCATCTGTACAGCATTGACAGATGGTTCACACCCTGTGTACTACGACGGTGCAAATGGCAGAGAAAATGGCTTTCTCCCCAGAGGTGTAGGTCAGGTTTATCAATCAGAAGGGCTGGCTGAATAACAAATGCATTGATCAAATGATGGGGATTATGACTCAGATTAATTGATCTTATTTTTTGCATATCAAAGGATGTGTCCTTGTTAAATTACAGGTGTCATTTGATCTGTAGGAGGACAAGGTATCAAATTGTCATTCAAAATGTAGATGCAATACAATTCAGATCCAGCTTTACTCTCGGCTTTTCCTGTAAGATTTCTTAATCTTAGATTTGAGCTGTTTTAATCTCCAGACCTTTAAGATATAGGAGTAGCTTTTGGGTAGAGAAATAGTTTTACAGACACTTAAAATGCCTTTTTTTAAAAATGCATAAAACTGCAAAGGTGTGAAATTAAATGCCATCGTTTTTGTTCCTGATACCAATTGTAGTAGAAGGCTTTTCTAATTTAATCACCTGTATTCTAAGAGTGTAATTTTCTCACTCATCGACATCTTGCGTGAATTCAAATTCCTGAAATGTTATCATAGAAGCATTCAAGCATGTGGTCAGGGACCAATTCATGCACCATCTATTATTTGTTGTTCCATTGCTCCACTTCTGTCAGGAGAGCATGTTCTCTGTCGCATCTTAATGACACATCTGTGGTGATTAAATCTGATATCCATGCCTCATTATGATATGTAGGCGTCTATCAGTCACATTAGTCACACTACTAAGAATAACAAGTATATAATGAACAGGGGTCTGCCACCTCTTGAGGGTTTCTACGTAGTTTTGTTTGACACTAGGACCCAAATGTTCAAAAATCTCTGTAGAATTTGGCACCACACCCACATCTGCTTCATTAACCTATTTACATAAAACATGCAGCAAATTGCTCTGAGCTGATACATCAGTGAAACGCTTTGACCTCAACGATGTTTCCAAATCAATTAAAGGTCATTATTCCCCCCCAAAAAAAGGGAGTTTATTTTCTTCATGAATTATTTATCATCATTTAAAATGGTAATCCAATGCGGGCTTTTGACACCAGTCAAGTGCTTCTTTGCCCATTAAAGAAAAATCAGCATTGAACTGGAAACAGGACACATTGAGGAGGCTTGAAACTATTGCCTCACAGATTATTGACTGAAAGTGATCGACAACATAGGAACGGTTATCTCTCAATATTTTGTAAGATGATCCCATGTGAGCCTTTGACACGTGTTTTGTGGTCATGAAGGGAAAAACAACCACAGAAGTTGATAAAGCAATGGTTGAAATCATGATTCATTCATGATTGATTGAATTTGATCAGCTAGATAAAAAGATTTCTTTCATTTAAGTCATATAAATGTCTTGCATTCATTGCAGCTCTTTCTGCACACTGTTTCCTGTGTAGAAGTCTGGACCTTATTCAACACTTGTTATTCCATCAGCTCCCTATGTCCTTCTACTGTACTGTGATGCACAGTGGACATGCTTGTTACTGTAAATAGCTCTTTTTATTCATAGTCCGCAGAATATTCAAAGCCAGCTTTACACTGTGCTCTGCAGCTTCCGAAGCATATCTGATTATAAGCTCTCTGAAAGCATGCTTTTATTTCTGACCACAGAGGGTCTCTTTGTTTACGAATACGACATGAAGGATGGTGAACTTAGTTAACAGGATCATTGCTTAAACTGGCCATTTAAGTTTATGCAACAATGCTGTCATACAGTGCTGGAACACAGCATACAGCTGCCTTATCATAAGAGAAGGCTGCAGACGCACAACAAATTAAAAACTTTGATTCACATCTAGATAAAATTATATTTTCATGCTTCAGTTTTTGGATTATTCGTCACACATAATGAGTGCAACTCTTCTACACACAGAGTTTGAACTGTCTGCAGAGTAATAAATGAAAACAGACTGACCTCAGTTGCTTTAGAGTATTTTCAACATGATGAATGCACTATGACAATCAGATTCGAGGTCATGAGGACAGATTTGTAAAGAAAGCAGCAGATTAGAGTAGTGCAGACAGCAGAGCTCCTGGAAAAGACTCTCCGAGACAACAAGGGGATGAGCAAACCTCATTTTACTGTAATTGCATGTGATCCGTCATGCAAGACATCAAACGAAGCAACGGCCTTCAGCTATGTGGAATCAAAGTGGGGCAGTGGAGGGGTATAAGGTTGAAGCACTGGTCATGGATGACATTATTTCAAGCTATTCGGGCATGCAAGGGTCACAGAATGTTGAGTCTTAAAGGTACAGTACAGGTAGCTCTAACATTTTTCATACAGTCTAATTAAGACATAAATGGAAGTCAAACGCTGTCAACACTGGAGGGCAAAACAATTCATGGCTTCCCCGGAGTTTGTGTTTCAAGAAGGTAGCTCTTTGTCACTTTTTGTCTGCGCTTTTGTCTGCTGATGTGTCATGGAGCGCAATCAAACCAATAGGAAAAACAGATCTCAGTCTGTGTAGATTCAGAACAGAAAAGTGATCCTCTAATAAGACAACTGTGGATAAAGTTTCAAGTAATTAAACGTGAAGCATCAGCAGGAAGAGTCATAAAACTGAGATGCTGACTCCACGTGACTTTATCAGCCAAACTGTGAGGCTTTAGCTAAGCTGCACAAGGCCTGTTTTTAGTCTTTGTTTAGCTTCAGTTATTATTTTATCACCTCATTAATAAGAAAAGTTACACATGTCAAACTGTATCACCTATTGACAATCAGAGAGAGCATTTTCCAAAGATAAAAATGTCCCTAAAGGTACACAGGGATACCAACATTATTGGGTTATTCAATATACCTTTTCCTCTCTTGAGCATTAGCAGTTTTATTTATAAAGTGCATTATATCACAGGTAAGTTCAATGTGCTTTACATTGGTGTTCAAACTTCAGACAGTATAAAACATGGATGTAATCTCAGTGACATTAGCCATTGTTTCTGAACCAGAGTTTCAAGCTGAACGATGGAGGTATCCATAATGGAAATGCAGTCTAAAACGTAAAAACGGTCAAACAAGTAACAGGCAAATAGTGAGAGTTAAGGCCCAATCTCGATGTTCACATTCACAGACTTTGATGCACGTTCCTGCTAAGTCTGTGAGGGCTCAGGGCTGTCCCGCTGTAGAATCGTCAAGAGCGTGAGGGATCTGTCGCTGATTTTTTTGGATCCCTTTCTGCACCCTGTCCGTAAGTGGGCATATCTGCAGACTTAGCGTGAGGGAATTACCCATAGTTCATAGCATAGTGACCGATTCCATGGGGAAGCCCGCAAGAATGGAAAGGTAAACAAACGCCATAAGACAGAAAAAGAGAAAGATGGTTAATAAGCAGGAAAGCGAAACCCTGCTCTATTTGCAGTCTACCAAAAAAGTGTATCTGAAAACTACAGCTAATTCAGAACTCTACTGCAAGTCTATTAACAAAAACAAGAGAGACAGGGTGCATTTTAGTCATGTTATATACTGTATATACAGTGGGTACGGAAAGTATTCAGACCCCTTTAAATTTTTCACTCTTTGTTTCATTGCAGCCATTTGCTAAAATCAAAAAAGTTCATTTTAATTCTCATTAATGTACACTCAGCACCCCATCTTGACAGAAAAAAAACAGAAATGTAGAAATTTTTGCAAATTTATTAAAAAAGAAAAACTGAAATATCACATGGTCATAAGTATTCAGACCCTTTGCTGTGACACTCATATTTAACTTACATGCTGTCCATTTCTTCTGATCCTCCTTGAGATGGTTCTGCTCCTTCATTGGAGTCCAGCTCTGTTTAATTAAACTGATTGGACTTGATTTGGAAAGGCACACACCTGTCTATATAAGACCTTACAGCTCACAGTGCATGTCAGAGCAAATGAGAATCATGAGGTCAAAGGAACTGCCCAAGGAGCTCAGAGACAGAATTGTGGCAAGGCACAGATCTGGCCAAGGTTACAAAAGAATTTCTGCAGCACTCAAGGTTCCTAAGAGCACAGTGGCCTCCATAATCCTTAAATGGAAGAAGTTTGGGACGACCAGAACTCTTCCTAGACCTGGCCGTCCAGCCAAACTGAGCAATCGTGGGAGAAGAGCCTTGGTGAGAGAGGTAAAGAAGAACCCAAAGATCACTGTGGCTGAGCTCCAGAGATGCAGTAGGGAGATGGGAGAAAGTTCCACAAAGTCAACGATCACTGCAGCCCTCCACCAGTCGGGGCTTTATGGCAGAGTGGCCCGACGGAAGCCTCTCCTCAGTGCAAGACATATGAAAGCCCGCATAGAGTTTGCCAAAAAACACATGAAGGACTCCCAGACTATGACAAAGAAGATTCTCTGGTCTGATGAGACGAAGATTGAACTTTTTGGCGTTAATTCTAAGCGGTATGTGTGGAGAAAACCAGGCACTGCTCATCACCTGCCCAATACAATCCCAACAGTGAAACATGGTGGTGGCAGCATCATGCTATGGGGGTGTTTTTCAGCTGCAGGGACAGGAAGACTGGTTGCAATTGAAGGAAAGATGAATGCGGCCAAGTACAGAGATATCCTGGAAGAAAACCTCTTCCAGAGTGCTCAGGACCTCAGACTGGGCCGAAGGTTCACCTTCCAACAAGACAATGACCCTAAGCACACAGCTAAAATAACAAAGGAGTGGCTTCAGAACAACTCTGTGACCATTCTTGACTGGCCCAGCCAGAGCCCTGACCTAAACCCAATTGAGCATCTCTGGAGAGACCTGAAAATGGCTGTCCACCAACGTTCACCATCCAACCTGACAGAACTGGAGAGGATCTGCAAGGAAGAATGGCAGAGGATCCCCAAATCCAGGTGTGAAAAACTTGTAGCATCATTCCCAAGAAGACTCATGGCTGTACTAGCTCAAAAGGGTGCTTCTACTCAATACTGAGCAAAGGGTCTGAATACTTATGACCATGTGAAATTTCAGTTTTTCTTTTTTAATAAATTTGCAAAAATTTCTACATTTCTGTTTTTTTCTGTCAAGATGGGGTGCTGAGTGTACATTATTGAGAAATAAAGTGAACTTTTTTGATTTTATCAAATGGCTGCAATGAAACAAAGAGTGAAAAATTTAAAGGGGTCTGAATACTTTCCGTACCCACTGTATATATATATATGAGACAAGTTAAACTTTTATTTATCCCACAGTGGAGCCATATACATATACAGTATATTAAGTAAGAACTTTTTACAAGTGCCATGGCTGTGAGTGAGTAAAGTACATTTTTTTAAATAGAAATACCTCATGTCCCATTAGTATTTAACAATTCCGAGCCCTTTCAGCCTCGTGCACTCAATCACTTTCCAGGTGACGTCAATTAAGTCCGTAAGGGCTCAGGTCTCAGGGTTTAGGGAGGAAATCGAGATTCAGCCTAAAACGACCTTATGGTCAACCTAGTAACAGGCAAAGAGTGAGAGTAAAGGCGGCCCTTTAGCCAACTGGAAAACAGCTATAGTGTGCCTACCTGTGTGGCAGGTCAGCCACACCACTAAGTATGCATAACTCTTAACCTAAATATAACCAAAATGATTTCTGTTGAAATAGATTCTGGATTATTTTAACCAGTAAGTGATAAGATGGTCACTGTGGGAACGTCTATCACTCAAACAGGGATCAGCCACTTAAAATATCTCTCTGTCATCAGCGTCTCCTTTCTAATGAAGGGCTCAATTATTCACTCACTGTATCGCCCGCCGTTGTCAAAGTAAAAATCTTGAAGAGGTCGAGGTCTATTAGAGGCAGAAGAAAAGCATCACTTGTTTTTGTGCTGTGAGGCACCCTCCTTTTTTTTGCTGCCAATTACCTCAGATTTCATAGGAAATATGATGAAAAGAAACAGGCTTGATATAAAACAGACATATGGTGTCAGTCCTCTCAGCGGTCGTCCTGTTTGTTAAAAACAGTTGAAATGGACAATATTCTCTCCTGACAATCAATGAACTCAACATGTTGGACCTGTAAATGTAAATGTAGCGTGTTTGTAATCTTCTGGGCTTTTCAGAACATTTTAGAATCAGTTTCGAGAACTTGAGTTCCAATATATAGGGCACTTCCCGTGTTGCATCATTCATGGGGCTTTCCTGATTCACATCTGCTTCAGTATTCTGTCCGAGTTTCCCTCTCTTGTATCGTAGACATCACTGCATTGCAGAGTGCCAGAGAACTGTCAGTCACTGCACAGGAACACAGGGCGAACTGCATGCAGGATATACTTAAAACAGATGTGATATGTGTACTGGACATACAGGATTTTTTTTTGACTACATCTCCAGAATCTAATCCAAACAAAATGAGCAGAAGTGCTGAATTAGAAAGTTGCTTTTTTTTTTATATGTGGATGTGATGTGACCCTTTAATATGTATTATGTGACCTCGAATTTGTATTTATTCTTGATGTCCAAAAACATCAGGAAACAAGGGTTGGGAATGAGTGTGTTGGCCTTGAAATGATGTAAACATGATATTAAGTTTCCCTTTTCAAAAAGTCAAATAAACCAAACTTCATGTCCTTTTGAGCTCACAGGGAAGCTTTGTAAACATTTTTGGACTGATTGTATTTGATGCTTTGGCAACATTTTTCTGGAAACATTAATATCAATTAATCCCTCTTAAATTGAATAGTAAATTTGGATTGAATTGCAAGTCTGAGGATATCCAGTTTCTAAAAACCTCTGTTTACATGAAGTTAGTCTACTTCAGTAAATATGTTTTAAAGCATATCTAATGTGCCTGTTTCTATTGACATGATCAGATTGTTGTAGAAAAAATGAACCCTGCAAGCCATAGTAAAGATACTGAACTTACAAGCTCTGGTGGAGCGAGATCTTTTTTTTTGCAGGGGGGTTGGGGTTGGGGGGGGGCTAGAAGGTGAAGTGTGCAATCACGCATGCACCCACATATGCACAGACATCATCTATTTACCATTATTATCTCCACTAATCATATCTAAGTTTACTACTATCAAACAGATGTTTTACACCTGTGTACATTGTTTTAGCTCTATAAAGTTAGATGTATGTCCAATGTCACAATTTAAAGTAATAGCAAAAGGAAATGCGATACATTGATATAATGAAAATGTAAAGGAAGCTACTCACAACCTGTTGTAACACAGCCCAAATAGTTGATTTTAACATAAGTCCCGCCTCTGACAAGGCAAATATCCAATCGTTGTAAAGGATTTTGGGGTGGCCGCTGGGGTGGCCAGTTAGATTTCTAGCTCCGCCCCTGCTTTTTAATCAAATGTCCAATGATAATGTTTTTTTTCACTTTATTACCACCAAAGAACCGTCAAAGAAAATTGTGATGGTAGCGACTGGTCAATTAACTTTCACCACCAGAGACCTCAAACTATGATTTATATTCTTTTCATTTAAGCCGAGTTCATCAAAACTGTCCGCAAAGAAGCTAAATAATCATAATGATCTGAGAAAAGTTTCCATCGACATACTATATAAGATCAGGTCAATGTCTCATTATATTGAGCTCTCATCGACTAAATCATAAATAACAGTTAATGCAAGTGTTTTATTCGTAATATGATCTAATATTGAGTTATTATAGGAATCCTTATCGACTCTTTTTAATTAAGAAATTAGCGAAATGTGTTTGAAATGTTTTAAATATATATTAAAGTGTGTCATACTGAAGCTTTCAATTCACACCCTCTACACTCGCTTTATTAGTTCAAAGCTTCGTATAAGAGCTGCACATTATTTGACATGAGCTCCCCTGACATCCTCGCCTCTTCTATACACCACCTAATGCTTTGCATGATAATTTCCCACTCTCCCACAGGGTTTCTTCTTTCACACTGAGGAGGAAAACCCCATCACCTTTTTGTTTTTCAGACAGGGTGTTTTCTCTCATGTGTTTCAGCTAACCAAACAACACTTTTTAATAAACTGTAATATTGATTTGACATGGTCGTGACCCGCTGACGCCACACTCTAACAATGCACGCAGCTTTGTTCAAAAAAGATGAACCGTAGGGAAATGCTTCTGGCTACAGTTTAGCTAATTGTTAGCCTTAGAGTTCTAACTGAACGACTCTGCGATGATGCTCAATTAAACTGAAAAGTGAAGCCCAATAAAGCAAACTAAAAGAGATCCTGGCGTGGTATATGAATGTCAGAATACTCTCTCCTGTTGGTCTAAATAACAGAAAAACCTTTCAGTATTTCATGTTCAGGATGTAGCATGTTAGTGCATAAGGGGGGGTAGAGCAGTGGTTACCATGGAGAGAGAGCCCATGCAGTGAAATTTGTCTGCCTAATGATGTGAACATACGTTGGCTCTGTGCCAACAAGGACGACACCTGTCTCAACAATTTAGATACAAACAAAGCAAGCAGGACCACACGCATGTTTGGGCAAAAATCTGTCTGTGTGCATGCATGGATTCTGTTAAAACACAAAAACATGCCGCAGTACATCAATAGCCTCTATCTTTGTTGTATTTTGACACTTAATGTTTTATAACATGTTTTTTTTCCTGCATGGTTGACCCACAGACCCCGAGTCACAGAGGAAACGGACCGTGCAGAATGTGCTTGACCTTCGCCAGAATTTGGAGGACACAATGTCGAGCCTGCGGGGCTCCCAGCTCAGCCATAGGTGAGTCATCTGCTTTTAAATTGTTGTACTATATCCCAAGACTTTGTCTCCTACACATCATATATAAACTGAGTACAGTGCAAGTTTTGATCATGAAATCATAAAACTTTGACAGATTTCTGGCTTTGGTTTAATTTGAAACACTCTCATGTGAAAAGCAATGGATCGCTTGTTGGCATTTCACAAACAGTTGTGCTGTGAATGCTTGGCGAGGTGCCACCTTTTTAACATCTGGCTCCTATCCGTCTTAAATAGCCCGTCTCTGCTTCATGGTCATGACATCATGCTAGGAATCTCTGTTCAGCTCTATTGGCAAAAGGCTGAGGGCGTAGATATGTTGCAACAACCACAACAAAACAAGTCACTGGTGGGGAATAGGTATTTATTTTATTTGGACATGAAAGGTTGGATAGAATATCCTGTGTAAGATGCTTACATTACTAGCATTAGTGGGTTCTTTATTTTCACACATTTCATGTCATGTATTCTGCGAATGTTTAAGCTCACTATTATTTTTTACAATCCAAGTGAACAGTGTGGATGAGTCAAAGCTGCTCTCATTACCCCCAAACAACGACTATAAGCTAACATCCTAGCATAAAATGGCTCATCGTCTTACTGATTAGCAGGTTTGTAAAGATAGACAATCTAAAGATTCTGCAAAACAAGCGCCAATAAAGTATCAACCTTGGCTTTATATATTAGGTAGCCACACACACGACTTCCAAACAGTCATCTAAATCTCTGTCTGTTGAATGTGGTTGCTAACAGATTAGCCCAAACTGTATGAGCTAGTCAAATGTTGTGTATCTCTACAGTATCTCTACTTGTTGAGGTATTTAAAGCAAAGCTAAAGCCCATCTGTTTTCTGTTGTGTATGAGTCATGATTTCTCTGTGTCCGAGTGTGTTTTTGAAATGTTTTTTAAACTGTATTTTGTATTAGCTTTGTACGGCACTTTGCTTGAAGGGCTTTATAAATAAAAGTATTAGTATGTGTTGAGTTTTTTTCTGCCACCAAATGGCCAGACATGAACTGAGGCAGCTTTAAAGTCTGATGTTTTTATTAAACAGCGGCTGCATTTTTACAAGAAATGCAGTGGTAAGATGTGTTTGAGGACAAGGTTGCTTTTGCTAAATATTATCAACAATTTGTTGGTACATAAAATGAAAAAAGAAGTCAAAAAATGCAAGTCTAAAATATTTATGTTGGTTTTGCCTTTATCCAGCTGTTGAGCTAACCCAGCCTCTATTGGACAGTACGACGATGTATGGGAGAAAACAAGTTTCATTTTTAAGAGCCCATGACCAACAGGGACCCAAAAGATATTAGAATGCTATTTTTTTAATTAATTTTTTCAATATTGACAATGTTTTTCCATGTTTATCAATCAAGACTGATTTACAGAGACCCAACATTAATCCACCAGGATCAAAGGGTTAGGGTTAGGGGGCTGGGCAATATTTAGTGAAGAAGAAAATCCTTTTAAAACGAAGGACCTTGAGTAGCCTAGACCTATGTTGGGACAGCCTTCTGCTGAGACTGCGTTGGGCTTGGAAAATGCCAAACAATTAGAAAAAGATGGATAGAGATAAAAACAACAACAACAGCTAATACAGACGTATGGCTACAGTGCCAATAATTATGTTAAAAGTATGTGTTATATTAGATGGAACAGCAAAGTAATGATAACAGACTGATCATAATAATAAGTTAAAGTCAACAGGTTAACATGTGGCCCAAAATCTGTGGTGGCGCCTCTGGATTGAAGTGTTTGTTCATACTGCTAAAAAAATGCTCTTAAAGCCATTTTAACGCAAGTGATACAATATTAAATTAATCAATAAGGTAAATCAATGACTGACCATACACTCATGTTATGAGCTCAAATGATTGTCATCACTCATTTAACTGGTATCATACCGGTAAAATCTTGCCTATTGACACTAAGCAGACTTTGTCAATGGAAGCGTAAGAAGACATAAACCCAGCAGTACATCACTCACTGACAAAAGTTGAAACTCTGTCTGTCAGTTTCTGGGCTGAACTGGCACCAGAACCCGCCTCCATACTGATAAATTATCCATCAGCGGCGGATAAAAATACTCCCATGGTCGTAGCTATTGCAATATTTATTCGAGTTAGTTGGTTCATGCAGTTATGTAATTGACAGACACAGAAGACGCTCAGAGCCATTTGGAGGACGTTTCTAACCCTGACCCACTTCCAGGAGTGAATTGAAAAACGTTGATATACTCAACAGGCGCAGAATAATAGAAAGAGCTGAGCGTTTTACTTTATTGACAGAATTTCTTGAAAAAGGAAGGTCCTTGGTGAATGTACATGGATTACAAAGTGAGACAGAGACTGATGCTGCATGGTATGTTAAGATGGAGAAATCAGGTCGTTCTTATCTTTGTCCACATTTCTAGCTTTTGTCCCTAAAGACAATACGCCACAGAAATACTCTGTATCTGGGTCAACAGCAACTCAATGACACTTTGGATTCTTTACTTGGTCTCATCTTGTGCTTTGAAATACTGACTCTGCGCATCATTCTAGTCAAGACTGTCGGCTAAATGTCTCTAGAAGATAAACGCACCACTCATTGATCCCTTCCTTCATGTGTCTTTAGCTGTTTGGACAGCAGTAATGTCGGCTATGACAGCGACGAGACCAACGCTCGCAGCATTTCCAGCATGTCCAACCGCTCGTCCCCCCTCTCCTGGCGCCATGGGCAGTCCAGCCCTCGTCTCCAAGCTGGGGACGCCCCGTCCTCCACAGGTGTAGGATACCAGGGGAGCAAGACTGGTACCCAGTATACAGCCAATACCATGCCAGCTCGTTGCTCCAGCCGCCTCAGCAGCACATCACGCATTGAGCTAATCGAAGGGTTGGATGACACAGAGCTCAAGTCTGGTTACCTGAGTGACAGCGACCTTCTCGGAAAGAGCCTGCCTGACGATGACGATGATAACCTGGCTAATGGGTAAGAATATCTGAACACAAGCAGGGGTTTTGAAGCTCTTGTTACCATGAAAACCTGAACCAATTGTGGCTGCGAGATCAGTCAAGAGTGGTTGTCAAATTCCATTTAACTGACTTCTCATCAAGCTAATAGGCCTCCTGTTGTACTTGTCCGACATTGCTGCATTTCCACACCTCGAATGCAAAGATTGTAACATTTTAGCATTCAACTGAGGTGCACAAACTCTCATGAAGGAAACTTTTCATGCCGACATCATGGTTTTCTGCTTTTTAAGCTGGAATCTGATGTTTTGGACCTGGCAGGCCTATCAAAGAGCTTTCATCAGCAGTGTTCAGATGCACTACTCTGTCTTACTCTTTAAGGATTTCTCACAGCGCCTTTGACATTGAGAGAGATTGCTGACTGTGAGAGAATGCTTTCAGAAGTTTAGAGGAAATCTAGTCTTCAGGTGTCCACTTGGATACAGAATAAATGTTCACTCACTGCCAAATGGTTGAAGTTCACAGCCTCTGTAATCTATGAAAATAATGTCAACAAGTACGAAACCAATAGTTTAAAGCAGAGGTGTGACACGTATTCATCTTCTTCTTGTTCATATTCTACTACTTCTTATTGTTCTTTTCTTTTATATCTTTCTTTGCCATTTGGTCTTGTGCTTTGTCTTCTTTTGCCTCTAAGTTGTCTCGTCTTTTTCTACAACTCCTGCTTCTCCTTCTCCTTGTTAGTCTTCCTTATCACCCTCCTGTTACTGTTTGCTATCCTCTTGTCCTTCTTCTTCTTCTTCTTCTTTTTCTTCTCAGCTCGAGTGCTCTATTTTTATCTCCCAGTCAACTTTTTGTCCTTCTTCTTCTGCTTCTGCTCTGTGAGTTTGTTGGAATCATTCATCTTCTTCCTATGCCCTTTAATCATCTTTTTGTCCTCCCTGTCCCCTGTTGCTTCTTCTGCGTGTGCCTTGAGTTTTTTGTCTATTTCCTGTGCCTTCTGGTGTTCTTCACTAGATGTTCTTCTTCTTCTTATCCTTGTGCATTTACCTCTTTTTCTTCTGCGTCTCCTTCTTGTTCTACTATTCTCTCTTTGTTACCTGCTACTTCTTTTGCTTCTTCTTTTTCTTGTACTGCCCTCTTTTCATCTTTTTTTCTACTTCTACTTTAACATATTCTCTTCCTTTCTCTACTTCCTGACCTTTCCCTTCACCTCCCTCCTCTCACATCCTTTGCGTGCCTTTACCTAATTCCGTCTCCCAAGTTGTCAGCTGACAGTGAGAGTCAGAGTGAGGGAGCAAAGGAATCCAGGACAGTTCTCTAGTGTGGTTTAGCAGCTTTATCTCCGCTGCACATGCAGTGGGAATTAAGCTCAGCCTCTGGAGCGTTCAGCAGGCCCTGCTTGCCAGGTCACGTTCTTACTACATTTGCAGCAAGGAGACGAGAAGAGATGAGGCACATTTTGGATGAGTACAAATTAGAGCAAGAGGGGAAGAGTGTAAAATGGAAGTAGGTTAATTCTTCTACTGTAGAACTTGGAGTTTCGTTGAATCATATCAAGGCATGATTTACGTGGAACTAAGAAGGATGAACACAAATGGACAACTAGCTCCATGTGTGAAAGTGTTTTTGTTTGGATTGAGGTGAAACAGATCATACAGAAAAACCGCTGATAAAATTAGGATTAAACAGGGATTATGTCATATTCCTCAGTAACATCCACTCAAAATCCATTTAAATCTGCCCTCTGTGTTGTCCTCTCCCTTGCTGCATCAGATCAACTGCGCTGATTCAAATTTATGTGAGAGGTGAGCGTGGGGGGGCTCGCCTCTGCTGTGCACCACAGGCAACGAGGATGCAAATCATTTTACGTAACCCTGTTTGAAAAATGCTGCATCATGCTCAGTGTGAGGCCATCATTGTCAACTGTCCTAAAACATTTGTACAAGATGACAATTGGTCCCTGCAGGAGATTTTTTTTACCACTTACACCTTGCTAATTGGGACTGTGTTTGTGTATTAACATGCATATTTTCCAATGTGTTATCAAGACAGAAAGTATGGGCTTCAATGGCTGCGAGAATGCACCAAGATTTGGAAGTACTTGGTGCTATTTTCTCTCTGACCTTGAGTAGGATGCATGCTATGTTTGGTGGTGGAAACCAGTTTGATTTGTATGCTTTGCTGGTCTGTGTTAGCATTGGTTTAACGGCAAGTATCTGTGATTTTTCAGCAGTAATACTGGTATGCTGCTGTGTTATATATCCCGAATTAATCCAGCCTCATAAATACACCAATAACCTTTGGATGTGTAGATAACAAGCTAATCCAGTTTATGAAGAAGGCGCAGCAGCACATGCTCTAATTTTCTTCTTACAGTTCCCTCTTTGAATTTCTGGGCTACATTAGCATTTCTACTGTACATCCTCCGTCACAGACTCTCACACTTCAGCTCATGGAGAGCCATTAACTACCAGCTCTTGAAAATAGATCAGCTCCTCCTGCGTAACCATAGAAACCGGCTGGTAATCGACTGTATGAAGAGGCGCAATTTGTGTTCCCTTTCACTGAAGCTCCAGTTCTACATTTCATACATTCATTGATCTGACATTAGCCCTAAAAGCGTGACCTATATCTGAATAGTTGAGTCAGACTCCTGTCAGTCAATAATAAAACATAGTGCTTTTTTTAATGTATAAGAGCATAATGTAACCCTGAAAACAGTCTAGAACAATACACATATCTGAATATTGGGACAAAATGAATGTTTTTCAGCAACAACAGCACGTTTGCTTGATGTGTAATGGGTATTGATTAGCCCACAGCAGACAGTACTGGCTATTTAAGGCTAAATGTGCACTCACTGACAGTAATCACTGCGACTGTGTGTCTGCATCATCAATAATCTGAGGACACAAACATCCCAAATCTCCTCATGAGCTCCTTCTTTCAATCAGAGAGGGAGAGTCGCCGCTCTGGAGCAACACAGCCTAATGAGAATCTGGTTTGTCCCAGTTAAAGAAGGAAAATAGTAAAGAAGCTAGTCTGTATTATTAATTCATCTGCCTTTTTATTTTTCTCTGGGAAAAAGGGACACATTAACTGTTATAAATCGCTATTTTTGCAAGTATAAGTTTGAGCCAGAACACTGAAACGAGACAAAACCAGTCTGAAGCTGAATTGAAACTTTTTTTGCCTCTTGAAGAAAGATGTGTATTGAGAACAGAAAAAAACCCCTGAAAACTGGCCCTGACTTACTGCATGATCACCTTTATAAAGTTTTCATCAACATTTAAACAGTATGTAAAATCCGCCGCTAGGGGGCTCTCAATCATAACAATAACAAAAGATGACGTCGAGGCTCGCCGGGTATTATGGGAGAAGACGAACAAACTCCGTGTTGAATCAATACGAACGGGCGAAACCGACCTGAGAAAGACAATATGTGTACTGACGATGTATCCAAATATAATTTACATGATGTTTTTATCACAGCAGCACATACAGCAACAGAACGGCAGCTTTCAGTAGCAGCTAGCGCTAGCTTATGCAGCGGTCTTTGACCGTAACATTATTCTTTTTACATTCAGCAGACAAAACCACAAACAGATATCCACTGAGTCATTTTTTGATGTATTTGATAAACATTCGTCCAATATTCAGTCTGGATTTAGCTCAGGTTTGGTCCACGACAAACCCTGAGAAGATATTAAACTTTAACGCTTCTTTCTTTAATGACCAACGTTTTATTCTTTTTCATAACACAACCCAATAGATGGTACTTTATCAATGTCCAGGGAGGGCAGCATTATAAATGAAAGACAAAGAAACACATCGGACAGAAAAACAAAATATTGAAAACAAATTTAAAACATAAAGAAAGACGGAAAATGCTGTGAAATGTTTACCTTTGAAATGAAAACTGAATTATAGTCGCCTTTTGTTTCTGGATATTGATGACATAAAACTACAGAACTACAGGGGGGCTGCTTATCACCCAAACAAGATGAGCTTGTTAGGTTCAGAATATGTGCACGCTGGTTAAAGTTGTTCAGCCTTAACAGATCGGGGTTGATAGTTTAATGTAGTAGATCATCCCTAACTTACTGAGAATTATGAATTATGTGTGAATGTGTATTACTGGGATGAGTTAATTCTGATGGTCACTTTACATAGCTCTGCCATCAGTGTGTGAATGTGTAGGTGTGACCTGCAGTGTAAAAGCGCTTTGAGTAGTCAGAAGACTAGAACAGCGCTCTACAAGCTCAAGTCCATTTACCATTTACAACTGGTTGGTAGTTTATAAGAGTGTGTATGTTGAAAGTGGCTGGCTGCTGTTGGAAATTCTGTTGATTAGAGAGCCCACTACAGGCCATTAACAATGAGTGTAAGTGAACCATAAGCAGCACTTAAAGCTAGGGTTGGTAATTTTCGTAAACTAGCATGATTTGGAAAATAGCATTCTCTCCGTGCTCCGTCTTCACCCAACCCCTCCCCTCTGTGCTCCCTCAAAAGCCACGCCCCTCACATACATGCACTAGCGCCATTGGTCCAGAAGCGGACCTCAGCTCATGCTTTGAGTGTGGGCAGTGCCATGTGGGCTCGTGCATGCATGGGGTAGAGAAGGAGCAGGGAGACAGGGAGGCATGATGGTTCATAAAGATCGAACCGAGTGCAGACATTGGTCGAAGTTTTTACGTGCTTACAACTGCTACAGATGACGGATTTTCCTCGTTCTTTTTCAGAGCACATGAATTATTAATTTCTGTCAGGACCTAAAGACAGTTTCAACCAAAATCTTAAAAAGCGTATCTGAAGGAAATGACCTACCCTACCTTTTAGGATGTGACAGTAAAACGTTGTCACTACAAGAGACCCTGTTACATTGTTGATAAAAGCTGCAAAATGTTTTGGAAGTATTTCTTAACTGTGTTATAGTTCTGGTAGAGGTTAAGGGTTTTTTTTATATAGAAAGATATTCGTTAGAAATAGCAATGTTATTCATTTATTTCCTGACTTATACAAACTTCACCATAGAATTCACTGCCTCCCAGTCACTCAAGAACGCAAAAAAAAGCTTCACAAAGAACGTCACGTGTTCACTTAAAAGAAGTTACTTCATGTCACTACACTTTGTTACGCACACTTCGACTTCTCCACTGAGTGTTTGTCTGCGTTTCATGTGTCAGGAGTGTTGGGGATGGTTTCTGTTTTTAAACTTGACCACATCCACAATCATAACTGCTTCCTGTGGTTTCATTTTTCACACCATATTGGCAGACTTTAACCATCACTCATATGATTTCATCCCACTGCAAGCCATATTTAAAGCACTGGTCTATGAGTAGAGCAGTAATCATTTTATTTTGCTGTTGTCTGGTTAGTTTTTCCATATCTGGTCTCTAAATTATGACTACAGTTCAGCACTCTGTGTCACTTTTGTGGTATCCAGCTAATTATGGTGGATATTTTGCAGGCAGTCAGCTGTATTATATGTAAGCACAGGTTTGATTTTTATGACTAATACAGATGTTCACTAGGACACTACTTGTTTTTTCCATCATGCTCTTTCGTTGATGGGTAAAAACAAGCCTAATGTTTGTAACAGAACGTGTTTTTTTCACAGGAGGCCAGTCTGCCTCGACATCATCATTGTCTCTAACACATCAATGTGTAAGCTTGGCAGATCATCCGTTTTAAAACCATGAATTGGGAGAATTCAACAAAACAAGGGGAATATATTTGGGCATTTGGTTTGGCTTCGACCTCTGAGCTACTTAAGGAGAGAAGCAGAAAAAGGCTCTTAGCTGCAATAAAGATCTTTGATGACTTGAGTGTTTTATAGGAAGCTGAAGTCTCGCCACACTTCTGTGTCCTTCATCACCCTCATAAAACCTGGAACACTACAAGACTAAGACTTGAGAAACCTGTAGTAGCTGAACAGAGTGATCCATCACTTACAGGTTTGTAATTGGTTTGCAATTAGATCTGGCCAATATTTTGGCAATATACAGTAATGTCTTTATATCCACTCAGAACTCAGTCTGAAGAAAACTCATCTTTCGCTCTCTTCCTTCTTCTGCCATGCCTTAAGTGCAAGTTACTTAGTTTAGCTTTACTGTTGCTGTTACTCCTCCACAGTTAATATATGTTCAGACATTTGAAAGCAGGTGAAGGCCTTTTTCTACTCTATATCCTTTCTATCTGAGGCGGTGACTCTGCTGGTCAGAGTTGATCTAAGGTGCACTCAACATGATGCAAAGATCAGAACGTGCATTGCAGTCTCAAGGGAATATTTCATTTGTCCTTTTGCTCACAAAGAACTGAAGTGAAAAGTGAATTTTGCTTTTGTGACTGTCCGTAGCCATATACAACTGGCTTTGGTTACAGCTTAAGAAGCTGTGTAATATACAGTAGCCATGTTGTATTTATGCTTCTCTAAGTTCAATCCGTTTCAAACTGTTGCAGATGTCCACATCCATCCGATACAACAACATTGCATTACAGGATCAGCATGATCATTTTTTCCTGAGGGAGAAATCTATTCTGCACATTTCTACTATGTTTACAAGCTAATCATATCGTTGTCCATCTGCTGTTTGGTGCTTTGCCGGGTTGGTAGTGTTAAGTAGTTTCGTCAGAGGTTTTTGTTGCTTATTGTCCTTTGAAAAATTGGGAAACTGCTGAATGGATGCAGAGTCAGTTCATAATTTCTCTCTGAATTCATAAAGCCGTCATTTGATCTATTGTTTAGTTAAAAAGAAATGTACTATTAACAATAAGGTGCAGGGGGATTGTTTTTATATTCATTTAGTTGTAATGTAGAATATAACATAGAGAGGCACTACTGTCTTTTACAGTGCAGAATAATTATATATCTTTATGTTATTATTCTTTGTTACATTTGACAATGAAGCCATATGTTGTTCATAGCTTCACACATGACATCAGCGGGGATGCAAACACTGCGGATCACATACTGTAGAAAAATACATAATGCAGGACAGGTATAAGAGAATAGCTTGTCCTTTCACTTCAAGGTAACAGAGCGTTTGGGGCAATTATGAGGACATCCGGGGAAACTGGACTGAACCATTCTTGTGTCTCTGTAGAGCAGCATACAGACAGAAATGCAGAGAGAGAGAGAGAGAGAGAGGGAGGGAGAGACTCGGAGAGAGAGGAGCCTGGTTCAGCAGCATCACACCTCTGATCATGCGGCACCATGGCTCGGGATGTGCTGCCATGGCAACCGTCTTCCACTGACCCACTGATGAGGCTGACTTGTGTGTCAGTTTGATAGCTGCTGAACGTGTGTGTGTGTGTTTGTGTGTGCGCGTGCGTGTGTGAGATGGAGAGAAAGAGGGAAGCACAGAGATGACGATGTGAGACAGATATAGATTAACGGATAGAAAGTGCAGAGCGAAAGAGAGAGAGACTGGAGTGTCAACAGCATGCTAACCATTAAATTAGATTGCTTTTTAATTGCCATTGTGTGGGAGAGCTGTCTGCTTATAAAGCTATTGTTTCAGCTTCTATTTGCATCCTTGTATTTACTGCAGTACTAGTGGTGGACAACTGTTTGTTTCTAGGGCTGAAATAACAATTCTTTCTGTTTGCAGTTCATCTACAGAGTATTAACTGATGTGTTTTTTGTCTAAAAATTGTAAGATGGTTTGGAAAAATGCCAAAGCCCAAAATACATCAAATTTCTGCTTTGGCCAACCTACAGTCTAAAATCCTTCGACTCTTTGCTAGAAAATGAAACCAATCAGCAAATCTTCAAATTCAGGCACCTGTAACCAGCTAATGTTTTATTTGTGTGACTTGAAAAATAACAAACCATTGATGGAGTAGGAAATGTTTAGCATGATTTTAATCAATGAATTATTGAAATATTAATGCTCTATTTCTTGTTTTTTATATAAATTTGCTAAGGAATACTGTACAACTGAGCCAAAAGAGAAAACTGCAATGTGCGATAATATTGTTCAAAATTGCGATAACGATATGGAGTCGTGTTAGCATTTAACTGTCAAGCTACTGTTCTTCATGTTTTTCACAATACCCATATGGAGCATGTTTCCTCCTGAACCCATCCTGCCAATACAAACATAGCAGATTGTTTTGATCACTTGATTGGCACCAAGTTGATCTAAGGGTAGAACTGACAGCTGGCTTAATGTTCATGTGACTGCATCAAAAGTGTTCGAAAGCATGATCATTATACCCACGTCTTCATCCAACAGGTCGAAGTTACACATGCTGAGTGAGAGAGCATTGCCTGTTCACATACAAATAGTTTTATTTATTGCAACACAATCTGACTTTTACAATGTGTTTATTGCCATTGCTTAAATCTCGATAAAAATAACGTTGTGGTTAATTGGGAAGCCATATATTAAATGCTTAAAAATACATGTAGAAAAGAAATTACGTATATTTTTACCCCACTATAGCAATCAATGAAAGTCAAAGCTGTCTTTGATACTGTATATTGTAGGTAAGGTCTTGGCTTGTTTTTCTCCCCTGGTAACATCATTTCAATGGTAACCACAAAAGCATTGCCCCATGCCGGTGATGGATCTGTTTAAAGCTTGGCATGTTGACCATGAAAGTGAGTGTTTATTTCTCCCTAAATATTGGACTACTTCACTTCCTCACTCATGGAAACTACGTGTATCGACAAACCCATTCTGTAATGCACAGAGGAGTTTGCATGCAGTCATCTGATCCTGGATCTGTGCCCTGGGCAGTCTGCATTCAATTTCCCTTTCCTGCCCTGGTTGGACCTTTTTTCTATAGTCACTGAGTGCTTACGGAACTATTGAAGCCTTACACATTTTCTGACCCACTTAAACCCTTCTGCACACACAACCAAAATTGGGCTCTGGCCTCTTTGCACTGGTTCTCTGAAGGCACTGCTGGAATTACAGTTTAGTGAGGCAAACAACTCGGGGTCAGCACTTTATGGGCTGTGGGTTTTTAAGAAGAGATGTTGTTTTCTTGCGTCTGAATACCACACACACCACAAACACTCACGTGAAGTCATAGAAAAGTCAATTTAAAAGGCTTTTATTCAAGCTGAGTTAATATTTAAATTGGTTTAAAAAGGAAAACATAAAAGCCATGTGATCTATCGGCCACTCTTACAGTACAGACTGGCTCCCACAGTCAGCAGCTTAACACATCTGGGGTCAATATGACGCTCTCCTTCCCCTCCAAGGGTCACTAAAATACTGGATCCTCATGCACCAAACATGCCTCCACCTCCTCACCAGCCATGTGTAATGAAGCATTACAGCAGCACCCCAGGGAGCATGAATCACCCCTGTATCATGTCTGCGTGTGGTCGTCTGTGTGTGCAGTTTTGACTCCAGCAGTGCATCATGCTCAGCCCCAGGTGGAAAATGTGATACTGTTTTGGATCACTTTCTTATTAAAAAAACGTGAATCATGTGGTAGCTGTTGAGTTGTGATTCCTCATTGTTCATCACTGTTGTTTGTAAAAAGTGTAAGATTATCTGCTTTGGATATGGCTGGTTCAGATTAGTTCATAATTAACTGCATGCTTTATTTTTTGTGTGGAGTTTAGCTCTGTAGAGGTACAGTACTGGCTTATGCTACAGAGTCATCAGGAGTCATCAGGATTTCATTCCTAACTTTTAGAACAACTAGGGGCAACTCAACAAACCTAGCATGTAGGGATGTAAAGATTAATCGTGAAATCGTGATAAATCGATTCAAAGGTGTCAAGGTTCACATCGGTACTCTGAAAAATGAATCGCAATAATATGGTGAGCGTCAGCAGCTGTAGAGCAGAGGCGGTTGGCAGCTGTAGAGCAAGATTAAGAAATTGAGGACGCACCACCGTCTTTTAAATCGGAGGTGTGGAAGCATTTTGGCTTCCCCAAGACAGAAAATGAAAGAGGTGAGAAGATAACAGACAAGACAAAAACTGTGTGCAAGTATTGCAAGAGACAGGGAACTACACAACCAACATGATGCAGCATTTAATCGACTCCACAATGAGAAGCTCCAATCACCTCCCCTTGTTGAGAGAAAAAAAACATTAAAAGGCCAAACCACTCTGACAAGCAGGTTTGCAGCCCCTAAAGGAATCTTTTTCAGTCATCATTTGTCTACAGTCTCATTTTGTAAAATAAATCGAGAGAGAATCGTTTCGTGAACCCAGTATCGTGAATCGTATCATCATGAGTTTAGTGAATTTTTACATCCCTACTAGCATGTGCTAACTGCAAACTGCAATATAGGTTACAAAGCATTTTGTTGCACAACATTCAGTGGCCAATTATTCAATATTTTTAGATGTCAGAGATTCTACTTCCTCCTTTGATTCTCACTCAGACAACTAAAAGAGACACTGTAGGCTGCACATTATTCAATCAAGATGTAATCGCCTGCTCCATCATAGTCTTGAAAATTGTCTGACAGAGAAATTAGCTATTTAACAAATTATGCTTTCTAATATTCATGAATGTTTATTTTAGGTCAGATTGTTGTCGATCACAATGACACTCTTGACTTTGATATCATTAAATAATTTTTTACTATTTCAATTCAAATTTCTGGAGGCTTTAAATCCCATATCATTCAAGCTGAGATAAAAATACACTAAATGACAATTATTTACTAACAAGGTAGCAACTGCTCTTCCAAATATGACTATAAAATCCACAAAATTACTTCTATTTAAAACCCAAAGCTGAACAGAAAACAAAACATATCATGAAACATTGTCATGAAACAATACAACTTAGTAGTACCCAAACAGCAGAGTAACCGTCTTTGGCTCTCAGGATAAAGTGTGCATCAGCTGTATTGAGTCTACATCTGTGGGGGAAGTTTCCTGTGTGAGGTTGACGGAGAATATTTATTCATCTTCCAGTCCAATAATCAGACGAGTCCATTTTCTGAGAATCTGTGGAGACGCAATTTGCCAGCTACAGCTCCAGACGCAGTCACTGATGCATCTCAGACCCATTTACTATACGCTGAAATGTCACTGCAGCCCACTCCTATCTGCCTCGCTAAGGTCAAACTCAATACAGATCAAATTAGGCGCCGAGAAGATCAGAGATGTGCAACAGAAGCAAAACTCAGCTGGCTGTTTTATCTTAAAACGCCTCTGAATGAACAACACATAAACATACATAAATATCTAAACACAGTGTTTGCTATTGTGGCTGTCTTTCTGTCTCTGACGTCATTTCCCATATCCTTATATTGAATTGAATACAGAGTAGAGGAATGTCAGCTCTGTCTCTGCATCAAAGGGTTTCAAAACCACTGAAGTACTATTGTTCTTTTTAAATGCCAGACTGTGCCTCTTCTGATGCAGAGCATGGACGTTGAACTGTAGCAATAGGAGGAACAGCTTTTTAACTCATTGTGCCTCCTGCTGGACAACTTCTGTCATAACAGCGCATGGAAACAGAGCAACACTGTTCATAATCATCCAGCTTGCTTTGTTATTGGTACCACTTTATTATGAACTATTTGTAAATCCTTTATAAAGGGAATGAGGCATAATTATTGAAGGGGTTTGAAAATGTACATCACTTTGTAAAAACTTTATAAACCATTTATTAACAATTATATACAAGTTACACTACTGTTTCCACAAATGGATGCAGTGTCACGATTTGGTACAACCCAATACAGCTTAGTACATTTTAATTTAATTCAATTTCTAACCAGCCAAAAAGAGCCTTATTGTTAAGTACAAACCTTATTGCACATCATTTAAGTTTCAGAAGACAAGTGAAACTTTTTACTGTTAAGATATTCTGATTAAATGTGATCAAACGCACTTACATCAACAAAAAGCTGATGAAGCTGAATCTTATATGTTCTTGCTGTAAAAGAAGAAAACCATGAAAACTCTGACGTGTGAGATTAACAGCACAGATAAATGAGGGCTCACTATTTGGCAAGCAACAGGCACGATGCATTTTTCAATAAGAGGGACCCACAAAGAAATGGCTTGTGTTTTAAAGACTTAAATGTCGTGCACGCAGACTCCTGACCTCAATCTCATTCAGCACCTTCGGGATGACCAGGAACAACAGGGTTTAAAAGAGCCAGGCCTTATCAGCCAACGTCAGAGCCAAACCTCAGCGACGCTCTGCTTGTTGAATGGGAGCAAATCCCTACAGCAAGGTTAAGAAATCTTTGGAAGGGCTGCAAGAGGAGCAGAGACCATCAGTGATTCACAACACTCACACACTCATGGTTGTGATTGTTCAGTATGTCCTCATATGTTCCACCATGCATCATATATTTGACAGTTCTGTGTATTTTTTTCATGACCTTAATGTTTATTAACCCATTAATATCTGCAGTGGAATTTTATGATTTGCTTCCCAGCACTTTAAGCACCAGCTGCATGAGCTCAAACAACTCTGTTACAACTTTTCAGATCAGTCCATCTCTGATCCTCTGAGGTTTACAGAGATAATCAAATTACCATTTTAATTTGTAACTGTCATTCAAACTCAATATTCAGTGTAAATCAGATACTACCTCGGTCATTTAATGTTTTATTTGTGATTGTTTTTGGTATGTTTTTTAAACACAACTTTGTCAACCCATTAAGACATGATAATTATGTGTAATCAAAAATGTTACTTTGAATTTAGGTAGCCAAATGTATTTTCTGTGTTGTGTTTCTAACTCCAACAGAAGAAAAAAATCAGTAGAACTTTTCCACAATACTTTATGTATTTATTTAAATTAAATAATCAGGAAAGCCTCACTGAATTGAATGATCTCATGTACAAGTGTCCTGGTCAAGACAGCAGCAGCATTCCACTTTTCTAGATGTAGTAGACATACAGTCATTAACGGGATAAATAAAAGGTGTGTTATGAGTGGGATTGTCACGATACACGATTTTTAAACTTGGATGAGATTCTAATAAATACAAAAAAAATTCAATGACTTCTTCAATCCCATGGCAACAAAACTACAAGTCCTAGCTTCCCAATATTATATATATGGGCAATTTCTTGTTTTAAGTGACCAGAAATGAAGGCAGACTCTTGTATACCGAAACGTTGCCAATGTATCTGTTTAAAGTACACAGTGCTCTCCCTCTCTTGCTTTCCTCAGATGTTGGTTAAAAAAAGGACCAACGATCTTTGGCTTTTGGTACTTTTTGAAAATGTCAATCTTTAAAATAACAAAAATGTTATCATTTTAAAACACATGGTATCATAAGTATTGGAATTAATATTCAAAGAATTTTTAAGATATATCATGAAAGTTAATTAGATTGCAGGGTTTTCATCTTTATTCCCTCTGATATCTTTTCAGATTTTGAGACCTAAAGAGGAGCTCAGTTTCCTGCACTCGAGGCAGACAGCCAAGGTCGATCGAAAGCCACACAGAAAAGGTCCGATCATGGAAATGGTTTCTCAGGGAAAGCAAGCTCAGGTCCTCATGTTGATACGACCCCTGACAGATGGGTTAAACCTTTAATTTAAACAATTTGTAAATACCCAAATTACAGTTTGTGTCAGGAACGCTCAATGGCCTTCCACCTAAGCAAACATGCAGAGGATGTTTCCAACTCGAGCTGTTTGGTTATCAGTGCAGGACAGCTGTTTCTATACAGTACAAACACGACTTCAAGCTTGTTTAGCAGCTCTGTGGCCAGGCTGAGATAAACAGGAGAGGTTAGCAACATGGACCTTTTTCAGTCCTTTTTGTAAACAATTTGCAACAGTGTTCATTCTACGAAGAGAAAAGCGCATCCAAGATTTTGTTTTGCCGTAAGAAGATAGAGATTTGAAGCAAGCAACAGATTTTTAAACACAAATATTTTATGATTTTTGTGAGCAAAACAAGAAGAACAACAGGCAGATTAGCGTGCTTCAGATGATGATCAGAGAGACGATATGAAGAGACAGCGGCAGACACAACAACCTTTTATCAAACATCTCATTCTGTGTAAAGATTTTTCAAGGAATGCCTGTCTGTCTGGTGTCTTGGTACACACACTTACAACAAAACAGCTGTTTAATATCACTTACAGGCAGTTTGAATTCTCCTTAAGCTGACTTTGTGTTTAGGTTACAAAATGTGGTCTGATTTGGAAAAACTCAAATAGCCACAAAATGTCAGAACATCAAAACTAAAGGTCAGTTTGTTCTTGTTTCAAAATATGAACTGTTGAAAAGCCTGATGTGATCTCACGATTGCTCCTGCATGAAGAAATCTTTTATGTCAATTTCTTCATTTAAAATCTGATGCAACTGTGTTTTGAACTCAAATGAGCCCATAGATTTACAGAACACTGATTTGGTCTAAGATGTGGACAGGGTGTGGGATGTCCTCGGCCCAAAGAGCCTTTACCTCCCGCTGTAGTTTACAGAGACTGTTCCACCGCTAATGAGAGGGGGAGGGAGCTTTTCCAAGGCTGCACAGGCCTCACTGGAGGTCCTCGTGTCATCTGTGGGTTTGTGGTTACACTCGCAGTGATTCAGGTCTTATACCTTGGACTGAGTTTTTCCAGCTCGGCCCCAAGAGGGTAATGAATGAAGGGGGGAACAAGTTTTATTTTTAAGGACATTTAATCACTTTGAAGTGAAAGAGAGTCTGAGTCTAGAAAGGTTTATGAGTGTATGCGTATCAAATCTTTTGTCCACTTATTGATTTCTGAAGCAAGTCATTGTCAGGGTTTTAAACAAATCAGTAAGACTAATTTATATTTCACATAATCTGTTGAGTTTAAGGTGTGTTACATCACTCTAAACTGCCTAATTATTGGCTACATTAATATCTGTATGTCCACTAGTGTATAAACTAATCTAGGAAACTTTTCCACTGCAGACACTGAGCAACATGGAATCCCATTTACAAGCAGCTGGCATTTGTTGTTTTTACATCTGTTTTTTTTCCCAGTACTTTTTTGGGGTTACTATCTAACGTTATTAAGTCATATAGAAGTCCATCTTCACTCAACTGTTGAAGATCCAGTAGAAGTTCTGTATTTTAAAACATAGTTAAGTTAATTGCCTGCATTAATACTACAACCCATAGTAATCAAAGACATTATTATTAAATGACAATAAGGCTAAAAGATGCATTAATCTAAATTGCGAATAGACAACTACAGCAATTTAGAATATTGCCTCTCCTACGAAGTTTTGTAACCCATAGTAGAGGGATTTTGAAGGGTAATCAAAGCAGCAGAGGATGAAGAAATCCTGAATCCTGACTTTTTAGTTTCCAGTATGTGTCATGTGTGGGATCCATTAACTGTAAGATGTGGACATACTGCATATCGCCTCTTGGTTTCAAAAGCAAAACCAATGCAGAAGTGTCTTTAACCTGGATGTTAAATGGCCAACAGGGTGCACTCACACTGGTTGCAATAACTGGTCCAATTGTATGGAAACAGATGAAAAAATTACCATAATTAGGTCATGCCTCGCGATAAAATGCTACCTACCCTTTAGTCCAAATGAGGTCGGTTATTTGCCCCCCCCTTCCAACAAACAAACAAACAAACAACAAGATCAATTGTTGCAATTAAAACCAATTCAAAGGTTCAAAAAGGAAGTTAACAAATAATTGAGTGTATGGCAGCTATGTCAACTAATACATTTTATTTAGATCCATTTCCAGTTGCGTAGGCCTTACTCTGCATCTTAACTGTAGATTCAACCCTAATGTTTCATTCAGAGTTCACACTGCTATATAAAGTGGGCGTAATATACAGATAAGGCCTACATATTTATTCACAGGTTGAGTAGGCTGGCCTATAGTGCTTCTTCAGAGGATGAAACTGAACTTAATTTATAAATTGGTGAAGTGCTCCTTTAATATGACTACCGTCTGGTAGGCTACAGTCTATGGTCTTGATTGATGTGTAGCTGTTTAAGTTTTCTAAGGTCTAGGCCTTTAGCCCTAAACCTCATAGCAAATATTAACCATTGGAAATAAAGCTGACTGTTTGCCATTCTACCTCAAATTGAAAATGAATGATCAGAATCAATTGCCAGGTATGCTTACACACACACACACACACACACACACACACACACACACACACACACACACACACACACACACACACACACACACACACACACACACACACACACACACACACGAGGAATTTGACTTTGGTGAACTGTATAGGCTACTCTCTACAAAAGTAGGCTATATCATTAGGATATCAACAATAAACACAAAATAAGAAAATAATTGGCCTAATATGTAGGCTAGACTAAATAAGAGAGTACAGAGTTTTTGCAGTAGCATATTTACAGTCAGCAGTGAGCATACATAGATATCAGATTAGGAGAAGAATAATACAGTATAAGTTATTGACCATTATGATGATCATTTCAGAGGGAAATAGTTGATACTAAAATGATTCTTCCGGGTTGGTAACGTTACCATGGTTACTGCTCAGTCCGACAGTCGTCGGCCATCATTTCTCTGAGGAGCATCGGGGTCTCTCTGGTCTCGTCATCCCTGCCTCCTTTTTTCGTTCTTTCTTTCCTTTTTTTTACGAGAGGGGGGGGTGTTGCCTGTCCAGCGGCGCACTGCTCCTTTCTTTCTGCTCACTGAATGGGAGAGAGAGAGAGAAAAAAAAGGTAGCCTAGTCTTTCTTAGCTCGGGGAGGACATGAATTTGAATCTCCGGACACACACATATACGGATAATTCAAGGAAGTTGTGATCTCCAATTAAAGGTCACAAATGAGCGGTCGCGTTTTGATTGGGAAAGTGCCTCCTCTGCGGTCAGCGCCGCGGGCTCCAAGGACTTTACTTTTTACGCCAAGGTAAAGATATGAATGAAATGTATCTACGAGTTCTTTCGAGTTATTTTAAAGTCGTTAAAAAAAGAGTCTTTAGGTGTTTTTAGGTTGGCCCTTGTTTTCTGATGTTCGTGTTGGTAAAGGGGCTCGTGTTGGATAGCTTTTTTTTTGGCTTAACATGACTTGACTTTTAACTAATGGTACAGTGACGTTAAAATAACATTAGCCGATTAGCTCCTCTTTAATAGGTGTTCAAATCGGCTAATTTCACTGCCCATTCTGTTTCTTAATAGATACACTTACAGCATTTTTAGCAAAAAATGACCTTTGTAAGCATTACTATTGCATACGTGACACAGTCTAGAGCTACACGTTTGCATTATGTTGGCAAAACTCAATGAAAGGGAAAGGCAATATGTTGACACCCAAAATTATAACATCTGTGGCAACACATTTCATTCTTGGATGACACTGCAACTCTGCTACCACAGCTATCTCTGTAATAGAGGATGTCTTGAGTCCTCACTCTGCCAAAAGCCTGCACCCAATAAGGAGCTTTGTTCTTGCTGTCCTGTGCAGAAAATAGGCAATCCCAAAAGTGAATGGCAAGATACGCTTTTTAACCTTGAGTTTTTATCAAGGTTTTATGTATTATTGTAGAAATTAAAGTTCTAAATCTCATGTTGTCCTTTGCTAAAATATATCAATGCAATATATCTTAGATGCTGTCTGTGTGCAGTGTGCTGCACCGTGTCCGTTTGGTGCTTTTTTGTCAGATCGAGATCCAAGCCTAGACAGTGATTCTTATGTCCCCACCCTTTTTCTCTAAACCAACCAATCATCCCTTACAGTCCTCTTAAATCAAAACATTTTCACAGCAACCTGACAAGGAATAATCACCCGGACACACAAATCAGAGAGATGTTGGAGTTGTGCCACAGAAAACAACATATTAATTGCCACCCAATGTACAAAGTATGCACTTTGCTGGTGTACTCCCACCCGTTCCCTGTCTGGAGCAGACAGTTTGGCTTGTAATATCACTGGTCCTCCTGCTTTCTCTTGGGGTTATTCATGCCCCCCTTGACAGAGGGGGTTTTGTTCTAACATACCGAGAACATGTGGGCTTGATGTAAATCAAAATAATTCTCCTTATTGATGGTGTGTGAAAACATCCTCAAATTCTCAAACCAAACATTCATTTCAAGTATTCCACTCCTCTTGTCAAACCTCACCTCTAAGCTTATTTATCTCCTAACATAAATCAATAAAATGTTCTTTTTATTCATCCAAAGCTAAGAAAAAAAACAGTGCAAAGTGTCAAGCTCCTTCTCTGTTTTACAGCACATCTCTCAACTGTAGCCATGTGATTAAATCCAATCTGAACGTGTATGGGCCATTTTTGTCTCTCAGTATTTTTTATGCACTTCCATGTTCCATGCCTCTGCTAATTGCAGGCTGCCGAGCCACAGAGAGCATTTTCAGCTCAGCGGGGAAAGCAAAAGAAAGGGAAAAGAACTGATTCAGCTCAGGCAGTGACTCAGCTTTAAAATCGTTTTATTAATTTACCTTGTCCGCTGTGCCACATTTTTCTTCGCCAACATAAATTTGATTACCACTTGTGGTTGCCAGTAGTAATGACCGGGAACGTAATTACACAAATCCGAGTTGGACTTAAAACAATATCTCTCTGGAGATCTAATTTTAAAACTCAAAAAGCTATAATTGCTTTTCTTAAGCACAGTTTCATTCTTCAACCTCAAACTTACACCATTTTCTTTATTTTCTCTTCTTTCCTTTCTTTCTAATGTTTTGGTTGACTGTGAGGCTACACCTTTTGTTTACCGCCTCACAGTTATCTGCATGTTCAATGTATTCAAATATGAATCCATCCAGAGACTTGATGCCCGGTGAGCAGTTTGTTTGAGCTCTTCTTTGCATGAGGAGCCAGACTGGCAGCATCTGTTTCAGGGCGATGCAGGGCTTCTTTGTAGGGTGGAGGGAAAGGTCAGCGAGGGTTTAGTATCCTGTCACTCTGACTTCCCCTCATCCTGCCTCTTTAGAGCAAACCAGACCGCTGTCTAAACCCAGAGCTGTCAGTCGCCGTACTTTTTATGCAGCAAGATATATCAGCACATGCTGTAAAGTTTCCCTTTTAAGCTACAGTACTGTAAAAAGCTACAGCTACAAAATGTGTGTTGGACTCTGTTTGAAATCTGCTAGCTTTGCAGTCATGGTGAATTATGAAACACGGTAGAGTTTTTTTTTCTTTTTCAAATAAAACTTTCTCTGAATCATGACTCATGACTACTGATAGTTTTGAGTTTTCCCAAATAAGTCGTAAATGTTTGCAAAAAGCCTTAACTTTGTGAAGTTTATGAAAGGTGTCCTTTATCTGGTTGAAGAAAGCTCAAAACGTAATCAACTTAATGACTTAAATAACAGAAAGTTTTTCTGTTTGGAGATTAAATCTTAGAGAGCTTTCTCCCACATGGTAGGAATACGCACACAGGAATGCCAGCCGCCACATATCACAGTTTTCTTTATGGGACTTCAGCTACCTTGCTGCCACCGGTCTGCTGCTTGTGTAAGGCTTTCTAATTATCTGTCTTGATATTCCTTGATATTCAAAAGGAGACAGGCAGTCTTCTAAAAATAATGTATTAATTTATTTTGGCAGGTAAAATATGCTTGGTCGGTGGATTATATCATCTTACCGTCACCTTGGCCTGTGAGTCAAAGAGCTTACTTCAGACTCTTCTTAAAACCACAAATTTGTGGGCGGCTGTGGCTCAGTTGGTAGAGTCCGTCGTCTCTCAAGCGGAAGGTTGCGGGTTTGATCCCCAGCTCCTGTAGCCACATGTCCAATGTGTCCTTAGGCAAGACACTTAACCCTGAATTCCTCCCGCTGCTTCGTCGGCGGTGTATGAATGTGTATGAATGGGATTAGTCACTTCTGATGGTCTCTTTACATAGTAACCCCTGCCATCAGTGTGTGAGTGTGTAGGTGTGACCTGCGGTGTAAAAGCGCTTTGAGTAGTCAGAAGACTAGAAAAGTGCTATAAGCTCAAGTCCATTTACCAAAATAGAACTTTATGTCAAATAAATAATAAATAGTGCAAGTACAGATAACATTGTAGTTTGTGAAACGAGTTATTCTAAGAGATAAACATTTCCTTTGATTAGCAGCAAACATAATGCTACATCGGTCATAGCATGAACTAGCATCAGTACCATATTTAGATGTTTTTGGTATTTGACTTTTCTGTTATTGATTAAACCAGAATAAGAGAAGTGTTGGACAGGTAAGAAAGCCTGAAAACACTAATAATTACTACTATTATTATTATTATAGTCAAGCATGCTTTTATACATTCTGAGTAACTTCAGTGTTGGGCAGTAGTGGGGAATGATCACGTGCTACACTGTGGTTCATGGTCCAAACGTATTGGAAACCCATGTTTGGTGTTCCTCCAGATAAGTAAAACAAAAACTTTATTACATTAAAACTGCAAGATCCTTCTCTTTAAGCTTTGGTTAGCATATGGTCTGTGGCTCTGATGTGTTAGTTAAATCAAAGCAGCTGCAGCCATGTTGAAATTACCTGCTTGTTTGAGCATGTGACCACCTCCAGAGACAGCTTACTGCAAACAGATGGACATATCACCGTTGCTGCCAGCCTCTTCGCCCTTTGAACACAGATTTCTGCTGCTTCACCCAATGTTCAATCAAACAGTATGGTCGCCATTAACTTGATAACAGCACCTTTTTGCTAAATGATGCTTTTTGTCTCGTTTCAGTTGGGACGAGAGCAGCTCCATCAGCAGTGGGCTCAGTGACGGCGAAGGCGATGGCTCAGAGAACCTCAGTTCAGAGGAGTTCAACGTCAGCTCCTCCCTAAACTCCCTCCCGAGCACTCCTCTGGGATCCAGACGCAACTCTTCTGCTATGGTGAGCTGAAATACTGAACCTAACAGCTTGTGACAAGGTTTGACTTTCCTTTTCTTGTGTATTTTGGTAACAGCAGTGCTAAAATGCCAAAGAGTGATTTATATGAAGCATTTTCAGTGCTTCACCCTGTGATTTTCCCTGTTTTGTGTGTCAAAAGGGAGTCCTTTTTGTATTGTCAAGGCAACAAAAAGAAACCCCAGACCTCACTGCTGTCATTGAACTCAAGAAAACAGAGTGCAATACATCTTTACCATGGCCGTTCTCCTTTTGTTCTGTGAAAAAAATCACATATAAACTTCCGTTAGTCTCACAGAGCCCTGAAGCTCCTCTTTACTCCATATGTATTGGTTATTGTTATTGTTAAGTTATACGTTTTACAGCTTCAATGTAAATGGTACGTGCAGAGTTTGACATTAAAAGTCTCTGTCAGCTAGATGAAAAGTTTCTGTTCTTACCTTAAGTTTATGAATGTATGTATCAATATCATTCTATGACATCACCACTAGTTTGAAGCAAATTATGGTCCAATATGCGTCTTTTTACAGGCATCGCATGCAACCTTTAAACCTCCAGTGCACATACACTCTTAAATGCATTCTTAAGGACAAATAAAGATGTAGTTCTTAGACATTTCAAGAAGTCTTGAAGTCACTTTTTTTGGTTTCATTTTTTGTAATTTGTCTTCTTTTTGGTGAAGTCCTTGTGCTTCCTACCTCCCTCACAGGAAGTCATTTTGACTCCTTGCTCACTTACAGGCTGCTCGGTAGGAAGACATGAACATTAGTGCTACTCAGTGAGCCATCTGTCACTCTATATTATATTAACAGGGTGCCAAAAAGCAGCATGCCCAATTCTGTCCTCTGTGCCACCTCCTCAGCTCACCACATGATAGTTTTTTATATAACAGTGTAGAGGTCTTTTTTTAGTCCCCAGCACAGCCATACATCACAAAAAAAGACTCAAGCTCTTATAAGACTCTCCTTAAGTCTTGTGTATTTTTCTTCATTTTTTCCATTCATCTATGAAAGTGTTAAATCCATAAACTTTTTTTCTTTTTTTCTTCCTCTGTGTTTTTCTTTAATCCACTCGGGGCATATCAGTCTATCTCCCTCTTTCCCGCAGGAATGCAGCTAAGATGAAACAAAGATTACAGAGAACAGTTCCATAGATAACACAGACCATGACTGAGTGTTACTCTCACTGTGCCTCTTCCCTCCCTCCCTCCCTCTGCAGCTCCGCACTGATGCAGAGAAGCGCTCCCTGGTGGAAAGTGGACTTTCTTGGTACAGTGAGGATGGAAAGGCCGGACATAAGCTCGATGGTAGCAGTTTTGACACGGGTAGTCTCAAGACGGAGGCCCCGAGCAAGTGGAGGAAGAAGCCCCCGAGTCTCAGTGAAGATTTTGGTTGTAAAGGCGAGCTGAAGAAACCTCAGAGTTTGGGTCAACCGGGAAGTTTCAAGAAGGGTCGTAATCCTCCTATAGGCGTGACCTCCCCCATCACACATACCTCTCAGAGCACTTTGAAAGTCGCAGGTATCCTGTTTCTTATATCTGTATATCTCTTTTCTGTCCTCTCTTGTTGTCTGCCTCTCCTCTCCTGTTTGGATTTGGTGTAATACAACTGTTTCAACAGCAAAATCTATGTCACCCATTATTTCCTTGTAAACTGGGTCCAAATGTAAAACAGAGCCTTTTTGTAAAGCGGCCAAGGCGGATATCTGCTTGGTGTCAAGATGAATACAGAAGTATACCCCTTAGCATAAGCCAGGTTTTGATTTGTAGCACAGCAAAGCATGCTGGAGGGAAAAAATGCACCATGAAATCCATTTCATTGAAAAAAACTAAATCTCAGCTTGCAGGCCAAAGTCATTTTTCTGCTGTTCTGTCAGAAAGAAGCCTGTTTCTTTAAAAGCCTGCAGAGACTCAATGTCTGCAATCAGCAGCAGCTTCATTTATTTAATCCCCAACAAAACAGGCAACCATTAAGTGATTCAAGATGAGTTCCAATACCAACATTTCTTGTCCTTATATTTGAGTTTCTTCAGCTGTGAGCATAAGTGATTAAAATGATGACTGTTAGTTTGCATTCTGGGGAAAAGGTCCTCATAGCAGAACCATTTAGATTCTTGTGCTATAAATATATCTCTTCCTTCAGCCTGGATTAAAACAATGTTACCTGTTAACTCTAATCTTTTAACTAATCCACATTGCCATCTCTGTGCTTTACTTGAATGATCCTTACAAAGCATTTGGATCGATCATTTGGATTGGTCTTGTGCAAAAATTCAACTTTTTTATAGCCATATTTTGAGACACTATAAGTCTAAATCAGTTTGTAAGTCTAATTCATTCTGACTGCTACATAAGACCCTTTCTTCAGTAAATTAACGTGTTCCTGCTTTGTGATTTATCAAAGCTCTAATGGCTTGAGTGACCACTTTTTGTACATTTTGAGTTAGTGTATGTCCTTAATTATCATTTACTCATTTTTTAAGTATTTTATCTGTCAGGCTTATTTGTTTCTAAAATGTCCACACTGATATTTAAATCCACTGTCTTTCTTTATGTAGCACCCAAAAGTGAGAAGCCCTTGGATAAGTCCAAGATTTCCATCAAAACTGCTGGTCTGCAGCGTTCTCGTTCAGACGCTGGCAGGGATCACCATGGAGAACATCGCAAGCCCCCGTCAGGCCTAGTTAAACCCACTGCTGGAGCTTCATATCTTTACAAGAAACCACCAACTGCCACTGGTACTGCCACTCTGATGACAGCAGGGGGAGCCACAATCTCTAGTGGCTCTGCTACTTTGGGGAAAACCCCCAAGTCATCTGGCATCCCTGTGAAGCCTGTGGGAGGAGGACCACCCTCGGGTCGAAAGAACAGTTTCGATGCCAGCAGCGAGCAGGGCTTTTTGGGGCCAAGTGCCCGGAACAGCATTCAGTACCGCAGCCTGCCTCGACCAGCCAAATCAAGCACATTCAGTGTGATTGGTCGGCCATCATCTCGGCCTGCCAGCGGTACCATTGACCCCAGTCTGTTGACTTTAAAACCTGTCCCCATAGCCACCACATGCCCCAGGGTTAAAGAGCCGAGTAGCAGTAAGATGGCCAATCGAGGAAGCACTGGCCCAGTGAACCAGACAGACAGAGAGAAGGAGAAGGAGAGGGCCAAGGCCAAGGCTGGTGGTGCCGACATGGACTGTGGTTCTCTGAAAAGAGAGGAGGGTCGGTCCACAGGAGAGTCGGCTCTGAAGCTTCACGGCCTGAGACGGACCAGCAGCAGCAAATACCCTGAACTGTCATCTCCCACCACACCAAGGTGTCTCATTGAAATATTTTAACATGCAGTTTATTCATTTACATAATGAGGAAAATTATCTTTTAAAAATGAGTCAGAGAAAAGCAAATCATCAGCCATGGATGTTCATTAACTTTGGTTGAATATATTCAGGATGTCTCCAACCCTTCAATACTCCACCATTACAGTGGAGCTGATGGTTAAGTTGTGGCTCCCTTCAGGATTTACAACTGGCATCTTAAACATTTCAACAGCAATATTTCTTCCCTCAAACAATGTCCCAGTTACTCTTAATAACCAACAGGACCATTTTTATAGACCTTTCTATGAAAGAAATGCTCCAGAGGGAAGGGAACATTGTTGCTGTGGATTTATGATGTTGAAACAAATTTACAGGCAGAAATCTAAAGAGACAAATGACTCAAAGCCTTGGCAAATAGAATCACACATTTCTGCCAGGCAAGACATTGCTAGAGGTGCACTGGAAAATGAACTGCTAGGAATACTTATCAGTCAAATAAATGGGCAAAGGCCACATAAATTGTTGTTGAATTGTTGTGGAATTCCCCCTAGTTTCCATATTTTATTATATTTTTTATGCTTGACTCCTAGGATGCTGAACACTAAGTCTCTGGGTCGTCCTCCAAGCTTGGCTCATCTGGACAAGGTCAACTCCAATAGTCTTGACTCCTGTGTGATCATCCAAGACCTCCCTCCCAAAGTCCCCCCATACTCCAAGTTACAGGACTTGGCTGGTTCCCACACCTCCTCCCGCCTCACCCCCAGCCCAGCGCCTGTGCTCCACATCGATTCCCCAGGCTCTTACACCAGTGAAAGCCTGAGTCTGAGAGGATCCCCGCTGCTCTACCCCAAACTGACCGGCATGCACCGCAGCATGGAGTCCCTGCCCCTGCAGATGAGCGTGCCTTCCAGTGCCAGGTTTGTCAAAACTGAGTCACATAACAATGAAGAGAGGGGTACAGGAACCTGGGGAGCAGGAAGCAGGACATCTCTCAACCTACCAGATAGGTAAGTTTCCCCTCCAGAAGAATCTGTCCACAAGCAAGCACAGGGTTTCGACCTTTAAATGTAATGATGGGATTGAACTGGTTTATGAAGCAGCTATTTAAAGTACATACAAACCTTTGTGAAAGGGTTCTCACGATACCAAAGTTTCAAACTTCAATACAATACTAGTCAAAACCAAGCATTGAAAATAACTGTTTTGATACCACGGCAACAAAAATAGAAGTCCTAGGCACCTTAAATAAGGACATTTCTTTTTATCAGTCAAATCAATACATTCAAAGTAAACTCCTGCACAATGCCTAAATAGCACAAATACATTGGCAACATTTTGTTTTTGTGCAATTTAGACAGGGTCACCTCCTCTGCTGTCGGTCTGTTTGTGAGACACATAAATGTAACTTTTTCATCTTAAGAGATGCCGAAAGGACTCGACCAGCGTCAGTATTAGCTGACCTGTGATTTGAATGGACCACAGCTGCTCTCTCTCTCTTTTGCTTGTGGCAGCTTTGGGTTAAAAAAATTATGACTGAAGATCTGTTGATTTCTTTTAAACTTTAGTACTATTCGATAATGTTAATCATTACAATATCAAATATTGCTTTGTTCTTAACCACTGGGTATTGAAAAGTGCAGAAGTTGTTCCACAGAGAGTTGTACATTAGACAGTTTCAAGGAATAAGATTTAAGGTGGATGTTTTTGTGTTAGAGTATACCACATGTGCATTTACAGGACACGGTCAGAAGAGAGGATGAAAGGCTAAGTATTTAAACACACAGGGATGGAAATCAACCTATAAACCATTAAAATAAGTTGTTTGATACTTAATATTCATTGGCAGTACCATCTCCAACACAAGAAATGCAATTTTCTGAAGACAATTCAGCCCTCTTTTCCTACATGAGGTATAAAAGGGAGAGTGCACGTATGTTGCCCACACTGATATAATACTGTTAAAACAAATCACTTTTTTATTCAACCTAACTGTTTTCACCGCAACTTTTGCACCTTACCTATAATCACTGCCTTTATCCAAGCAGCAGATTGGTGTGTGAAACAGAAAGCTCATGAGGCAGTTGAACCACTCTTTTCAGAGGTCTGAGAGCCTTTTCTGGGTACGAGACCCTGATGTGTCATTTAGAAGATTTAGTTCTGGATCAATCTGAAATTGTCTGCTTGTCAAAGTGGAGGTGGTCTAAATCACTTCCTGCCAAAAGAACGTCCTTTAAGGCAATCCCACGCTGTGTGTATGAAAGTGCCCAGTGAGCAATATGGGCCAGATACACAAAAGGATATGATAAGATGTTTATCCTAACAGAATTAAGTTCTTACTACAAAAGCACAATGATAGTTCTGGTTATAATATGCTGTTAAGAGCCTTACAAACACACTGTTTATAATCTGTTTATGTATATAATCTGTCACTGTTTATGTTTTATTCTCTTCTTTACAGCTTGCAAACAGACAGAAATACCTTACCGAAGAAAGGCCTAGAGTAAGTCAGCATGACTCATGTCTAAGCATCTATTAGAAATCTCACACTGATTTGTCTTCATTGTCTGAAGTTGAAATAACCTCTTTTTTCCTCAGACGCTATGGCTCAAGCCTGTCAGATAGTGATGGAAGCAAACCGGGAAGGCGCCACTCCCACACCATAATGAGCATGACGGAGAGCGATAGCCCCCCTCAGCTGCCTTCTCCCACCCGCCACCTCCTCCCCTCCTCTGGCAAGGCTCCTCTCACCAACGTGGGTGAGTCTGCTCGCTCCATTTGGCTGCCAAGCTCCTAAAGCCCTCACTCTGTGGGCTTTGAAACTGATGAGACTTGAGACCTTTGATAAGCTGTGTGACTTATCGTTGATTATTATTGAGGACGGGGATATTAAGACCCTACTGAGAGGAAGGTCCGGATTAGTTTTTACACTTCAGAGACAAGTTGTCACAAGTTGTCATTATAGATCAACTCATGTCGGAATGACAAAGTTACATCAAATTAAAATGCTATCAGATCTGACTGTGAATATTACTGTCCCATATCTGCACTCATTAAGACTTCAGTTAAAGTCTGAAATATGCTGCAGATGGGGAACTGTAGGGGGTCAAGCAGGGCTATATTTATCTCTTTGACTGTTCTGGAATCGTAGTGTTGCCTTTCACTTAGTCATCAGGAAAAGGGTGCCAGTCCTAGGTGTACCGTGTGTGTGTGTGTGTGTGTGTCTGTGTTGGAGGGGTAAAGTTGAGAGAGGGGTTCTGTTCTGCACTGCATTCTGCAGTTGTATTTCTGTTAATCACCGTCTTTCCAAACATCTCTCTTTTATGACAGTTGCCCCAATTTCCAGTGGCACCCCGAGGATATCGCGCTCAAACAGCATCGGCCCCCCTAGTGAGTCTGCCTGCGATCTGTATGGATCCTCCCCCCTGGGCAGCAGTATGTCCCTGGCTGACCGGCCAAAAAGCATGATGCGCTGCGGGTCCTTCCGAGAACAAGGGGACGATGGTGAGCCTGAAGGGGGTAGTCGCCCAAGATGGTCTCAGATTAAACAAAGCTGGAAATCTGTTAAGCATTACTTCACAGGAACTTGTGTTTTCATGAAAAGATGTAGAGGATACATTAAGTACAGATACATAGGGAGTTATATAAGGACTAAGAGGAATAAACTGAGATCCAGATGAAATCATGTAGTGCACCCTCTGCCAAATATTTAAATCTGCTTTTACTCTGAGGTAACTCGCAGGCAAACCACTACTACTACCACTAACTACATGATGCTTTGAAAAAAGCTTATTTACATATTGCCTACCTGTCTACCTGTGCCCACGTGTCCCAAACATCCAGTGCAGATTAGTGGAGCCTTCAAAAAGCTACAGCACCAAGGGATATTGAATTGTCTCTGGGGTTGTCAGCAGCAGAACTATTCAGTTATAAGCACCTTTAGTCATTTTTTGTGACATTCATTTTTGTTTGTTAACATATAATATGTTTTTGATGGTAATACCTTAAAATAGCATGTAATGTATTCAGTACTTTCTATTTTCAAAGTCAAAGGCTTCTCTTCCTCTGCCTGTTTCAGTGCATGGCTCTGTGCTCTCTTTGGCGTCCAATGCTTCATCCAACTATTCGGCGGTGAGTAGATAATAAAGATATGGACGTATAATGACTCTATAAGACTGAGCAGTATGGTGTTCTTGAGTTTTTATGCATTAACTTTACACTTGTTCCTGTATTCAAAAAGCAAATCAAGCATTAATTTAAGCACAGACTGTCTACATTACAGCCGGTTTAGCTACATTGCTTTGATTGTAATAATTCATAGACCTTAAAGCCTTCCCTAGTCTGAGAATCCTCTAAGGACCTGGTATTACATCCTGTGACTGTGGATGAGTAGTTTTCATAACTGTCCCTTCAGTTCTACATCAACCTACTGTATTGTTTATTTGTTTTCACCATGCCTTCTCCAGAGTGAGGAGAGGATACAAGGAGAGGTAAGGCCATCGTGACACAAATCTACAACTCACATTGTGCCTTTTGTCTGCATCATCCATCAGTCATTTCCTGTTCAAAACGGTCCGTTCATCACATTTTGTTATGAGTGCTCAGTGAAGTCTGTCAGCAGAGATCTCCCACAGTGTCTATAACTAATATTCTTTGTCCCTTTTCACCACCTTCTAACATTTAATAAAGAAACGTTAGAACAGAAAAAAGTGAAAATCCACTCTCATCCTTTGGTTTAATATTTTCCAATGGTTTGTTTATCTGCTGTAGACTTTTTGTCAAGCAATAACTTTCATATATTGTTGTTTGCACATTATTGTCTAGTTAACAAAAAATCAAATCCATCACATTCCATCTCTGCATCATCATAATCAAAACCTCATTTTAAATCCTCACCACTTGTTGCTGTTCATTTTGGAGAGTGTATATTGACCACACTGCTTTGGCTTACTTTGACATTTCTTTCCACAGCAAATCCGCAAGTTGAGGCGAGAGCTGGAATCCTCCCAGGAAAAAGTAGCCGACTTGACCATGCAGCTTTCTGCCAATGTACGTATGAATTTGTAAGCTAATTTTGTTAATGTGTTGGATGAACTCCAGGTCTTGTATTACACTGTAATCAAGCCAAAATGTTGATTACACCTCCTCCAAGTCATTGAGTTTGTATGCTTCAACCAACTGAAACACAGACACTTCTTCAATCTGAATGCTCTGCATTTTTATCAGAGTGACATGTGGAGGAGGGGAAAGGATGTTGCATTGTTGCATGGGCATGCATCTAGCCTCTATCTTATTTTCTGAAAGTAAGGACAACCAGTCAATGTCTGTAAAGGATTAACAAACTAACCAACTTTTGCAGCTTTGTTCAAATCTATATTTAAGCACACCTCCCTTCACTTGACAGCTACAGTGGGGGTCTGACAGGCAATGAGGGGGAATTTGACAAGCAAGAGCAGCATAACCAACAAGCTACCAGGGTGCCTGTTATCATTCAGGTGTTATAACATGCCATATTTAAATTTGTCACACTGCCACTCACAAGTCCACACTGTGGTTTAAATCCTTCAGCCATCCGATGTTGACAGACAAGAGTTTCGTCCTAACTCTCTACACTTGCTTTTGAAAGTTTGTTGGACCAGCTGAAAGATTCTTCTCCTGCAGTCTCACACTGCAGCTTTCAGATGCTTAAGTGTGACAATCCCACTCAAGTTTCACTTTAACACCACTTAACCACTGTTACTGAGTGAATTACAGGCAACCAGTCTGAACATTGCCTATTTGCTCATATTGAACCTGCTGTATCTGCTAAACTATCAACTGATCTTGGTGTTTTGAACTTACCCAGTGACTGAACAAACCCTATCTTCCTGTATGTGTTTCATGCCTTTCTCTCTATAATTTGACTGTAAGAAGTTTTCTCCCTCACACAACTGTCCATTTCTCTTACGTCCTCGGCTGTTTTGACCGCTGGACTCACTGCTGTCCCCTGCCTGCCTCCCGCTGACCCGCACCTCTGGATGCTGGGTGTAGCAGCTAGGCCAGGTTTGTTGGACCATTGCTTCCACAAGTGTCTCTGTCACCTGTGTTTGATTGTGAGTGGACTTCAGGCTGACAAGTTGTTATCATCTGACATCTCTTTTGGGCTCTCTGTGTGGCACAGCTGACTCCATCAACACACTTTGTAGCATGTCTGCAAGGCCTGCAACTATTTACATTCATCTCTAATCTACTCTTTGAGTCTCTAACATGTCAAAGAAGGTAAATATTCATTGAATTTTCTATAGCCAAAACTGGTGTCTCCCAATATTGGTTTTATTTGACCAGCTGTCAAACCTGATAAGTCTAAAAAACAAAGTGGAGAAAGTTGACAAGTTATCAGACCAACCATTTTTTTTAAAATCACGTAAGCATCAAAGGTGTGTTAATTGTAACAGAAATGCTCCTTTAGCACTGAATCATCAGCAGGAATAGTGTTTAAAGGTCAAACATAATAGTTGATGTTGATGAAGTTTGTTCCTCAGCGCTGCACAGCTGCCTTCCATCACCACCATTACCCCACCGTCCTCTTTCATCTCTGACATCATCCACAGCTGTCCACCCCGCGGTCCCTCCTCTCCCAGCAGATGGAGAAAGCCATTAGCTTGATGTGCTGTGAGCGTGTGAGGCTTCTGACCGATTCACCGCAGCCTGTGACTCATAACCTGTCTACTCTCTCAAACGTCTTTCTCCTCTGTCTCTCTTTTACCTCTGTGTCTTTCTCTGAAGGCTAATCTGGTAGCAGCATTTGAGCAGAGTCTGCAACTGATGACGGCACGCCTGCAGAACCTGTCAGTCTCCTCAGAGAATAAGGTATCATGGTTTTATTCTGATCTTGATAAATGTTGCAAAACCTGTGACAAATAACAGTTTCCATTCATTTATGTCCACTTTGAGATCTAGGCCAGGAAACAATGGGAATGTTTTCTTTTATCCTTAATGGAAAAGAAAGGTCATAATGATGATGATGATAACCTATAAGTCTGATTGTCCTTCAGCTGCCCGGTCTTAGACCTTGTCTGTGAAAGAGAAAAATGTTTTCTTGAAACCTCGTAGGTCAGAGGTTTACACTAGGCGTTGTCATCAGCTACTAAACACAACCTGTCATCCTCCTTGAAAGCAGAGAGAAACTCCACAACACCCTGTACAGAAGAATCTTGCTTCAGTTAACATGAACTTAAATGTATATTATATTCTCTACGCAGGACTCCGAGCTCAATGACCTGAAAGACACCATCGAAATTCTGAAGGTCAAGAACACAGAGGCCCAAGAAATCATACATGTGGCCCTTAATAATCCGGACATGACACCTAAAGGTGCAGGTACGTTTGGAACCTACAGCATGATGACGATTGTTCCCCATAATAACCCAAATGTAATCATATGAATTTCAATAAATATCCCACCCTCATATTCAATGTTTTTTCTTCCTCATGGCATGTAGAGCCGCTGATCAATCGGCAGAACTCGTCAGAAAGCATCTCCAGCCTTGCCAGCACCACCAGTCACTCCAGTATGGGGAGTCTCAAAGAGCAGGAGGCCAAGAAGAAGAAGAAGAAGGGCTGGGTGAGAATAAACAGTCAAAATGTAGTGATCACACTGATAAGAAACTGTTAGATGTATGGCTGTTTTTTAGTAATCAGTCTTAAGTCTTTAAGTGCAACAGAAGACTGGAGATAAAGACATCAGGAAAACATGCTGTCGTGTGTTGCTACCTCAAATAGATTTTAAAAAACCCATGTGTCTCCGAGAACCAGGGGAGTGATGATACAACGTAAGCTTTGTACTATGTGGTTTTATTACTCGACCCATCCTCTGCGACATTCATCAAATACATCACTCCTGAGTCTTAAAATAAACGTTAATTTTTCTTTTACAAAAATGTCAGGCATCACTTTGAACAAATCTGATAATGCAGGTCCTCCTGGGTATAATCTACTTTTTTGTTATGGCCTTTTTACTGGCTACAAACATTACTCTTTACATGTATGCTTAGGAAAAGCCCAGAAGTAGAGGTGGCATTTTTTCCAAATAAAAGACCTGAACACAAAAATCAATCTTCATTTTCAAAAGCTTCTCCCATGTTGTCTCTGACTGTTGTCATTGTCGTATTAGTCAAACTTTAGTGTAATTCTAAGATTAAAGGTGCTGTTGGTCAGGGGGGGCTTGATGAGCCTAAAGGTTATATCACAGGCCCCATGTACAAAGGCTGAAGTCCTGGAAGCAGGCTCGGACTGCAGTTTCCTGCTCTATCCACTGTCCTTCCCTACAATAAAGACATAAGAAGCCCAAAAGATAATCATCAAAAAAGGAGAGTATCAGAAGAGAGTAACAATTAGAATGAAAACAAGAGAAAGACAAAAAGGATACACATTCAAAGAGGACAAATTCAAAATAAACCTGACAAAGTTATTTAAATATGATGTATATATGTACTGTGTGTATGTGAGCTGTAGACTCGTAGCAGGGTTTTGTACTAATCTGAAAAGAAGTAGTTCCGCCAGCCGCTGTCCCACTTTGTTTCCCTGCATGTGTATGTGTGTAACTCTCCTCCTATCTTGTTCCAAGTCTGTTATTAAGTATGACTCTGGTCTCTCCCTCATGCTGCCCTGCTTTTTATTTTAGGTCTTTGAGGTGAGTGATGTTGCCACAGTAAATTTCCACCTCTTCCCCGACCCCCCCCCCCCCTACCCCACGCTCTCCTCCAGCCTGCATGCACGTTATGAGTCATACTTGTGAAAAGTTTGGAAACTTTGCGTGTGTTGTATTTCTAAACATGATTCATAGATTCATCATATCAGGTTTAATCGTATTTAAATGTAAAGTAGAATCCTTCACAGTTTGATGTTCTGATATGATCTGCATGACATGAGACAGTTATGTGATACAGTTTGTTACGGAGTGTTTACCTTGGGGTGAATTTCAAAAACTGTTTTGTTGCAGTTTTCTTTTCATTCACAGATGTGTGATTTATACATCCCTCAGTTTCTGGTAGAAGTAGCAAAACAAAAGTGTTTGAAAGAATTGCTGGTTAATTGTGATCTACTCGGCTGTAATATTTAGACCTGCCATTTATTCCACCTCTATTTCCGCTCTGTTCAGTTACGCAGCTCCTTCAACAAGGCGTTCAGTAAGAAGGGTTCTAAACCATCAGGACCGTATGCTGACATTGAGGAGATTTCCACCCCAGAATCCTCTGCACCTTCCTCACCCAAAGTCTACCATGATGGAGCTAACCTTACCTCTTCATTGAAATCTTCAACCTCTGCAACATCAGCAGGGTAAACTTCCCATCTTAAACTTAAAGGGCGCCTGTGGCCTAGTGGTTGGTATGGCGCCCCATGTACAGAGGCTAAAGTCCTCAGGATAATAAGCACAAAAGCAGTGTTTTGGCCTATAAAAGAAAAGATTGTTATTGTTAAAAATGCATGTGAAAAGGATGGAGTAATACAGAAATGTATACTTTTATGTAACTGTTTCGATTTGATACAGCCGTGTCCAGAGTTGTTCTATTCTTAAATACAGGTTTCTGACGTCAGTATACTGATCTCGTCTATCTTCACAGGTTTCTAATGTTGTCTTTTTTGATGTGAATATCTACAGACTCTGTGAAGGAGATGAGGAGGTGGAGGATGATAAGGTCGTAACAGAGCTGCGTACAGAGCTGTGGGAGAAGGAGCGTAAACTGACAGACATTCGCCTGGAGGCTCTGAGCTCAGCCCATCACCTGGAGCAGCTGCAGGAGGCCATGACCAGCATGCAGGTATGTGTGTTATCATGTCCTCTTTTTAAACCATTTTTACCTCCAAATGTTCTCCCTCAAAACTCTTTTTTATTCATTTCACCTGTTGAGTTGTTAAAGGCCACACTTTGAATTGTCATCGCTTTGTGCAGACTGTGCAGTCATTGGAATTGTTTAAATGATACAGCAGTATCTTCAATCTGAGTTTCTGACTTGAGTTCATATTATATCAACGTTTTTGAGATTCTCTGAGATTAAAGCCCCAAACTAGTATTGAACCTTTGTGATTCTGTCTGTAGAGGACAGTGGAGAACCTGAAGGCTGAGAACGACCAGCTGAAGACAGGCGGTCTGTCCCCCTGTCCCTCTCCTGGACCCTCCAGCTCCGTCTCGCAGTCCTCAGGTCTTACTGCTCTGGGCGGTTCATCACCTCGACAGTCGGTAGCCATGCACATGCCCAAAAGCTACAGCAGAGGGCTGAGTGAGGGGAGCAGCTCAGGTAAGGTTCAATCTCTGACATGTTGGCAGGGTTAGAGTGAGAATGGTTGTGTCATAAACAAGTCTGCATATATAACACTAAATGGTTAGCTTAAATAGAAAAGCACAGAGTTGATTGTTCTCTTCTGTCTTTTCTTTTTCTGCTTCTGTATTTTTCTGCTCTCCTCGGTAGACGTCCATTCTGCAGATTCTCTCAGTCTTTCCTCGCAGAGGGACGATCACCGCGTTCGAGTGGTGGTTTGTGTTGCAGATTTACGTGTCTTGAAAGACGTAAGTGTAATATTTCTTATCCTCTCTTCTTCTGACTTGTACGTAGATGTGGTTTTAAATCTTTGCCTCACCCATGTTCTCACTTTGTCTCAACAGGAGGTAAAGCAGCAGGATTTCTTCATGGGCACGGTCAGAGTGAACGGCAGGATGGACTGGCCCATGTTGGACTCAGCTGTCAGCCAGGCCTTCAAGGTGAGTCGCCTCCTTCCGACAACTTCATTCATGGTCACCTGGCTCAGAACAGCCTGTACAGTTTGCATCAAGAATGTTTCCCTTTGTGATTCAGCTAAATTTAGCATGCATTTAGCTTTGTTACTTCAAAGAGTTCAATTTTTGCACACTGGTGGATACTTCGATAAACAAGTTGTTCACAGTAAGAGTGAAAGGGGTTTTCGAATTAACCTCAACAAGTTGGCAGCTCTTACTCCTGGGGATTTGCTAGTTCAATTTGTATTTGTAGGCTCACTAAAACCAACGGGCTCTTTAACAGGAGCTCATAACTCCTAAATAAAGATCATGTTTATAGTCACCATTCACAGGTATATTAAATATAAGAGGTTAGACCTGAAACTTTAAATGAGGCACTGCATCCTATTTTAGCCAGATTTTCTCACCTGTCTGTTTTCTATTCTTTTCACTGCAGGTGTATGTAGCAAAGGTGGACCCCACTTCCAGTCTGGGCCTGTCTACAGACTCCATCTACAGCTACAGTATGGGCCACATTAAGAGAGTGCTGGGAGGAGAAGCTCCAGAGACACAGCCCTCTCGCTGCATGTCCAGAGGCCCCAGTGGCATCACGGTGGCCCTGAAAGGTCAGTGGAGAAGAGTTTGAGAAGTTAAAACTATTCAGGATCAGAGGCTTAATTTGTTCAGGCCAGCATACGTTGCATTAAGAGGCTGATTAGATCAGATTAAATAAGGTACATGAATACAGCATTGTCATGTGTTTTTGATTTTAATACAATTCACAATTACAATTCCAGGGAATTGATTTGGTAGTCAACAACGTACATTTACAAAAATGTAAATGTGTGAAATCTAACTAAACCATGTATGCTGTTCTCATCTATTCATATTAGGGCAAGAACTCAAATGTTTTCTTTCTGCCACAGAACCATGTTATCTCTTCTTTTTGGAAAGTCAGAATGTTTTGATTAAAGCTTCTTCCACTAACATGATAGATCGTGTTTCGTTTGTCATCCGATCTTCTGCATCAGCTCTGTTTGGAGTCGTTTACATGATCCAAGGTCTGACTAAGTGTAAATCCTTATGTCTGTCTGTTTATCATAGCAACACATCTGGGCCTCTTTCTCCACAACCCTTACACACGTCAAACGTTGATTCAGTTACATTGACCTGTGAGCTGTCCTCATCATTGACCAAAACATGAACTCAAACGACCCCATGACAACAGATGAACTCGTCCGTTTCACAATATGTTTTTTGAAATGCCCACAGCTTGAGATTTGTTTTGACAGAAATTACACACAAAATGTTAAATTTTAGTATTTCTATGTTTCCTCTTATGAACATTATGTTTCTGCAGAAACAGTGTTTTGGTTTAAGAGTCGCACATATGTGGAGCCAATCAGTGATGCTAAACTGTGATGTATGTTTATGTGTGCTTAAAAGGCTCTACTAAGAAAATGACCTGGTTTCCTCTGCTCTCTTGTTACATTGGAATCTAGTACTCACAATGTCACATTACAGGATCATATTTGAACATTATCTGAACATCTTTCTTTACATTAAAATGTTACAAAACTAGCTTTAAATTATAAGCTGTTTACCTCAACGGGAACATTATTAAAGATTTCACCTTCATATTTGTAATCACACAATCTAAATCTATTGAGTGTACTTCTATATGTTCGACTCTTAAGCCAAAACACTGAGTGTCATTCTTTTCTTTAAAATGTGTATGATTATTTTTGTGCACATAAAAAAGCAGATCTTTATCTCAATGATACTTTTTTTTTTATTTAATCCATCAGTAAATAGACAGCAGAGCTGAGGTCAGGCTGGAGAGTCGAGGTTCTGGTTGATAGTCGACCCCTCTCCACCCTCGCATGCAGGAATGTAAGGCGTTAAGTTCTAGGAGAGCTGGGAAAGCAGCGGCAGCCCAGACAGGCCTGTCCGTAACCTGATCCCTGGGCTGCCAGGCCCAGCTGGTGGAGCAGCCTCAGACACATGGGCCCCATAGATGCTAAGGTGCAACATTAGACTCCTTCTGGCTGGAGGGGGGTTGCACAGACTCTCAAACACTTGATGCAAAGTTATTTTAAGACTAAAATGCTAGAGCTCCATGTTGATTATGAAGGACAAGCGAGGTGATAGAAATACGTTTCACATTCTCCTTTTTTCAGGCTTGTCCTATTTGTAATGGATTTTCTTTTTGGAGGAGAAATCAACAGAGTACTTTGCAAGTGCTGAAATATCAAGTTTCAAACCACCAATTCTAATTTGTGCATGTTATTCAGCAGGTTATCATCAGCCTCATTGTTTATTACAGTTTAGTCTATGCTCCCCTTTCATCACTTTGTTCAGGTTTGAAGGAGAAGTGTGTGGACAACCTGGTATTCGAAACCCTCATTCCTAAACCAATGATGCAGCACTACATCAGTCTGCTCCTCAAACATCGCCGCCTCGTCCTGTCCGGACCGAGCGGGACCGGTAAGAGCTACTTGGCTTCGCGGCTTGCTGAGTACCTGGTGGACCGCAGCGCCCGAGAGGTCACTGAAGGCATCGTGGTTACTTTCAACATGCACCGCCAGTCCTGCAAGGTGACGAAAACGGATGTTCTGTGTGAATCTGGGTGCAAAAAAAAAAAAAGGGGTTTATATTTTTATGTCATGTTTTGATATTTTATTCTCTCTTTCTCCTTTCTGTCCTCAGGATCTGCAACTTTATCTTTCCAACCTGGCCAATCAAATTGATCATGAAACAAGCCTGTCAGAGATACCGCTGGTGGTTATTCTGGATGATATTCATGAAACTGCTTCAATCAGTGAACTTGTAAATGGTGCTCTCACCTGCAAATACCACAAATGGTAAGCTCAACACACACGCGCACACACACACATACACGCACACACACACACACACACACACACACACACACACACACACACACACACACACACACACACTGTAACTAACTGCAGGTTAAATTATGTATTTATTTAATGCTATTAAACTGCAATATTGTTTCTGCCCTCAGCCCTTACATCATTGGAACAAGCAATCAGCAAGTGAAGATGATTGGAAACCACGGCCTCCACCTCAGTTTCAGGTTGGTTCAGGGAACAACTCATGAAGGAGTTTCTTCTCCTGCAGTTTGATCTAAAAGCGTTGTAGTATCTAGAAGACTAGAAACGAGCTTTACAGGCTCAAGTCCGTTTACCATATCACACTTTCTGTACCTAAGATAATCTATACAAATGTGTTTACTTGCCTATACAGAGACAATCAGGGTCATGGCTCAGGTTTCCACAAACTAAAGTACTTGATTTGTAACAACCAACGTAGCAATATTTTATGTAAAAAGACACAAATTATGCCACATGCAAAAACCTTTACACATTTGCTTTAATGATAAAATCAAGCATCAATAGAAACCGATTTGTAAGTCGAGTTATAGGAATAATCGAATATTGATTTCAGTCTAATTTTAAAAGTAGTTGTTCCTCGTGGGTCTAACTGTACTTAACTTATTAATCAGCATTACATGAATCATTTTTTTGCTTTTTATGATCATAGGATGGTGACGTTCTCCAACAACGTGGAGCCAGCCAACGGCTTCCTGGTGCGCTATTTGCACAGGAAAATGATGGAGTCAGAGGATGAAAGAAACCTAACCAACGAGGACCTGATCAGGGTGTTGGACTGGGTGCCCAAGCTGTGGTATCATCTGCACGCCTTCCTGGAGAAGCACAGCACGTCGGACTTCCTCATTGGTATGAAACACACTCATCAGGACAGGGCATGACTTAAGGGCTTAGTGAAGCTGCACTTCTTCTGTAAGGAATACTGAAGAGCTTGTGCGTGTGAATGCTATAAATGTCTTCTCAGTGTGTGTCCCTTTAATGTTTGTCTTTTTCCTCCTGTTTCTCCTCAGGCCCCTGCTTCTTCCTGTCCTGTCCTGTCACGGTGGATGAGTTTCGATCATGGTTCATTGACCTCTGGAACCACTCTATTATACCGTACCTGCAAGAGGGGGCCAAAGACGGCATCAAGGTGAGAAACAAATCCAGAAAACCTTCTCTATCCTTGGATTAGTTTCTTCCTCGAGGCCACTTCCCTTACACAGGAAATGTTGTGCTCTAATTTTAATGTTACTGGTATGCTGTGATACTTTAGGTTCACGGCCAGAAGGCGGTATGGGAGGACCCTGTGGAGTGGGTGAGGGGCACCCTGCCTTGGCCTTCTGCCCAGCAGGACCAGGCGAAGCTTTTCCACCTCCCTCCCCCCAGCATCGGCTCCAGCAGCCCCGGTCAGTTCTGCGAAGAGCGGCCTCACAAGGAAACTCCACCCAGCTCCATGGAATCTGATCCACTGGTTAGTGAGAGAACTTTATGGTGTTTTCTAATGAGCTTTTCCAGAATTATCGACTTAGTTTAATACTTCAAAGTGAAATGGATCCTTAAGTGTTGCTGATTTTTTTTACTCTCTTTTCTTTGTTGTAGATGGCAATGCTTTTGAAACTTCAAGAGGCTGCCAATTACATTGAATCCCCAGACAAAGAAGACCCCAGCCTGCCTAAACTTTGAACACAAAGCTTACACTTAACACAAAGCACTTCAATTGTTATTGTTTCACTGTAACGACACAGTGCTCATTCAGGAACAAATGAACCCTAAGAAATGGTGATAGGGGGATTTAAACCGTCATTCACACTATAGGTTAAGCATAACGCATCATCTTAATACAAACACTATTTAAAATAGGACTGTTTACAAATGTTTAATGACAAGATATATGCTATAAATGTACTCTATGTTTGACTGGATGATATTCATTTCACTACCCTTTTACCCGCCACTTAGCCCTCCGTTCTCCGGTGCTAATAGATCACTTCCAAACTCATTCTAGCACTTAATAATTCAGGGGATTTCTGCAACAGCACAAGCAGTCCTTCCTGTTTTGCGCTCAAGTGCATTATGGGATATGGAGTGCTTGTCAAAAGGAACTACTCGCAATTATGGTGTCTGGTTTTTGGAAAGAGTATGACAGCATCATATAAGCTACTGTCTATCACTTTAGTACATATCTACTGTAAAGTCTTCAAAGGCCAAATCTTACACATATGCAACCGTGAACTTTACAACACGAGCAGGTCAAAACAAAGAAATGCCTTAAAAACAGACGTCAGTGTCACTTCAACTTCAGCAGAGAATAGCAGGTGCTTTCATCTTATATCATCTTCCACTAAACCAATCACAAATCAGCTATTTCATCAACTCTCTGCATTATTTCTATCCTCTTATCTTTTATTTACAATAAGAAGTGATACATTATGCTTTGATAACTTGGTGGTACAAACTTTGCATCTTTTAAATAATTATCACGGCTTAAAAAGTGAAACTTGCTGTCATACTCTTTTGCATAAAACAACAACTTATTTACTGGTGATGAGTTCATCACTCTCTGGCTGCACAGCACCGTCGTCTCCGAGCACTTGATTTGATCTGCTTCACGTCAAACGAGCAGTGTCACCAGTGTTGCCATGTATATCAGGTATTAGATACACAGGGATAATATAACATAACAAACACCCGTAAAGTTTTAACACAATGCTTTTAAATTAAAGTCATTGTTGGTTTTTTTCTATGACAACCATCAAGGAAAGAGCACATTTGTTTTCAATCTTTCCCCCTCCATATTCAGAGTACTTATTGTAAATATAATGTACATACAATCGGGCTACATCAGTTATTTTATCTCTATATGTTGGTGCAAATATCCGAAATACTGAACCAAATACTGTTCTTTAACCATGCATATTGACTGTCAAGTTAGGAGTTTCAGCTATGAATGTATAGAAAACAGTTAAAGTGCAAGGTTTAACAGTATGAATCATCTAGAAGGTGCTTTTAAAGAAGCCTTATCACAAAGCAAAACACTTTCAAAAATGGCTGAGTAGAGTTACTTCAAAGCTACCTTTGCTTATCTCATTCACAAACAGAATTTAAGATTTCTTTCTTAATGCCAGTCATGCTTAATCGTCATTTAGGTCCTTACGGTGCTCTTAAACGTTTCAGTGTAGAATGAACATCAAGTAGACTTTCAGGGTAGCTTAGTGAAGATGTGACATGTGACAAACAGATCTGGAAGATACATTCTGATACTTCTAGGACGTGTCGTTGAAGAAGCGTTGAAGACATTTCATACAGATATTGAAGTCAGTGTGAGACATTGTATGGTGTTCGCCCATGTTGATGTCGTACGGTACTCATATTTGGGAAGCATTCAGGTACACGTCACAAAAACAAATTGATAGTAGAGACGAGAGTAAAAAGCTGAAGATAAAAACCCTTTTTAAGTTAGTTTGTGTACGTTTTTGTGAAGAATCCCTCATGGAGTAAATGAATAAGCACATGTAAGTGCAAGTGGTGTCCACATTTCTCACCTCTTCATCCCAAGCTGTGTCATAGTTCAGGTGCTCACACCAAACTTCACATGTACATAAATCCTGTAAATGAATGTCAGACCACTCTAATGACAGCTTGATAAGAAAGTGTCACATTTGTAATTGTATCTGAGCTGCTTCTTGCTGTTATCGAACTCGTTGCATCTGCCAGGTAACAAACCTAACTTGCAGCTCTGATTGGTCTGTAAACTCAAAAAGATGGAATGAATTAAAGACGATAAAGAGCAAAAAAAGATGTTAATGGCCGATGACCCTCACACTGCTCCCGTGCTGATTGAGCTCATGTAAATATTACCGGTATTAGACAGTATTACCAGCCACACCCTGGTCTGATTCTGCAGGTTAACAAAAGCCATCATCTCCAGCTTCTCATCTCATCCTCTGGTTGTTGTGCCTGTTGCTCTGTAGTAGCTGTGATTTGTGTTTGCTTACTAGTGTATCAAGACTATGCAGCAACTTCTACTGGTGTTGGCAATCAGCAAATTTATGAACTTCGCAAAATGAGACAGTGTTTTTCAGACGGGCTCCTTTTTTTAAATTATTGATTTGGATCAAATCACAGGATCAAAGTGCAAAATGTTTGTTTTTAGGAGGTGATACTGAGTCTTAAAGAGAGGAGGTGTTGCAAGGAAAACAGGGTTAATAGATGTAGTAAGAAAAAAAGATATTTGGGAGTTTTTCTATGTGTTATGTCCTTTTGAATGGTGTCAAAATATAATAACTTAACATTTAAACGGTCAAAAGACGATAAACGAACAAAAAAAGATTAAAATAGTTGGCAAGAATTGGCATTTCATTGTTTTGTAGTCAAATTGAAGTAGAATCAAACCAGAACAGGTTGCTGAATAGTCATATTTTTGCAAAGCTTGTGGACTAAAAGAGTTTAAAAAAAGTTATGCGGTATATAATGTCACTGACGTGTAAATGTTAAGGGTTTCTACGTGTTGTACATGCATGTAAACTTGCTATGTGATGAGAAAACCAAACAAAGTATTGGTTAGGGAAATCATTCCACATGATGTTTTCCTTTTTAATACTCAAATGTTTGATATTTCGTTTTCTTTTTTTTTCTAAAGAATCCTTTGTAAAACTTCATTTCTCTATTTTGTACAGGACATTATTGTAAAGATTGTAAATAGGTCAGCATTGTGGATGCGGCAACAATCATTTAAGAGAGGGTAGAGAGTCATCCTTGAGAGAAAAGGTATATTTCTTCGGAGGTTGGTCCAGTAAATGGATAAGGCGTGTTTCTGAAGGCTTTCATCCACCTATCACTGGTTGTTGGAATCAATAAAATACATGTTATATTTATGCTGTTGTTTCGTGTGTGTCACTTTGACTTCTAACTAAAATACAAAGTTAAATGCATTTTGTTTTATATTAATGAAGAACATTTTGGAGTAGTTTGTTGTGCCATAAATAGAGTTGTACAACAGGAGGTACAGAGCGTCCCAGGCGGTGTGAATGTGTGAGGAACATGATGTCCATTGTCGTGTTTGTGTAGGTCATTCCAGATGTGTTTGTTCACCACCTTATTTGCCTCTATGAAGGTTTATTCTCTGATGGGCCCCCTGCCCAACAGACCTGTAGTATTGCTTAATTTGTAAATTATGTAATCTGAAACTTCCCAACATGGGATCATTAGCGGTATTACATTGAAACGTCATGGTGGTGGTCATAGTATGCATCTATTTTATACACATCTGGGCCAAAGTTTGTGTACCTGAACCTTAGATGATGCAGTGTGTGTGTTGTTGAGTGAGATAAACAGACATGGTGGTCTGGGTCCTACATGGTGCCCAGTATCCATTACTTGTATTTCATTAGGGGGGCGTGGCTTGAACCTGCTGAGCCCTATATAAGCCTGTCATCCCCGCAGGACTAACGGCATTGGATACAGATTTTTACGGACTTAACCGCGTTGGGAATTAGCTGCAACCTCCAAGATGCCGTCCAAGCCTGCCCCCATCAAGAAGGCGGCTAACAAAGAACCAGCCAAGAAGGAGGAGAAGGCTGCAGAGCCCGAACCCGCTCCTGAACCCGCACCAGAGGCTGCCCCCGCTGAAGCCGCACCAGCTGAAGCCCCCGTTGAGGGCGAAGCTGCACCTGCTGAGGCTGCGCCTGCCGAAGCCCCTGCTGCTGAGGAGCCCAAACCCCCCACTCCTCCACCCGCAGATGGTAATGCACCGCGCGCAGTGGCGTGTCAATTATAGCGTATAAGTTCACCAACATGTTATTTCAGAGTGGATGAGCCTTGGATAAGTTATTTAACCTTTTAATTAAAGTCTAAGCAGCCGGTTGATCTCACGGTAAGCACACGGTAACCTTTACGCACGAGCGCTTGTGCGCGCTCAGTGTGAAGGTGCGTTGTAGGCTACGGTACAGTAGCATTCGTCATATAACGGAGACTGCACGTTTACTGCATAAAACGCCTGCTGGGACTCTTAGCATCTGACTGTTAAAGTTAATGCGAGTCATTCTTAGGCGCTTTTTGCGCTCTAAGGGCGCATTGCCTCTTTCAGCAAAACGTTTTAATGCTAACTTACAGAGTGGTTGTTAACATGCGCTTTTATACCTCAGTGAAAGCTCCATCCTGACGCCTGTGAAGCAGTCATTAAGAACCCTCAAGATGGAATAAAAATAAATAAATAAAATACTGTACACATTGCTGTAGGAGTGCTTTTTATCTGGAGTATAACGCATATTAACAACCGTCTTTTCTCAAGACAATTCTCTACTATATCTAATGTTTAACATGACTCTCACTGTACCTTGATTTGTGCATTGTTCTAACATCTAATATCTACATCAGCTGCTCCTGCTGAAGCTGCTCCTGTTGAAGCTGCAGATCAGCCAGCCGCCGATGGTATGCCAACCAGAGAGGAGTGTCCCAGCCTCCGAATAACTCACCTGTTTCTGCTCTTCCTTTTTTTTTTTTTTTTTTTAAGTTTAACCTCTTTCATAACATCTTGAAAATATTATTTCATATTTTCAAGATGTTATAAATCCACTTATCTCTCCTAACTTCTAATATCAGCTGAAGCACCCGCTCCAGAGGAAACCCCAGCTGCTGCCGCTGAGGCCCCTGCTGATGGTAAAACAGACTATCAGTGGATTAACAGTGGATCTTATATAAGTACTATATAAACCTGACCTTTCTACAGTAAAAGCTAACCACACTAATATCTCCTAACCCCTCATATCAGCTGCAGCGCCTGCTACAGACGAAACACCAGCTGCCGTTGAGGCCCCTGCTGATGGTAAAAATAAATCATGGAATAACAGTCATCTTATATAGTATTATATCTTGAACCATCCAACCCCCATAGCATTGTTAATTATACTATATATATATAGACTATACAATACTAACATCTTACTCTAATATCTCCTGACATTAAATATCAGCTGCTGCTCCTGCTGCAGAAGAAACACCCGCTGCTGCTGCTGCAGAGGCCCCTGCTGATGGTAAACACAAAGCAAACCAACTGGGGAAAACGTCTTTTTGCATAAGCATTAAATCCTAAACCTTAAAGCTAACTACAACCACTAATATCCTATCATCATCTGACCTTTATTATCCAATGCTCATGTCTTCTAACATCTAATATCAGCTGCTGCTCCAGCTGCAGAAGAAACACCGGCTGCTGCTGCTGCTGAGGCCCCTGCTGATGGTAAAAACAAAGCAAACAAACTGGGGATAACGACTTTTTGCATAAGCATTATTAAATCCTAAACCTTAGGCAGTAAAGCTAAGTACAAGCACTAATATCATACTATCATCTAACCTTTATTATCCAATGCTTATTTCTTCTAACATCTAATATCAGCTGCTGCTCCAGCTGCGGAGGAAACACCGGCTGCTGCTGCTGAGGCCCCTGCAGAGGCCCCTGCTGATGGTAAAAGAGCTATGATAGATTTATTGGTATTATAACAAAGCTTTAAAGGTAAAGCTAACGTCAGTGACTCCTTAATGACTCTTTGATCGTGTGCGTTTCAGCACACACAGTATTACAATTTGTTGAACATGTGCAATCTGCTTAATGCACTAACTATTAATATCTAACATTCAATAATAGCTGCTGCTGCTCCTGCCACAGAAGAAGCTGCTCCCGCTGCTGACGGCGAAGCGCCCGCTGCTGATGGTAAAACAACCTGCAAAAGCCCAGACCATGTTCCTGCTCGCTCCTCTCTCTTTGATAGACTAAATGATGATTAGATTACAGACAAATTGGATAAAAAGCTCTCCAGTATTGTTAATAGTACGACCTCCCTGAAAGGGAGACAGAGAGATGTGAGGTATGTCCTGCTCATTTAATGCTGCCAATAACAATGAAAATGCCTATTTAACACCAGCTGAAGCTGCTGAAGCTGCACCAGAAGAGCCCAAAGCACCCTCGCCACCACCTCCTCCACCCAAAGGTAACCCTATGATCAGAGAGGAAACGTCATCCGAGAGATTCTACTTTCATTCCATATCTTGTTTTTAAATTCCTTTTAATCATAATTCTTTATTTTTATACATCAATAGTTAAAATTCAAGAAGACGATTTTTGAAGTACTCATTTGAGATGCTTTTATATTATGTTAGCTTCTGGTTTAATTTATTTGTGTCTGCACGTCGCTTTTTATTTCTCTTTTAAACCTCAATTTTATTCTATTCTTTAATATTTTTGTATTTTTTGTAAAGCATCGATACCACCAAGAAAATTCCCTTGTATTAGCAAAGCTACTTGGCGACAGACCTGATACTGATTCTGATTTTGACAGCACAAAGACAAACTGTCAGACTTCTTTCCAACAACTGTATCCAGAGGAAGGAATAATATGTGTAGCTAATGTAGCAAAGATGGAGGTTTATTTAGCATTTGTACGAAAGTCTTTGTGTCTGTAATGTTTTTATGTACATGCTGTTTTAAACTAATTTCCCCAAGTAGGATTAATAAAGTTGATCGACTGAGGAGCGGCGTCATCACGTCTTATAAACCCTCTTTTGCATTACGTTTTGCAAATCTGTCTGTTTTAAATGTCAGTTGAATAATTCGATGTTTTTTTTGCACCTTCAGAGCCCACCAGCGCCCCGTTGGATATGTTCATTGAGGACAAGAACGACACTTCAGTGACGATCATCTGGAGCCAGCCTGAGACCATTGGAAACACTGGCCTGGATGGATACACCATTGAAATTGCGAAGGATGGAAGTAAGTCCTGCTCTACTTTAGACTTAAACCAGGAGCTCTCAAAACTGGCATGTGCACAGAAGAGGTCAGATTATTAAAACACTGGGGCAAAATGTCAGCTCACCTTGGGATTATTTAAAAGGTTCTATTGCAGCGGTTGATTTTAGGTTTTTAAATTTAGTATTAATGTATACATGTGACCTCTATGATTGTGGCTATAAAGTGTAAATGCTTTTTACAGGCACTCAGGAACATGTGAAATTGCTGTTTTAATGTGGGTCAGCTGTATCGGTTGCAGCTGTCCCTGAAGTGTCACCGGCAGAGTTATATCATGAGCTTCCTAACTTCTCCCTACAAGGAAAGAGGCACTTCAGGAGCTGCTGTGGTCCTGCTGGAGGTCCTGCTTTTAGACTTACAGGCCTAAGCTAATATCAGCAGCAGCTGTATTTAGCAGAGGGGGCACGCTAATTACACTCAGAGGGGCGATTCGATGTCTAATACCACAAATTAATGTCAAACATAATCACTCTATATCTATCAGCAAGCTGCACTTATTTATGTACAGATGAATCCTGTGCAAATGAGATCTGTTCCACTCCTTCAGATGTACGTTTTATTTTGTTAAAACATTTTCTGTTCAGCTGAGGACTGGAAAGCAGTCAACGAGGATCTACAGAAGTCCTGCCGTTATGTCATCAAGAACCAGACCACCGGAGACCGTCTGAAGATCCGTGTGGTTGCTGTGAATGCAGGAGGCCGCAGCCCCCCTTGCACCCTCCCCGAGGCTGTCCTGGTGAAAGAGGTGGCAGGTAAGAACTGTTCACAGCACAACATGAAACATCAAGAGAATCAGAACTTGAACCAGAAACTTTAGTGATCCCACATAAGTAAATAAGACTAATGGTGCCCAATTGGGTATAACAACAGATGCATCATACAGATAAGTTCCAGTAACTCGAGAACTATTTACAGTAGGAGCATGGACTGCAAAGACATTCCTCTGAAAACAATGGCCACCCGCTCCCTCAATGAGTCACAGAAAATGTAATATGCTGAATACACAAAAAAAAGCCTTTTCCTCACTCTCTATGTGTAACAAATAAAGCAGAATAGTACTAAAACCTTTATAAACAAACATAATAATGAATGAATGACACACAATAATCACAAATAAGTGATGACTCAGACTGTGACGGCTATCAATCGTCTAGTTTTTCTAAGTATAGAAATGAAGAACTTGTAAGAACTGTGGGACTCAGGCACAACATGCAAAAGAAAATAAATTCACAAACATCTTATTTTATTAAAAAATGTCATGTTTATTGAAATGAATTGTGGGTTTTTATGCAATAGGCAGAGAAACCAAACATGACAGACTAAGTAGGATTATGTGATCTGCTTAATCCCTATTCAAAGTTAAACTCATACTGGGTGTTGTATTTGACTCGGGGTCTGGCCTGAAGTTTACTGATCCATTTATCAAAAGAAAGAGGGAGTCATAAAGTGCAGCAGCAGCTTAGAAATGTTTACCTCTCTTCTGTCTGTGTCGTGTTGACGGTATAAACGTAGGACTTCTCTCTCTCGTTTCTACTCTGGTCTGAAACACTGATCCACTAACCTACATGGTGATAACTGTGAGCTAGTTAAGCAGACACTTTAACTAAAGCCGTACCAATCACAGTGTTAATCATAGACTGTATATCTAAAGTGATTTGCTGTAAAATGATGATTGCACCCTGAGGGCTTTAAAAGGAGGAGGGGTGTCACTTTGGCTTACTCACAAATCATCGTTATGCGTAATGGAGACCTGAACGGGGGGGGGGGTGAGGACACTCGATACAAGCTGTACCGGCAATATTTCAATAGTCACGTCCATGTCCACCTTCATGTTCGCCATAGCGGACGGTCCACGCACAGGAAAAACTTATGAAAGGTTTCCGACAAAATGACCACAAAGGTTTTGGAAAATACCTGGCATGTCATCGCTATTATCGCAGATTTTTTTTTACGCGTGGAGAGGTCGGCTTTGCATCAGGATCCCTGCTGCAGGGGGTGTCAGGGCCGTTTTCCGTAAGATTGATGGCGACAAGTGAACGGACTGCGAGCAGGTTTGGGGGAGGGGCTGGGGGGTACATTCCTGTGTGTCTTAGATGTTCAGAGGGGTGTTGGTGGGTGGGTGAGCGGGGTGGTGGATATGGATCTAAGGTCTCAGGTGACACCCATGACACTTTTAGAGATTCACTGTTTATTTTGAAACATGCCACAAGCTTTACAGGTAGAAATGAATCAAGTGTAATCTTCTCATATGAAGTGATAAGACACTTAACATAATATTGAAAATAATACTTAAACGTAATTATAGCACCTTTAAATCCATGAGTTGTACAGAGACTAAAGAATTAACAGTTCAGGAAACCCAAAAAAACGATGCCTGATGAAGCAAGCAAGACAATATGAAGCTAGACCAAGTGGGCAAAAGATATAAAGATACAGGACATTAAATCAAGATTAAAATAAAACAATTAAAAGATGCATTCATCATCTCCAATCTTTCCATCCCATCCCATTCACACACTAAATAACTCGTGTTCCAGTTCACGAAACAGCTGCTTTTCATTTTCCATCTCCTGCTTAATTTATCTTTGATACATTCTGATGTATGTGGGTGTAACTGAAGCTCTGCATCGTGCGTCATGGCGGGAGGTGATATACTACAGTAGGCAGGCTTTATTTAGAGTCCTGACAAATGTTGCCCTGCAGGACTCAGCAGGTGTTCCTGTTCACCAAACCTCTTCTACAAAACGAGCCCCAGTGAGAAACTTCTGAGGCTTAAGTGTCATTTCAAACACCACGGTGGCTAACTATCCTCGTGATCTTCTCTTTATGAGGATTTAAGGGATATTTTGGGGGGTTTTTGCTGTTAAATGCGGGGGGAATATAAGGTGGCTTTGCTTCTGATCCTGGATCTCAGTGTGACATGGTTTGCACGTTTGTGAAATGAGCATGCAGGCCAACACTAGACTTTGATATTCACTTTGATAATCGCTCGGTTTTTATATTGATTTTTATCTCCTATCAGCAGATTTACACCTCCTGCTCTCTCCATCTCTCCGCAGCTCCACTCAATTTGTCCCAATAAGGCTTCTGTACAAATGTGCTTGCACATGTTGAAAATAAATACTGTAAAATAGAAAAGAAAAACTTTTAAAGCAAACACCAAGCCCTGGTATTGAAAAAAATGAAGCCAACCAAAGTGCATTAAACTGCAGTTCCTTGATTGTCCACTTGAGACTGGCTCCAAAAAGCAAAGGATTCTCCATTAGATCCTATGTTACAATGTTGATTTTAAAAACAGAAATATATATGTCTACAGCCAAAAAAACAACCATTTAATGGTAAATACTGTTTTTCATGATTCATGCAGTTTGAAAAATTATAGCTTTTTAAAAAACAAACAAAGGGAAAATAATATCTGCAACCTAGTTCAAGAATATCCAGCCACATATGCATGACAAATTATTAATTTTCTTCCTTTCATAGATTCCTGTCTTTCAGCTTTAAGTGTCAATCCTCGTGTTATTCACCTTCATTACAGCTTAAGTCCCAAATATCCCATGTGGATTTCTCTCTAATGAGGGGATGAACACATTACCAACAGGATAAAGGATTTAAAATGACAGTTACAGTCAGTGAAGTCAGGAACAAACTCTGATGGCACCAGTGAAACTTCCCTGGATAAAATGGGCTTAGTTCAGCTCGACATGTTTATTGATTTCTCTAAGATTTGTTGGTCACAAAAAAAAATCCATATGTTTCTCTCCAGAAGTCTCTAAAGGGAGCCTGACAATCCTTTTAAGACCATTTTTTCCCTTCACCGATCAGCTGTTGAACCAGGAAATAAAATAACTTCAGCAAGGCTTAACATTTATGTTTCAACGATAATACTCAAGGGTTATTTCTTTAACTGTTTTTCTCTCCAGATCGCCCCAAGGTCCGCATGCCCCGTTTCCTCAGGCAGAGATATGTCGCTAGTGTTGGAGCCAAGATCAACCTGACCATCCCTTTCACAGTAAGCTGCACACCGTTGTCACTTTATATAAAAAAAATTTGATTAATAAAACTGCATATCTCCATTGCCTGATTTCTGTATTTTATTCACCAGGGAAAACCCAAACCTGTGGTCAGCTGGACAAAGGATAGTCAGCCTCTGGACACAAAGAGAGTGAACATCCGCACCAGCGATAGAGACAGCATCGTGTTCATCCGTGCAGCCGAGAGAGACGACTCTGGAGTGTACGAGATGTGTGTCAAGGTGGACGACTTCGAGGACAAGGCTCAGTTCATCCTGCAGATCGTTGGTGAGCAAAATGCAGTGAATGCGTTAAAAACAGGGATGTGATCGAGTGAGGAAGACCATTTTGAAGGCTCATTGTGACTGGACAAATGGGGTTTAGAAAAGTTGCAGTAATACTTGATAAATAATCATTGTCCGGTTGTTTACAGAGCTGCCCGGCCCTCCCGCCAGTTTGAAGATTGTTGACACCTGGGGCTTCAACGTGGCTCTGGAGTGGACCCCACCCAAGGACAACGGCAACACAGAGATCACAGGTTACACAATTCAGAAGGCCGACAAGAAGACTGGAGTAAGTGTTTGCTATCAAGTAATGTCTGACCGCTAATACCTCACATATGATGGTCATTCATTATAAATGTCAGACACCTCATTATTGTTTTTAAAAATGTTTTACCTTGTGTGTGTGTGTTTGTCCTGTGTCTACAGGACTGGTTCACTGTGATGGAGCATTACCACAGAATGAATGCCACCATCTCTGACCTGATCATGGGCAACACCTACAATTTCAGAGCGTTTTCTGAGAACAAATGTGGAATAAGCGAAAGTGCCATTGTGGCAAAGCAGGAGGCCAAGATCCTGAAGACAGGTCACTTTCTATTTATCTGTTCAACAACTAACATGTATGACTTTGTTTACTTTGCAGCAATGTATGGAATCATATCTGACAGATGCAGTGTACAGATTTAGGTGCATGTAGGGGTACATTTCTGATTTTAACTTTCCTCTCACGCTTCCTTTCCTAATGTTAGGAATACTTAGAGTCCAGGTAAAATGTAGGAAAAACCAAAAACGCCCTCTTAAGTTTTCTGTTCTATTTAAATGTTGAACACGGAGCTGCAACATGGTAGACTCTATGAGAGGACCTAAGAAGTCTGTGGATGTCAAGAACTAATTTAGGCTTAGGTAATGAAAACCCAATCATTGTGTGTATAAAAGCTCAGAAAGCCAATAAAGATTTTTTTTTACAGATCCTAAATGTTCTTGTAGTAACAGAATTGTATTTTTTTTTTTACAAGGATGCAAGGTTTAATAACATTTTGCATCTGACCTGTAATTTAATCATGGATGAAAAAAACACCTCTACCAAGGATTAGCATGTCACAATTAAAAAACAAAAACAATGACAGTCATCAGCATGTATTAGAAGGAGCTTCATTGTCAAACATGTCTCCCCTCTTCCCTACAGGTATTGACTACAAACCTCCAGAGTACAAGGAGCGCGACTTCAACGAGGCACCCAAGTTCACCACCTCTCTGAATGACAGAGCCACCACCGTCGGTTACAGCACCAAGCTGCTGTGCTCCGTCAGGGGAAGCCCAAAGGTACGCTTACAGATTTTAAGATCAACAGTATCATGTCCCGTTGTTTCCTCTAAAGTCACAGCTTCAGGGAAAAACATTACAACTTCATAACACCTGAAGCAAGAACTACAACTCTTTTAACTCCCTTGTGATCTCAAATGAAGTCAAAGTTTGAGAAAGATTTTTAGGGCGCCCCGTACACAGAGGTTAAAGTCTATGTGGCCCTGGTTGTCCTAAAGATAAATAAACGTGCCTCTCCTTTAGAGTAAAGACTTTAAGAAAAATTTCAAGGCAAATTCATCTTTAAAAAACATTCCCTTTATTTAGATAGGACAGTTGATAAGAGTAGGAAATCAGGAAGGAGTGGGGAATGACACGAGGGAAAGGAGCCTCATGTCTCACAATACAGTTTTCTTTATTGTTCCATGTTGCCAATGGATTGAATTATAGTGAAATTATTATAGCGATTACAGAGAAATGAAATTTCTTCTGACCTTTGGAATCCCCCTCAAGATCCCCCCGGGTTCCCTCGAACCCACTTTGAGAACCACTGCTTAAAACAATACATCTCCCTGAACACAGCTTGATTCACAGATAGTCAAGCTCATCCGTAAGGTTGCTTCAGCTACTTCATCTCAAATTTTGGATGACATGGAGTGTCATTGAACACACTACCACAATTCTGCTGATACACCAGGACTGTGGTGAACTTGACAAATATGAATGAACTGAAAGAATGGTTTCTGCAGCAAATCACCTCAATGAGTTACTGCCAGTTAAATTCATGCATGTTCTGGTGAATTTAAAGGAAACAAATTACTTCCTCTGCAAATAAGGGTTAAAAACTGAGCTGTATGTTTTATGGATGGTTGGCATTTATGTAAAGGCTAAAACCTTAAAAAAACATAAACAATCATGAAGTGTACCGAGACATAATTTCTAACACATGAGAAATTGAGTTGGATCATACTGTAGGTCCAGTGATGCCACTGCTCAGATCGACTTGTCAGCAGCTCGGCTCCGAACAGAGCAAGTGTGAGATCTTGTCCTGGCCTTGTTAGCCTGCTGTCTGAGCCTCCCACCTCCTGTTTGAGCTCATAATCCCACAGTGTCACAACAGAGCACAGGAGTGTAGATGTTCTTGATGAGAGGGATGGAGTTGGTATTCTTTGCGTTTAAAGCCTGGTAGGAGGAGAAGAGGCCAGAAAGGTGACAGGTCAGCATCGAAGCTAGGTCACATGCGTAACATTCCCCATGAGGCCCCAGGAGGTCCTTAACATGTCAGTGTCATTAAAAGTCCCAAACCGGCTGAGTGCAGTTTGTCCACTTCAATCAAAATGTTCTTTTCTTGCCAAGAGGCACAAACAAAAATAGAACCACCACCGCTGCTTGTTTATTTGTGAGATTATGTTGGTGAGAGGATAAGAGCAGATGGTTTTTAACAACACACCATCTAAAAAAATCATGTTTTCTCTTTGTGCAGCCCAAGGTTCAGTGGATGAAGAACCAGATGATTATCGGAGATGACCCCAAGTACAGGCAGATCTGCGTCCAGGGTATCTGCTCTCTGGAGATCCGTAAGCCCGGTAACTTTGACGGAGGTGTGTACTCCTGCAAAGCCAAGAACGATCATGGAGAGGCAACCGTCAGCTGCAAGCTGGAGGTCAAACGTAAGTCAAGATTCTAGAAAGTGTACACATTTCAATCCTTTTTTGTTATTCAAATTGTGTTGAATTCGTAGCCTTGGTTTTTACCAGTATTCTTTGTGATTTGTAACATTTTGAGAGCTGATGACGTGTCCTTCTTTGAACAGAGCCAGCAGTCGCAGATGCAGACAAGAAATAAGTCAACATTCACATTCTCACAGGTCAGAGGTTTAATATTCTTCTTGTGCTATGATTGATAAATACACTAAAGAAAAAAACACTGAGCCTACCAACCCTTTAGACCATATAACAAATATTTAAGAGAATATACTCCATAGTGATAATACTTATTTAGTTAATTTTCTTAACAACGTTTTGGATTGATTGAGTCTAAATGAGTCCTGAGGTGACATCTGACTTCTCCATGGCTACCTCTCCATACATGGAGGGTACTAAACTTGGAAAAGGTGGCCTCTGCCACTGAAAGAGACCAAGTGGTAGCACCCATAAATTAAATCTGTGAGGCTCCTCCTGGGCTCGGGTAGGTGACTTAATCAAATTTCTTTGACTCAGCAGCAGCAGTGGGGGCCTCCATTAGTTCACTGAGTTACAGCATTTTAAAAGCAGGTTACTCTCACAATAAAACCCCACAGTTTAGAGCTTTAATCTGTATCATGTTGTACTGTTTTAAAAACTGACATACTGCATAAAGCACACTTTTAACAAATCTATATCAAAAAAAAGTTTGATTAATGCTTCATTTGTCTGTCGTTCTTTTATGTGATTTCTGCTGTTTCTCTTCCCTGACTCGGTTTTAACACCTGTTGTTGTTTTGTTCATCTGTTGCGACGCCAATTTAGGAGCAGAAGGAATGAGGCCTTTTTAGCATAAGGTGCGTGACCCTTTCAGTGTTTCTAAATCTGTCCTTAACAAAGACGAAGAGATTTTGCAGTTTCAAATAACATCTTTATCTTTGCAGGAAGGTGCTGGATTCCTGGAAGAAGAACATGTATATATGGCTGGTGACCACGCTACCGAAGTGTTGTTGCCTGTGTCCTCTTGCTGAGTGTCACCCTGTGTTATGATGAACAATTGTTGTCACTTTTTTGCATTTCTCCTTCGCCACATTATGACATCAAGTCCATATCCATGTCCGCGATCAGCTTTTTTTCCCAACGATTCAGTCGGTTACTAAATTATCAAATATTCCAGATACAGTTCCTCACACGTTTATCATCATCTCAGTCTAACTAGCACACCAAGAAATGTATGACATGTATTTACTGTTCCTCATAGGAGAACTACATGTAACATCTACGTGTTTATATCAATAAATAATTTAATTTCTGGTTTTGTTTTTTCAATACGGTGTGATTTTTACAGAGAAAGTTTGGATTGTGCAAAACATTGTAGTATTCAAAAGAACTATGTGCACAATCTTCATGAGAAATGTATAATTATATTAATTTGGTGTTTTTTTCCCCAATACAATATGCTCTTTAAAGGGAAATCTTCTGAAGAAGTGGAAAGGCTTTTTTTGTACAAAAGCTTGAGAGACATCTGATATTGAGCATACCACCTGCGAACAGTGTTGTTGTTTTTGTGAACAACTTTTCATTGAGTTGGCAGCGTGTTTACTTACACATATACATTCTGCAAATAGATTAAAAAACAGAAAGTTCATTAAATAGAGTATCATCACTCAATCATCAAAAAAAATACACAACTTAACTTGCAAATGTGCAAGTAGTTTGCAGATGTATATCTTCATCTGTGTAAATAGACCATTTAAATACATCATATATGTTGCATGTATGTATCCACAAGTACGTATGCATAAACCTGCAGTACATTGTAACACAACCAAATGCCAACCCCTCGTTTCCTTGGTGAGTGAAATGAATTTCATAATTTCTCCCATTAGGTTAATGGGGGAAATTACATTCCACCTCTGACACCAACTTCTGAACATCGGGCTTGACAGCTGTTAGGCTTATGTCTAAGCATTTTTTAAAGTCAAGCCACCAGAGTGTCCGTCAAGTAAAAGCTGGCCCTTGTACAAATGCACAGTAGCTGATGACCCCTGCTCTAGTGGCTGCAGACCTGTGACTATCTGGACACAGCAGCACTATTCATCTGGCTCATACAGAGCCAAGAGCACATCCCAGTATGCTAAGACTTCCATAATATTAATACCAGTCTATTATACTGATCTTGTAACTATTTGGGCTTACGAGTTGCTGGCATAGTGATCTGGGCAGCATGCCAGACATATCCAGGTTACAGAGACACATGAGTTCACACAGAGGCTGACAAAATTAGCCTCAGAGCTCCATCTCGCTCCGGTTATTTTGGGAGTAAGAAGATCAACTGGCAAAATGTGCCTTTCTTTTACTTTGGGGAAACTGAAACTGAAAAGAAAATCACATCAAAATACAAAATAATTTAAAGGGGTATGCCTTCATTATCTTCTTATAGACACACATGATGCATAAAATCACTTTCTTATTGTATTAATGTGACAGAATCTGGTGAGAGATTTGTAAAAAAATGTCCCAAAGTACTTTAGTGTTTGTTGTTGTTGATAAAAGAAGAAACTTAGTTGAAAGTGTGCCTTTTAAGTCAGTGCCAGAGAGCTACAGAAATAGGCCTATGGCTCTTGCAGTGTGGCGCACTCTAGTGTTATAATTGAGTAATGACATTTGCAGGCCTTCTGGAAATGAAATGAAAGGTATGATAGAACCATTTAATTAGTACATTCATATTTACATTCATATTTGTTGTCTCTATACATTTAAACAAATGAAGACAGAATCTGGTGTTTAACAAACATCAATACAACTAAGAGCCCGCTTAATTAATCACATATTTAATCAAGTATCCTTGTGATTTTAAGCCTCCATCTTGCACAGTTCTCCGTGTTGCAGCTTTAACCTGTGGGCTATGGGAGCCATAATGGGTCTCAGAACTACTTCTGGAGGCTCCCTGGATGCTGACACGCTGCAATAGGGTCAGGGAGCGAGAGACTTCCAGACTAAATTAGATCCTGCACTGAGAAAGTTTCAAACCTCCCATGAAAACCACAAATGAAACACTGATTTAAACAGTAAGGAAGTGCAAAAATGAAAAGTAGCCTTACTGACTGTAAACCTTTTTGGAATGAGAAATCACGTGATTTTATGACGTCATTAATATGTTTATCAACCACTCAATTTGGTGAAGAGATTTGAAAACTCTTCCCCCACCCCCCCCCACCCCTTACCTGAACCTTGAGGGGCTCCGTAAAAATAATGTTTGACAACATTGTCATGATGTGTGGAATTATGGGAGTGGTTATCTTCATTGTGTTTCATCAAAATTGCAGGTTGAATTTAGCCACTATGAAAGACTCAGACAAACATCGTCACTACAAACGATGTAATATGTTCAATGTTTTTTCACGCAACATTTAGTCACCGTTTTAGTCATTTAACTCTAATGACAAGTGCTGTTAGCTACAAGTAGGCTACTGTAAGCTAACATAAAAAGTTTAACCTCATCTGTCTTCGTAGACAATATATCAGAGAGTGAGGTCTTTTACCTGCTCTTACAAATAAAGATTGACTGATTGATATCATCAGGTGTTTCTATTGTTTGGTGTGCAGACAGGTGACTAGTTTAAAATCACTGTCACCTTAAGTAAAAGTGAGGATGTTGTTGAGATTGATTTTTGTTGAAAAAAAAAACGATAATTGAAGGATACAACTTTTTTTTGGCATTTTCAAGCCAAAATGTTAGACTATAAATTACAGCCTACAGAAACCTTTATGTGACTGAGAGCAAGTATCTCCTGTTTAATGGGTTATTTTGATAAACTGTTTGTTTTTGTCTCTCGAGAGTTTTATTCTGATAAATTCAACCATTCTAAAATGTATTGTTTAAAGGAAAACTGTCTTTTAGCCTAATATTATTTTCCCTGGCAATGTTTTTTCCTGTCGGCCTGTTGATCCATCACTTTAGTCTAGACTGAAACATGTCAACAATTTGTTGAATTGCCATCGTTTTATTGAGCTATTTATCCCCCATTTCTAACTTTACTTTAATGATCCAGACTTTTTTTCTCATTGAAGTTCAATCAAAACTCAAAGCTACCATCACACAGACATTCATTCATTCAAACTCTCAACAACCTTTGAACAGATTGCAGAAAATGTCCTCCTCCCTAGAGTTGATGTGCGACCAGGTTGCCATGTCTTGGACAAGAAAGCTTCAATATTAAACCAGCTCTGCATCAGTCTTGAAATCTTTTTGTACTCTAACCTCTCTCCATTTTTCAAAAGCACCTCTAATATTTTCCTAGTTTTACCACGTTTCCGGTCGTGGAGCTTATTAGAAAAATGCCAAGGCTTTTTAGATCAAGTAGAATCAGTTATATCTAAACCAGTCCGCTTGCCCGCTTCCATAACGAGGTTTGCTTTTTTGCCTCATAAATCGAGGGGCGTCCAAAACGTCTGAGTGAAGGTGCCTTAAACCTGCTTACCTTCTCTGGTCAAAACAAATACAGACTGGAATCGAAACTTCAACATAGCATGTTTCCTTAATGTCTGATAATATAGTAAGGCCATTTTATGATTTAATTCAGTAGCTTAGATATCTTACATATTGCTTCTTAAAAAACCCCCAATGATATTACAAACCAAAGTTAGAACATTGTTCTTTTTGGTTAACATTGTATACATTAGCATTAGCATGTTAGCATTGTCATTGTTCACATATTAGCACGCAGCATTCACATTTAGCTGCCTTATAGAGCAGCTAGCATGGCTTTGTTTTGTTGTAGTCAATCTTGTTTCACTTATCTAATTTGATTTTTATGTCTGAGGCTCATGAGACTTTGTGCTTCACCTTTATGAAACCAGACTGCTTCAGGCACAAATCCTACCTCTGAATCTTCTGTGTCTCAGCTTCATCTATTATAGTTATTAAGTTCAGGACGAGGCAATCACAAAATATCCAGTGGCTGAAAAATAGGCCCCCATCAAAACTTTTCTCTCCATCACTCAGGCCCTCAAGCAGAAATAGAAACAAATGAGCTCAGCGGGATGGAGGGTTCATATAAAGGCTGGATGCTTTAGTGATGTAGCAGTTCTGACTCATCTGCTGGTGCTGCTCTAATTGTTGGTAATGCACTGAGTACGGCCTGGCTGCTGTTGTGTCAAGGGTAACGCCAAAGGCAATGAAATGGTTTGTCCACCTTGAAGAGAGCCAGGCTGCTTTTATTTGCTGAGGTTTTGGCGACGTTCCCAGAAGGTTTAATAAGTGTAATGGTGAAACTGGCACTCACACCGGTGTCCTGTCGTTGCTTTTCATTAACAAATGTTGCAATTTAAATCAGCTGGACGGACTGTTCGAGGACACTTTTGATTTGTCTAAGACTTGCCCAGTTAATGTGGTATGTGGAAATTGAGAGACCATTAGGTAAATGACGAGAATTGAGTAACTTAAAAATTAGGTATCTTTGGTGTTCGCATCATTATAACAAGAAATGGGACAGATCCGATCTCATATCGGTACTGGGTCTGGTATTGAAGTAATTTACGTATCTGATATCGGACTGACATCGCCAATCCACGTCACCAATCAAGAAAGATAGTTTGTCACTTTAAACATTCTCAGCTAGCACAGTCTCACTTTGCAGACGTTCAGACTGCACTGTAAGAAGTGCCCGCAAATTGTGTCCATGACGACGTTCAGATGAGTTTGAACAGCTACTTCTATAAGATCAAAAGTAAAATTCTTACACTTCAGTTCAAGATTTCATTTGAAAAACCTGACATTTGTTGCTGCTTCCTGTTTGTATGTGAAGCCAGCACAATGAAATACTGGGTTTATAGTGCTTACACATACTACCTACAACAAAAATAACAGCATTAGTTATATATATTAAAAAAAACGACACCCAGATCTGCTATTCGGGTCCGGCCAATTCATTTTTGGACTTGATCCTAACCCAATTCCTTACCCAAGTCATTTCACAAAAATGACACAAGAAAGTAGGTGCCAATCAACTCCAAATGGCTTCAAACGTGATTCGGCCACGTTGAGCACTCTGGTCTTGTCCCTGAGTCTCTACGACCTTCCGTTCCCGAGATATGTCAAAAACAACTTTCGACCAATCACGTTTGAGCATTTCCCAATGTCGTAGAGTCTTGTGAGTGGTACCGTTGGAAAGGCCATGACCCTAAATGGTATGATAGCCATTGATTCTGAGTTCATAGGACAAACCTGTCAAAAGTTTTAGAGTCTTCTGTACCCATCCCTACATCCTGTTTTAGCCCATTACCCTAACCCTACCCTAACCCTACCCTAGTCTAAGCCCAGGGAACAACAATCCCATTCCATTCAGACAAACTTTGTGTCACTTTGAGCTGTTGCTGTTCTCAAGTACACTCTGTGCTTTCCCAGTATACATCATCTTCCCAGTACACATCATCTATCCCCTCCCTGACACTTTTACCAAACTGAACCGTTCTGGACATGTGCTGCATCTCTCACACACATCTGCTGCCTCTCTCACACATTCTGACACATTTTGGGACACTTTGGCACACTTTGAGTCAAGTTTGGGCTTTGGGAGGCAATTGTTTGCGCCTATAACTATCGGTACATATGTATGGGAATCAGAAAAAAAGTGGATCAGTGCATCTCTAATTATTACCTGCTTTATAGCTCTGGGACATGTTAGCAAAAACTCTGACTCTCAAGAACGAAACCAATCGATATATGAAAAACAATGAAAAAACTGGTAAGCAAGATATGTTAAGTGCATACCTGCTAATAAGATAACACAACATATACCTGTACATTATACTGGGTTTTCAGCGACCCAAAAACCTATAGAGTTACCAGTAACATTATTTGTTAAATGTTTGCATGAAAAATCCCGCACGTCGACCCCAAACCTGTCTGAGAGGTTAAGTTCAATGACTGAATTAAAACTGTGTTGATGTCCAGCAGCACCCAACTGTCACTTAAACCATTTTCCTTACAATGTCTAATTTTAAGGCTCGATATAACTTATCAGGAAACATATATACTGTAAAAAGTACCCCCCTACAGTTTGAATAAACAGACACATGTTTTCATTTCATTTCATTT